>CM055907.1:17246403-17278903 GCA_029582155.1 Panopea generosa
TTACTTTATACCTTCAAAAATTGTTCGATCTTCTATGGTTTTCCCCGCTCGTATAACATGTTCGCAGTTTAAACAGAAACTAGCACCACTTGGTAATCCTTTTACAGACTGTTATCATGTTTGGTAACCTTAAAGAAAACTTTACTTCTTCAAGGTGACTTTTTAACAGAGTACTCTTAACTGAAACTTGTGAGATTAGAAAAAAAAATCTTTCAGGTTTGAGAAGTGAATTAAGATTTTTGTTACAAAATCTTTTATTTTTATTTCAGGGGCTGGTTTTGGTATAGCTTACATTCCATCCATTGTCGCCATATCATGTTATTTTGACAAGAGAATCTCATTGGCTGCCGGTATCGCTGCTTCCGGTACCGGTGTCGGAAACTTCCTGTATCCTGCGCTCATCCGGTGGCTCATAAACACATACGACTGGCAATCAAGTCTTCTTATAATCGGTGCAATAAACCTACATATATGTGTGTTTGGAACTGTAATGAGGCCAGTCAAACGCCCTGAAATAGAAAAAGATAGACCCATACTCGACATTACACCTTTCAAAAAGAAAGGTTATCTCATGTTATGTATAAACAATTTTCTGTTTTGTTGTGGTATATCTGCTTTGTACATTCATCTCTCCGCTCTTGCTGAGAGGAAAGGAATAAGTCCGGATTATAGTGCTCTTTTGGTCTCGGGACTTGGCATCTCAAATTTGTTAGGAAGATTCGGATTCGGATTACTTGCCAGTTATCCTAGTTTCAACGTCATCGGTATGTACGGGATATCTTTCTTCCTTTCCGGCGTATGTATATGTTTGGTTCCCATTTTTGATTCGTTTGTTGGGTTACTATGTTGCGCTGTGATGTTTGGATTATTGTCTGGCTGCTTCGGAACGCTTCTAGTCACCATATTGATACAACTTCTCGGACTACAGAGATTTGCTAATGGATACGGATGCCTTCTTTTGTTTGAAGCTGCAGGTCAGCTGATTGGCGGATCGTTTACAGGTGAGAATCTTCAGTTTTATTCATACACACATATATATAAACATAATCCAGATCATTCTATTGGTTATTTATTCCACATATTCTCTTTTCCTTTAGTTTAGATATTAACCTATAAAAACACCGTATTTTTATAAATGGCAACTCGAGTTGCCTATGATATTCGACGAGAAGAGTAGAGGGGCGAAGAATTTTGGGTAAAATTCTTGTCAAAAATACTTTATGTTAACAACCGTTTCTATAAATTTATGTCCTCAGCAAAAGATTTAAAAAGTAAATAAAAAAAAGAACTGTATTTTACGTTTCACTAAAATGGCGTTTTAATATTTGGTTGGAGGTTTATACTTGCTAAAAGTGCTTCTGCAACTGCCTTAATTGTAATTTCAATAATTGCAGTATTAGCCACCAAGACAGATACTTCTATGGTGACACCGTTTGAAAATATGAACAACCGGTAGAAATAAGAATAAAACATTTTTTTTTAATTTGACATAATGCGCAACTACTTTTCTCTGATTTGACTAGTTATTTATTATAAATAGCCAGTCAAAACTTAATTAAGTTTTTATTTATTTAAGCTAAATGTTGGTGAAACAGAAAACAGATCATAATGAATGACATTGTCAAAAATAGTTCATCCCAGAAATACTTAAAAAATTAGCCGGACACATTCTATTTCTAAATCCATGCAAAGGAAACGGTCATACTTACCGGTCAAATTGATATGAGCTACGTTATCTTAAAAGTTTTATCGCTGACCTCGAAATGTCATATTTAATACATTTGAAATTAATGGAAAATCGTTAAATTGCTAGGTTATTTCAATATATTTTGTGTTAAGGTTTAAAACCTTTTGTAGAGGGTCGCAGTTCAAATGGAATTGAAACGAAAGTGATTTGTAATCGTGGTCTTTTGAAAAATGGTGATAAAACGAACAAATCGTACATATATTAATCAAAACGGTTTAAAGTTTGCAGAATTTTGAGATACATACTGTTACATTCGATCGCCAAGTGTCATGTTTTGAATTTACATTTCTTAAATATATTTCAGCTACATTTCAAAGCCTGGTACAGCAACTGTTCTAAGTTTTTAACATATTTTTTTACTTCGATTGTAAAACATGGGATTGAACCCATGACCTCCGATCATTAGGGCCGATGTTCTACCACTGGTCCACGCGCTCCATACGAATGCATTGAAATGCGCTTAAAGCAATAATGAAAGTTACAGCCTTTGAAGTGCAATTTATGACAAAAGTTTATGTTTAAGGGGGAAAAAACGCCGCAAATACCTTAAAAATAAAATCATTTTTTTTATCCCTTGAGTGGCTGCTTAAGACAGGTTTGACTTCATAATATATTTATGATTTAAACAAGTTCCAGAGAGTGATACTTTGAGATTATTGTATCCATATAAGTGTACATTTAAACCGGCATGGATATGAAAATGGATCAGGTACGTGCAAATGAGCAAAAGTTGCTACAAAATAACATATATAATCTATTGTTCCAAGCCTGTTTCTCTGCCTTGCACATTTTTTTATATATAATATTCTATATCAGTTTTATCAAGTTAAACATTGCATTAATTCCTTAAGTAGATTACATCTTCTCATTTCCGTCTTTATTATGTAGTCTTAGACCTCAATGTGATTATGCTTTTAGATAGTGTGCACCTGTTTCATACCTTTTATTGTTATTCTATAACTGCATTTAAGACTTATCAAACAGGTCAGCGTTGTTTCTTAATTTCTTTGACAACAGTTTTAATACAGTCTACTTTATGTCTATAGTATCGATACAATACATTCTAATTTCGGCAGTCAAAGAGTTCGGACGTAATGTAATTATACCGTCTCTAAGAAGTGGATATTTTCCGTTCTTGATAAGATTGCGAAAACATTTATATATTCTAAATTCAAGCTGGATACCCATAACAAACTTACGTTTACTTTAATTAAAAACAATCGGAAATACTCCGATTATTTAATAATTTTAGAAACTTCGTTACTGGACATCGAGTCTACAGTCATCACGATAACGGAACTTAAAAATGTTTTGTGCTGTTCTACGGCTACACGTATTATACTATTTATAATTCGTACTTTATACATGCCTTACTGGATCTATAAATATTTACAAATAACGAATACAATTGATAAACATCATAAAGTGTTGATTACTTCTTCCACAAACCACAGCAGTACAACCACCGTTCCATTACTATGTCCAGGGCCGCCGAACACGAGGCACGTGCGTATCTTTTGAAATCCGTACATCGATTTTTAAGAAAAGGAAAATAAAAACTTGAAATATGCAATAAAAGTTTGTGCTTAATGGGAGTCGTCGGGGTAACGATATTAGATGCTTATACAAATAGGTTAAGCAGGTTTTTTTGATCTTTTAGATCTAAATGATTATGTTTTTAATGTTGAGCGGCTTTCTGTATAGCATTACTCTTCGTTATGGACACCCTGAAACGGTCTATCGTGTCAGAACATTTCCGAATGCTTTGTATAAGTTTGTAAACGCGGAAAAGCTAAACAACGGAAAGTTATAATTATATAGGTCACCTTACATCGATATAGTATATACTGTTTATTTTGTGAATTTGTTCCGTGAATGTTTTGATGAAACCCGTGATGAACAAATATATATATAATTATTAAATGCTATTGCTGTTATTGACCAAGGGGGAGACCCCCTCCTAAACCTCCCCATTGTGCGTATATTCAAAAAAGGCAAAACGACGGTCCTGGTGGCACATAACGCATACTTTTTCGAAGGAGATTGGTAGCTCACAAGTTTCTACTGCCCCTTTCTGTATTTGATACGTACTACATCGATACAAAAATATCATATTATCAGTGACTATAGTTCATAACCTCTATATTGGCCATGCTGTTTTACTCTCCTTTATTGCATTTTTCTTGTCTGGTTGTCTGATTATTCCCTAGAATTGATTTATTTAGATAGATAACCAGCCCACTCTCTTCTTTGATGTGCTCCTTTTAAGTTACTTGTCTGATTCAATCTAAAATTAGATCGATGTTTTACACGTCATGTATGATATAACTGGGGTTTATGTGATCCACTCTCGGCCGGTGAAGCGACTTTTTATACCATCCATATCGATTTTAGGCGGTACGTTACTTAATAGTCTTAAACTAAATAACAGCACGCGATCTGCTCAGTACTTGATACACTTCAGGACAAAAAATGTGTAACAGTTTTGCTGATATGCGATACTTGATTTTACTTTACCACGTGTTTAAACTTGGTTGGCTGATGAAATACCTATTATGTTACACTCATGTATTTTAAACTAGCGGAGCGGTAGTATAGTGGGTAGAGTGTTGGACAACTCTCTGTAGAGGGTGTGGGTTAGATACCAGAAATCGAACTTGAGAGAGGTTCATATAAGCGTTTAACTTTCTTCGCAATTGAGCTAAAATAGATTAGAAAATATGTTCTAAGTTTCTTAAACATATTGGAACTTATCGTCGGATACCCACGTGTGATCCATTTCCAATACTCTTCATTTATCCATCAGTGGATGGAGAGTATCGGAATTGACACCCGTCGGTAACTGACGATGATTAGAATCGGTCAAATCTCTAATTGCGGTCGCCTCTATTTAGCAGCCACTTGTCTTAAGCAGCCACATTTGTAAGTGCCCATTTGTACATTTTCGGAGTAAATTAATCTGCAAAAAAATACAACCTGTCTTAAAAAACAAAATATGTATTTATATTTTAACTGATTTTTATGTGTGTAAATTTGAAATAACAAATAAGTTTAAACCAAAATATGTTCTTAACATTTAGTTGGATAAAAGCAATAACCTTTTGAACCAAAAAAAAGCCATTTTATCCTTATGCAGAAAGTATATTCATCCCATTAACTGACATCGACTGATTTAAAACTCGAATGATAAAAAAGCAGGAAATCCCATACCTGTCCCACAATTCATAGCGTGAAAGTGATGTAAATGGCGGTCACGCTTTTCTCTGGTGAACATAAAATTAACCATACGGTTATTTTTTTGTGATAATTGTAATCACATTTTAACAACAGTGTCACGTGGGTATCGAATAAGTTTACAGGTGTTTAACAGTTTAGAAATTAAAAACCTAAAATAGGAGTTTTTACTACAAAATTTAGAAATTTTGTTATTTTAAGTTTTAAGCAGCTACAGACGTTCCAATGTCAAATAAATGGAAATGACTATATTTAGATTGATTGTTTATTTTATGTTTGCTACTTTTTCAGTTTTATTAACAATTTCTCTCTACTGTTTGTCACTATTATAGCCTTCTTTGTGTTTTAAGATCCCGGGTAGACGGCCGAGATGGAACAGCTAAACTGCGTTTTCATATGCATACGGTATGGCATCGGTGTCCGGAGAGCATTGCAAAAATCAACAACTAATACATTTACTATTTCTTATTCTTTTAACAGGAAATCATCAAGTAACCTTGACCTTTGACCTCATGACCTTAACTCGATATCTACCTCCCTAGCGTCAGTGGCAATGATGTTTGATGGTCAAAAAAAAATCCAAAGGGGCGTGTTTGTATGTGAAGACAGATATCGTTTACCGACTAACATGCCATTTTTAGCATGCAGATGCCGTGAACTTCCTCAGAGCGCGTGTTGATGGAAACATGCATGTACACGCAGATTCGTGATTGGAACATGTATGGAGACATGTGAGAGAATGAAGGTGTTTGGAAAGTCGCAATGGGATCATTGAGATGAGATGCATACAATCTGATCGGGGCCCTTCAAAGGGTCACGTAGGAGCCTTTAAACTGTAAAAGTTTTTGGCACTGGGAAAAAGTTTTGTGAAAACATTTATTTTAAAGGTTTCTCATTATCCGTACGTGCGTATAGATGAATTATATACATTGCATGCTTTAGTTATAGGTCGTTGATTAGAGATCTACTGTGTATTTTTCAATTTTACAAAGAACGTTTTCAATAAAATATAAAACGTTATCAATTCAATAAAGGATGTATACGTTATTTATGTAAGTTGGAACGTTGTCAATTATGTAGAGCTTCATCAGCTTAATACAAAACGTTATCAATTAATTATAAAACTCCAGTTAATGATGGTTACTTAAAATTTAAAACTGAATTTGTAAAATGTCTTTTATTTCTTTAAAATATAGTGTCTATAAATCAACTGTAACATAACAATTACCTATACTTAGATGAATTCTATATAAAATATAGAAGTTGGAAAATGAATCAGTTGAGGGCACCAAAAAAAATCTAAAAAATAAAATAAATTAAAGCGTTTAATTTATAGATTCTGTGTTGAGCAGCCTTTTTATCAACGGGTATTATTTACAAGAATTACAATATAACTAAATATTCCCATTAATAGCGAGCAGACGCGATATCGGAACATGCAAGTTAAAAATATTGAAATCACAAACGGATTGAAAAACAATTGGTTCCGAAAGTAGTTGAACGTGGATCAGATATTTGGTTGATTGGAAGATAAAAAACTACCGTGTATTAAAATTTTCACTATGAAAATTAAAAATTATAATCATTGGGAAGTTTTAAAAAGCTTTCAAAACTTATCAAAATATAACGCGTTGGTAATCGAATTTTTGCAAGAACAGTCTGGTACCCAAACTTAATGAGCGGTAGTATTGGTCATCTACGGCGCTTGCTTTTCTGAAAAATAATAAAAAGCTATGACAATCTAAGCCTTTGAACTATTGATTTTCGCTCTTTCATAATAAATTAAACAATACCATAAAATGTGAAGAACTGAACTTTCCATGTTATCTCAAAGAGAATAGTCTTATGTGAATAGTCATAAGTGACACCTAGCGCAAACACAGTGAATGAATTCACTGTGTTTGCGCTAGGTGTCACTTATGCATTAGTCGGAGCGGGTGGCGGTAATACAATGGATTTAATCATTTAACTGAACGGTGACACATACATGTACATGTTATATTGTTTATCCATAAGCAATTCTTTTTCACCACAATTTTGCTAATTTTAGTATAAAAGTTTTATTAAAATACAATTAATAAATGACTATGAGTTTACTTTTGCAGATACCGTATGTAATTGTTTTATTATTATCTATATTTTGATTCACTGTACAGGAATGTGTACTGCATTTATAATTATTTGAGTACATAATGGTTACCTTACAGAAAACGCCGACTCAGTAAAGATACTTGCTCAGCTTCTGTAAAATAAAAAAGGTTTGTATGTTCAAAGGTTCTGGGCATACTTTCTTTCATGGCGATTGAAAAAATTGCAGCTTTGCTTCGAACCACCATTTTTTGTATGTGTTTTGTTACTATAAATAACTTCTCGTTCACATTATTTTTTATTCTTTTTACAGGGGCCATGTTCGATTTGACTCAGTCTTATACGCTGGCGTTCGTGATAGGGGGAGCTATGTGCATTGTCAGCTCTGTTGTTATGATTCAACCGTACTTGTACGTGAAGCATCATCCGCTGTCAAACGAAGTAGAGATCCCAGCGGAGAAAGCCATGCTCTCAGACTCGACGGACATTCCAACATTGAAATACCCCTCCCACCGTCATACTGTACAAATGACTGCGTCGGTGGAAAGTCTCGCCGCGTCCAGACGGATTCTCAATCTCCAACGCTCAACTCACTCATTATTCATTCCTACATCGAATGGAAATAACGAAACGAACCAGTCCGTGAATTCATTAGTGTTAAACAAAAAACTGTCAGCTTTAAAAAAAGTTACAGCTTCTACTGAAACGGTTTGAGAATGCACAGAATATGTGCCAATCATAATCACGTGATATGATCAAGTTTGTATATTAACAAAGGATGACGTGAATTCATCAAAGAATTTAGTTTAATGTTTGGTAATACAAACTCAATTCGCCGAATTTTAAAGAGAGTGTATTATTATTTAAGTATTTATATTACAGTCAAACCTGTCTTAAGCAGCCATGCAAGGGACGGAGTAAAAGTGACATTTAAAGTCAGGTTGTTGTTTAAAATAAGTGAATATGCACTTAAAGCATAACAATGGGATATAGTAAATATGGTCGCTTAAGACCGCTTACACAGGTTGTACTGTATAAAAATATGATTATTTTGATGTTTTCTGTAAAAGGCAATGTACAATAGCATTTAATCGACTGCGAGAAAATGCAGTTGACCAGTACTTAAAGTATTTTTAAACATTATTGCAAATTTGAAAAAAAATGAGCTCATTACGATTTTAGACTCAGATTGACTCAGGTTTATGACATCTTCACACTGTCCATATTCACAAAGTTTTTTGAATTAAAAAAAAAACACCATCAGAATTTAAGATTCATTTTCGTTTTGAAACAATTTTTAATAATGATTAAGCTTAAATATTTATTGAATAGTAAGGCAATATTTAATGCTGCTGACTATCCAGCAGATTTAAAAAAAAAAAAAATAAAAGTCATAGAAAATTATATTATAAATATTAGGGGAAAACTTAAGTTAATATCTAAGAACCTTTAATTTAAATTGAGTCGAACAAATATATGATTTTAAATTGTCTCTGATATAAATTATATTCAATTAACACTTTAAAATAAAGTGTTTGGCAATTAATATGAAAAATCCGTGAATATGGTCTCAGTGTAGATATATTTCTATGCAAATACATTTAATATCAGTCTTAATCATCTCCGACGCTTGCTGTCTGCTGAAATAAATCTGAAAATCACCGAAGTAGTCCAATGAATTGAATCAGCCAATCAGAAACTTTATCAGAATCTCGTTACATTTTTTTTCAAAGAAGTAAATTATAGTCTTTATCATCTTCGAAGCTTGCTTTTCTAAAAGACAAACGCGTTACACCTAAAACCCGTTACACCTAAAAAAAACAAAAGAGTCATACCGGTGACACAATAAAAAAACACATACATTCACAAGGAAATCACCAAGGTTGACCGATTGTTTGAATCAACCAATCAGAAACGTTATCAGAATTCTACGGGGTTCCCTTACAGTGTTCTATCGATTCAAAGATAAAACTGTCAAATATTTGTCTTTAAGAAAACCAAGCGTCGCAGATGCTCAAGGCTACAGAAAAAAATGTCAGGACGTTTTTGATATGATCATCCGTTATTGAAAAATGTAGCTGTTAGTGATGGTAGTTTGTTATTGTTAATATTTCCAATGGCATTACATAAACATGTTATTGAATACATTGCTAAGTGTTTATAATTGCTGTTACTTTTCAAATACAATGCACCAACATTTGGTTTTTATATCTCCAAAATAAGAATTATTAATTAATGTTAGAGAACTAAGGGAATAATTGATATATATTAATGAACTTACTGAATAGGTATAAAGAACAATTATTGACCATTTCTGTCTTCAGGAAATACATTTTCTGTGTTATAGCAGGCCTTAATTTCATCTCGCTTTTGAGTTTAAAACTCTGACTCAAACTCAGAATTGCCCATTTTAATTACTTTTTAGAGCGGAATATTTCATAAAAAATGTATTTTTTCTTATATTTTCATCAACATGGAAATTGGTTGGTTTTAGTAGGAAAAATGTTGTCCATTTTTTTTGTAAAATTGCAAATTACACATTTTCAGGTTTTGAGTCTCAACACTGTGATGAATCTAAACAATACCAATGGCCTGATGATACTTATAGAACATGTATATAGTTTATTACGGTCGGGGGCGTAACTTCGCTGAAAACGATGTGTAGGCACAGTTGCCAGGGTTTGGGAAAGGCGGTCCCCCACCCCCTCGAATTTTTTTAAGCTAAACTGCCATAGATGCGTTTTGGCGTATATTTTTTTATGTTTTTAGGGATCTGGTTATCATTAATATCAATACTGAATTCACTGTTTTATAACCATATAAATTGATAAAATGAGGTTAAATATCAGGATAAGCGGAGCTCTAGTGTAATGAATAGAGTGTTGGCCGCTTACGCCAGAAGACTCGAGAGCGGTTCATATAAGCTCTGAGCTTTCAATGCAATCGAGCTAAAATGAATTAGTATAAACTAAATATATCTGGGTCACATTCAATTGTTTTGTTGCGAATTTATAGTTTTCCTTCCTACTCCTTTAGGGGTTCGATTTTAATTGCATTTTTGGGGCATTTTTTGGCATTTTTATTTTTTCGATTTCTCAGAAAAAAGTTGTAGGCACGTGCCTACAGTGCCAATAGGAAGCTACGCCACTGACGGCAGATGAGATATTTTTTCATGAAATAAACTGTGAATGTCAATCAGTACATGTGCACCTAAGAAATTTGAAAATGCAACGTAATAAGAGAAACGAAAACGGAGCACAGGAAGAGATATGAAAACGCAACACAGAAATAGATATGAAAACGTAAGGCAGTGGCTAGAAGGGATTTATTTGCAAATGAAAAAGTGAAAACATTGAAGGAGGAACAAGCGAGTAGTAAAATCTCAAGTTAGCAACCAATAGCATTAGCATACTCTAATTACTGTAGAATATGGCTATGTGTACACTCGTGCTGAATATGTGGCAGTTTTCAGATATCTTCCTGTGGTGAGTTTTCAAATATCTTGAGCATATTTCAGTGTTAAACAGAGTGTTTAGTGCGTATTAGTAGTCTTAAGAACGGACCAAGCTCTTCCGATTTGGTCCGTTAAATATCAATTGTTACGACCACGTTGATTGGTCAGTTGTTTCAGGGAAAGTTGGAATGACGTCATAATTTAGTAAGCATGCAATTGCTATGAACTGTGGGCCAGGCATAGGATACACTGCTATTTTTTCATTGGGGGTTAATAGACTTGATTCGGAAGATATCAGGGATCGTGTTCACTAACCATTCTTGAGAATATTCTAAGACTTGAGATTGAAAATCCAATTTTCAACCTTAAATATCTTCTTTACCATGACATATAGAATAATCATAAGAGTTTATCTGACTATATATTGTGTGTATCTGCATGCTTGCAAATTTTGGTCTCAAAAAATGATCTCTAAATGTGTTCAAAATTAATTCTTGAGTTCAAGTCTTAGAATATTCATGAGAATGGTTGGTGAATACCACCCCTGGTTTTGGAAAAGACTATGTGTACCAGTAACTTTTGTTATGAAGAGTGGCATCTACAAACATACTCGAACATTTTTAAAGGACCAGGCTTCTGTTTCATCAACATTTTACTTAAATACTTAAAACAAAAATTAAACTTGTATTGGTTATTTATCTTTCATATAATCAATGGCAATATAACAATATGCAGTTTTATTGGAACCAGTCAAAAATCATGATCACCTGGCTGTTTAAGATTTTAAGCGTTTACGTATATGTTGGTGAAACAGAGCCAGAGATTGTAAGCATTGAATGTATTAAAGTTAACTATACACACTATGCATCCAACATTTCATGAAATACAAAAACTGCATGACCATGTAACATATAAAAATCATGACGATTAGAAGTCACTTTTAAAATGCATTTAAAATTACGTCTGCTGCATTGATGAAATGTTTGCTTTCCTGCTAACTGTTGTTTTGATCTCCCGATTGGGAGAAATCAGGTTCTGGGATAGACTAGATAGAATAACCTAATTTGATTATATATTATTACTCATCATGTGTACGTGTGTACGTATATATATCTAAGTGCTCTACTAATAATGTAACATTATGTTTGATATTAAACTTTTAAAAATAACAGTGTCATTTGTAATTACTATAGCACTCGGTCTCAATGAACTGTATTTCATTTACCTATGGAAAACATTTGCAGCTGGGCGGAGCTAAAAAGACCAGTTTGCATTTCATTGGTTGCACGATTTTGTTTTGCTGGTTGCCGTTAGGTTCACGTGACGTTTGCCGTAAGTTGCCATGCAAATGTGTGCACTTCAGTATGTTGACAACGTCGCCGTTACACGCATGACATTGACTTTGCGGGTAAATGCGTATAACTTGCTTTTTAAATTACCAAAAACGGCAAAAAATAACGTAATAGTTTTATCTAAAATAGTTGGAAAATATAATGGAAATATAAAGATTAAAAGCTTTTCATCGGGGTTGCCTAAAAGCCCTTCAGGCTTCACGAACATTAAACTGGCCTAATGTTTTTCATCGCCCGCTGAAAACTAAAAAATGGGCTTTTAATCCTTAATTAAACTTATTTATGTGATAATATGCATTTTGTATGTTAGGCTTGTTATTAGCAGGGATCTGCAAATGTCGGTCGATCAATTTTTGCAGTCTTAATTACCGCCAAAATGATCATACGCGACAAGGACTAGTTCTTATTTCTCGAAATAAATAAAGTTTTTCAATGTATTTTATATATGTAACACATCAACCAATTAATTAACATAATATATTGTGGACATTGTATTATGTCATTTAAAAAAAAAAATTGCAAAAAAATAAACCAAACGATACAATAATATCAGTCAAATTAGGATGGCGTATGGATATTCATTAACGTCCGGCTAGCAACCATCTCAACAGGAACTACTTCCGTGGGGTATAATGGCGGTTATAAATAATCCTTGTTTGTTCTCATTTAAAATGCATTTTCCTTGTTTTACTGCTCATGTCTTTTATTTGAATGGCATATTATTGATGTGTTGTGAACATTTTGAAAGCATTGTCATGTTTGAATTGTGAATTTAGAAAAAAACATGATGCTTTGGAATTGCGGCATGAGTACATTATTTCGAAAGTCTACTTTAACATTGTCAACAAGAAAAATGAACAACTGAACAGAAAAATATCTTAGATATGCATGGTCCCTACTTTTCTCATCATATTTTGGTACAATAAAATGTGGTATCTCTTTGAATGACACGTATGCAAACTTTTTACTATAGAATAAAGAACAAACATCAATGGTGGACTGTCACCTATAAAGAACTTTGATTTTCTGCAAAGGACTATAGTAAAAGTGGATACCATTTTTTTATTTTTAAAGAAATAATCTACTTGCTCATACTTGCCTGTTTTGTAAAAAAAATCTGGCAAAATGAAGCAAAATGTATTTTCCATGGATCACAAAAATGCATGATAATTTTTAGCTCTACAGGCCAAAGGCCAGCAGGGCTTATGTCATTGTAAATTGTCCGTCGTCCGTTAACCGTTTTCTGTAGACGCGATAGCACCTTCATTTTCATTGAATTTTAACCAAAAACTTACACCGCAGTTATATAACCATTAGATCTCGGACGAGTTCTTGAACCAGCGTGATTCGGCCGCAAATGCCCCCGCCACAGGGTTTATAGGCACCTTTTAAACGAAACTTTTAAAAAAACATGTTCTATGAAAGGCCTAGACCTTTGATATTTTACATGAAGCATTGCATGGAGGTCCCCTAAAAGATGTGTTGAAGTCTGGTCCCTGAGGTCAAATTTGGAGCTGCCACAGGGGGTATTGTTTTACGTAGAGTTATATAGGGAAAATGTTGTTGACACAATAGCACCTTCATTTTTATTGAATCTAAACCAAACTTGCACGGCAATTATATAACAGTGTGATTCGGCCACAAATGCCTCCGCCACAGGGCTTATAAGCACATTTATAATAAAGTTTTAAAAAAAACTCTGAAAGTTTAAGGCTCTTAGATATTTTACATGTAACATATGTTGCCAGTAGAGCGTTCATGTCCTTTTGAGACTCTTGTTGTTTTTTTTAATAAAATGTGATTCCGAATTACCAAACATGTTTTTACAAAATCGACAAGAAAAGAAAACCATTCTTCTTTGCATTTCACGGTTTTGTCAATTACTGAAACTGTACAAAATAGTTCGAGTTAGTTGTTGTTCGAGCCAAGTATTGTTCAACATCATACCATAAAGGTATACGTGTATATATCAGATACCAGATAATTGGTACGAGCTATATGTGGTGTTCCAGCCATCCGTGTGCGAACCAACAAAGTTCTATTGTACCTTGTTTTGAATATTGTCTCCGTGGATATTACATAGACATAGACATTACATAGACATGGGATCAACAGCATATTTTGTTTAGTGTATTTGGTTTTGTTGTTTTAATTTATATTTTCGTATCAACTTTGTACACACAATACACGATATACATATAAGGGGTCCTCCGAGTGTTCTAAGGCGCCGTCTCAAGATCACTTACCTCTCACCACTAAGATCGTAGGTTCGAGCCCAGCTCACTCCAAAAACTTTATGTAAGAAAGTTTGCCAGTTACTTGCGGAAGGATGGTGGTTCTATTCAGTCTGACTCAGTCTGAGGTCTTCAAGTCCTCCACCAGTAAAATTGGATATGCCATATATAGCTTGAAATCTGTTAAAAATGGCGTTAAACCCCATTAAAAAACAAAAAAACAAAAAAAAAACACACGATAAATAAAGATATTATAGTGATGCACTCATTCATTCTAATCAGAATTATAAGAGATTGAAACAATCACGGAAATAAACAATACAAACAACAGAACAAAAATTACAAGAAACAAATACGTAATAAATGTTACCCTTTTACTTAAAATCTTCAATCAAATAATTTTAATTATGAAACTGAAATTAACATTCTTAGCTCTATCGCGCCAATTTAGAAAATGTTTTACATGTTTTATATATGAGTAATCTAATTCGTCTGATATTCTCTCAAATATTTAAATCTTAATTTTAAGACAAGTTTGTTTTAAAACACTAACGCGTTTTAATTTGTAATGTACTTGTTTATAAACGGATACTCAACAAACTGCACTTGACCTATCTTAAATAAACACTTTAAAAGCATTCGTTGTCATCTGTAAAAGTAATATGACAGCCGTATGTAAATGATTCGTTCTTAAAGGGAGTGTATAAGAAATAAACGATATAAATGTTTTAAAAATGAAGGTATAACTTTAAAATGAATAAAAATGATCTCGTTAGCATTATTAAATATAATCCGAATGGTTGATGTTAAATCCACAAAAAAAACTTGACAAAACTTGATGTTTAAATTGGAGTGGTAAACTTAAAACGAAATATCGCTACTCTAAAAATAGACAGCACTTAAATGCTGCTTGACAACCTTCACATCGTCATTTGGACTCTTTCTAAGATGATTTTTTACTAAGTGTACACCTGTATGACGGATCAAATTGAAATCAAAATGAAATCACATGGCTCATTTAAAACGTCATAAGCTATGATACAATTTTAAGCGGGAAATCTATTTTCCCCTAACCCAAGGGCGTAGCCCAAGTTATATTAATCATTTTTCAATATATAATTTGGTCATGTTTAAATAGATATCCTTTTGGCAAGGCAGGGTCAGTAGTATATACTATATGCATGATATATTAGAAAACATATTTTAGCCACTTTTAAAAATTTGAAAAATCCTGATATATTCCTTTTAATTTAAGTTTTAAAGGAACAATATTAAAATATATTTTAAAGATATTCATGCATCAGATGAAGTTTTATTCTTTTTTATCATAATATACGACATAATACAGAAAATAATGCGATTGATTGATTGATTGAATGAATGGGGATTAACACGTGACAGGTTATAAATAGCATATCCAGTTTTATGGATGGAGGTAGACATCAGAACAGATCTGAGTAGAACCACCGTACAGTTTTTGGAGCGAGCAGGCATCGGAACTACGGCCTTAGCAATGAGAAGTAAGTGATCTTGAGACGGCACCTGAGACCACTCGATGGCGAAGGACCCCACAAATACAAAGGTTTGGACCAAGCTGGGGTCGAACCAACGACCTAGGTGGTAAGCGATAAGTCATCTTGAGACATTGTGTCTCATTGTCATTCGTTTCTCACCCTGCTGAGGAAAAGTTATCACTTACTTGCGGAGATGGGCGTGCTTGAGTACTGGTAAATCTTCCAGGATCACAGGAAATAGTGGTTATATTAACTGATCGTCTGTTAGCCCATAAAATCCATATATACAACGTACCAATGTATACCATAAAATCAATAATTAAACAAACGAATGAATTTATGAATTTAGGGCCTGCATGTTTAAATTTCAAATCTGCAATTATGTATATTTTCAGAAACAGTGTTAGCGAAACCTTATCAAATATTGCGCGTGCCTCTTTAATAACTACCAACTCCGTGTCGATGACATTTCAACCACGTGGGGTGGCATATTTTGTTAGAGGGGCGTATTCGTTATGCATTTCTTTAATACAGCTGAACGATTAAAATTTCATAATCGACCTATAAAGTTCGATAGCCTTCTAAATACGTCATAATCGTTTGTTAAGCATATGTTTCATTTTACAGTAAAATGAAAGACAGCATTGTAAAGCAGGAATGTTTGTTTGCGTGTATGATTTTTAATATTTGCACCTAACAAAGGCACATAAAATCGGATCAATAACTATCAAACTCAGCAGAAAATAAATTAATTTCAGACCCTTCAGTATACATAGTACGTCGGATTCATTTATTTGCAATAATACAAATATAATTACTACATTGATCTAGTGTAAATATAAGACTTAAAACACACAAACAAACAAAATATCGGAATGAAAGTTTATAAAATCTTTGGAATAGCGTGCGCCAATGCTATCATTTAATAAGATTTAACGCCATTTTCAAAATATTTCGGGTCATATATAGCATATCCAGTTTTATATCGGAATAAATCTGAATAAAACCTTTCGCAAGTTACTGGCAAACTGTTTCACATAAAGTTGTTTTTTGTTTTTTGAGCGAGCAGGACTCGAACCTACGACCTAAGCGGTGAGAGGTAAGTGATCTTGAGACGGCGCCTTAGACCACCCGACCACAGAGTGCCCCTTTTCTCAAAATGTAATAAAATTTCCTTTCAAAAGAAAATGCATATCTTGTTAAGTAACTTGTCTAATGCTTCTCTCGTGTAAAGGTGTATACAGAAAACCTTTGTACGGATTTCAACTCTATGTATAACAATTCTTCAAACTGCATTTTAATTATAACATAAAAAAACAATATATACTAGATTGATTGAATGTTTAGCGTCATTTTTATGCCATTGAGAGCTAACAGACGATCAATTAACCTAACCACTGTTTCCTGGAATCCTGGAATGTTAACCAGTACTCGAGTACACTTCATCTCTGCATGTTACTGATAACTTTCACACTTGAATCAGTGATGAGAGACGAATGATAATGAGACGCAATGTCGTATATCAAACATCACGGAGATTGTGGCCGAGCGGAGATTAGAACTTATGGCCCCTAGATTGACAGCCAGACGCGCAGATATATTTTTAATATTTAAGCGACCCCCCACGTCAACCCCCAACCCCCAAAAAACTGTAAGACAAAGTCATTATAACATAAGGGTATTTTTCAGAACATTAAGGCAGAGAGAACGCGGTGCAAATAGTCGGTTACTGTTAAAATAAACGAATCCGATTTATCTTCATGACTGATTTTTTTGATAGAATTAAACGATTGTATACCAAAAGCCAACCAAAACACTCCTAATAGATAATTGATCCAAATGGAATCGAATAAAATGATGAAAATATAGTCTTCGCGGAATGGAAGGTTGGTTTTGGAACACGCCAACAGTATTTTTGATGATACGCATTCCAATGAAGAAAAATTACACAAACTTTGGTAAAAATTTACACGGATGGCACCTTATACGTACCCAATAAACAAGTATCAAAAATATAAACGTTATGAGCACACAACGTATATACAGTCAAACCTGTGTATAGTGTACATACTATATGGTACTCGTGTATAGTGTACATACTATATGGTACTCGTGTATAGTGTACATACTATATGGTACTCGTGTATAGTGTACATACTATGTGGCACTCTTGTATAGTGTATATACTAACTGCCACTCGTTTATAGTGTACATACTATCTGCCACTCTTGTATAATGTACATACTGAATGGCAAGTGTGTATAGTGTACATACTATATGGTACTCGTGTATAGTGCACATACTATATGGCACTCGTGTATAGTGTATATACTATCTGCCACTCGTTTATAGTGTACATACTATCTGCCACTCTTGTATAATGTATATACTGAATAGTACTCGTGTATAGTGTACATACTATATGGCACTCGTGTATAGTGTATATACTATTTGCCACTCGTGTATAGTGTATATACTATCTGCCACTCTTGTATAATGAACATACTGAATGGCACTCGTGTGTAGTGTAAACACTATATGGTACTCGTGTATAGTGCACATACTATATGGCACTCGTGTGTAGTGTAAACACTATATGGTACTCGTGTATAGTGCACCTACTATATGGTACTCGTTTATAGTGTACATACTATATGGCACTCGTGTATAGTGTACATACTATCTGCCACTCTTGTATAATGTACATACTGAATGGCACTCGTGTATAGTGTACATACTATATGGTTCTCATGTATAGTGTACATACTATATGGCACTCGTGTATAATGTATATACTATCTGCCACTCGTTTATAGTGTACATACTATCTGCAACTCTTGTATAATGTATATACTGAAAAGTACTCGTGTATAGTGTACATACTATATGGCACTCGTGTATAGTGTATATACTATTTGCCACTCGTGTATAGTGTATATACTATCTGCCACTCTTGTATAATGTACATACTATATGGTACTCGTGTATAGTGTACATACTATATGGCACTCGTGTATAGTGTATATACTATCTGCCACTCGTGTATAGTGTACACACTATATGGTACTCTTGTATAATGTACACACTATATGGTACTCGTGTATAGTGTACATACTATATGGCACTCGTGTATAGTGTATATCCTATCTGCCACTCGTGTATAGTGTATATACTATCTGCCACTCTTGTATAATGAACATACTGAATGGCACTCGTGTGTAGTGTAAACACTATATGGTACTCGTGTATAGTGCACATACTATATGGTACTCGTGTATAGTGTACATACTATATGACACTCGTGTATAGTGTATATACTATCTGCCACTCGTTTATAGTGTACATACTATATGCCACTCTTGTATAATGTACATACTATATGGTACTCGTGTATAGTGTATATACTATATGGCACTCGTGTATAGTGTATATCCTATCTGCCACTCGTGTATAGTGTATATACTATCTGCCACTCTTGTATAATGAACATACTGAATGGCACTCGTGTGTAGTGTAAACACTATATGGTACTCGTGTATAGTGTACATACTATATGGAACTCGTGTGTGTATAGTGTACATACTATCTGCCACTCGTGTATAGTGTAAATACTATATGGCACTCGTGTATAGTGTACATACTGATAAGCGGTCACCTCTATTAAGGAGCCATTTGTCTTAAGAAGCCACATTTGCTATTTCCCATTCCCATGCTTTCAGAACAAATTAACCTGTATTAATCAACAACCTGTCTTAAACGGCCACTTTTGTTCCTTTCCTTGCATATAGTCTTGTAATTCATCGCTTTATGTCTTGAAAATGACCACAGAACGCAAAACAATATATCCTAAAAATCGAACTTTTTCTGGTGGGGCATGCCTCCAGATCCCCATAGTACCTAGTGGACTTGCACATCATTTTAGGGTCAGCTACGTAATTGCCATTTGTTAGTAAACTATACAGTTCATCCATGAATGATTGATTGATTGATTGATTGATTGTGATTGATTGATTGATTGATTGATTGATTGCTTGATTGATTGATTGATTGATTGATTGATTGATTGATTGATTGATTGATTGATTGATTGATTGATTGATTGATTGATTGATTGATTGATTGAATATTTAGCGTCATTTTATACCATCGAGGGCAAACAGACGATCAGTTAAACTAACATTTATTTCCTGGGATCCTTGAAGGTTAACCAGTACTCGGAAGCAGGACTTTTGAAATAGAAATGACATTTGTATATCAAATAAGTTTGTTTGTTTGAATATTTAACGTACGTCATTTTTATGCCATGGAGGGATTACAGATGATCCGTTGACAAGACCACTCTTTCCTGGTTATCTGGAAGGTTAACCAGTACTCGAGCACACCCATCTCCGCATTAAACTGATACCTTTCCCACTTGAATCAGCGGCTAAAGACGAATGACAATGAGATACAATGTGCAATAATCACGGACATTGTGGCCGTGCGTGGATTTGGACTCACGACCCCTGAATTGATAGTCAGACGTACTACCAACGTGTACATAATTACATCGTCATAATAACATATTTACAACTCAAACTATCACGCAAACGTTTTCGTTAATAAGTACACCATTTGTACCGTCATATTTCATTACCTGTTGATACTTATCAAATATTAATTTATTATATACATATAAATGTCAAAATAATACAAGAAGTACTTTCAATCCAAAGTTCCTCAAAATAATTAAATAAATAATAAATATTCTTTCATCGCCAAATATATAGCTAAACGTCACATTACACATTTAAAATGTTATTTCTCATTTCAGAAAACGTTTTATATACCGAGTAAATCCGATTAATATATTTTTGTCATTTGATTTAAGGAATTCAATAAGCTTGTACATTGGAAGATCTTAGGAAAAAAAATATATATATCCTCCCCAAATCTCTACAGCAAGAACAGATAAAAGTAAAAAATTAAGTGGTATATCTTCCACTCTAATTCCATGACTTTTATAAAATTGCGATTAATCAGATGATTAAATGTAATAGAGACACCTGTTTGATACAAAACGTTTTCTGTTTCTTATTTTGCGTGGGTTTAACCAATTGGTATTTCGGAAATTTATTTCATAATGATATCTAATATGTGTCAAACGCCTCTAATGAGAACTGTCAAAAAGCGCTATCACGGTAGTGTATATCTGCAAGAAATTAAAACAAAATATCTAAATGTTTGCTGTTTTTACACTGAAAACCTTTAGAACGCAATACTCAAATAAACATCAATAAGGCATTGAGTTCTTTATCGATTTTTATTTATTTTATTTTATTTAATAATATAACACCTTTCTACCTTCACTGAAGTTTTTCATCAAAATCTATTGCAATTATTACTTCTTTTTATTGATTAGAAACATACAACGCCGCTACCTTAATTCACAAAATCAATATTGTATATCCTCCATGCGCATTGATGCCCGCTCGACAGCCAATTCACATCTGAGTGTTGCGTTTTAAGTCTTTCGGTGTATTTTACATCGATTGTGAAACAAGTTATTACAACTTATACAAACCCCGCCCGAAGTCTTCCTACGTAGAACCAGTACTAAGCAATTGTTGTTTTAGCAACATTAATAAATGTGAAGTAAACGCCTAATCTAATGTTGTCAGAACTGATGGCCTGACCCCATTGTTATTAATAACGGCGAGTGCATTTGGTATTTTCCAATATACTACTAGTTACAAAAGCAACCGACTAATTAAACACAATCACTCGGGAACCATTAGTATGCGCACATGAAAGCAATAATGTCGTAACATACTTCAGTTATTGCTTTTTTTAGATATCAACTATTTTTATTTGACAATTATATAATGTTCTATCTGACTCATTTGAGGGATGTTTCCGAATGTTTACAGTCAGTGGAATTTCTTGGAAAACTGTTGTTGGATATGGTATTCGGATGTTCCCATAAATTCCACATATCTCGTTAAAGATGCATTTAGCATTTTAACCCTGTTTACAATGGGCTTTGATAAAACCCATGTGTTTCAACAACGTTTTCAATTCGTTTTACGGGTAATTTTTAACGCACCGATGTCGAAAGCAATCGAAATTGCAAAAAGAACCGGTTTATTGATTTCAATGAAATTTGTAAAAAATGTACAGCAATGATCACTTTACCGTCTCCTATTGTTTGCCTATATATACAACACAAGATATCCGAGCATACAGGGTGATTGCAAAACTTCTGAAACTCACACGTATGAATAAGTAATTGATTGACCGTACACAGGCTGTCAATCAAACAAGTCGATAATCCAATCAGCGATCTATATTGGTTGCTGCGTCTCCATTTTCCTTATAAAAGCTAACGATATCTAAGTGAATATTACGTTGTATTTACTTAGGCAAACAAAGTCACATGGCCAGTGGGCGGGACGATATTTGATTTCGCTTAAGGTCAATTGCAAAAGAACCGGTTTATTGATTTCGATGAAAGTTGTACAAAACGAACAGCAGCGCTCGCTCTACCGTCTCCTTTATATTGTCTGCATGCACATACTGCACGAGATTTCAGAGCATTCAGGGTGATTGCAAAAACTTCTGAAACACCCCTCGTATGAAAAAGCAGTTAGTTCAACAAGCGCACGTTTAACTGTCCCTGAAGGATGCTTTGGTGCATGTGAACATGTGCTAGTCCAGTTCTAATTGTCTTGGACCATCATTTATAAATGCGTCCCATTTTGGAATATACATTAATTCTGATACTCGTATTTAGTTATAGCGAAATTCCGTGAACTTCCAGGACAATCCTATTTTTTTCTGTTAACAAACGTTTAAAGCTAACATGTCGTTCAAATGACTATTTTTTATCAATAGTTTGCAAAAATATAAACGTTTAAGCGAATGAAAGCAGCGCTGTTTTACATGCACTACCCGCATAACGATACAATAAAGTTTTGTTTGCGACAAGCCTGCGGAGTGTGGATCATGACCTCACGTTTTGCACGCGTATTGTAGGTGTGTGTAAAGGTGATATCATTACTTAATTAAATTTGTAAATGTTATGTTTGTCGTTACGGCATCGTTCTGGCGAGGTGCCGACACGACAACACGTCAAAGGACGTTTTCTGGCGGGGCGCCGACACGATAACACACAAAACGACGTCGTTCTGGCGGGGCGCCGACACGAAAACATGTCAAAACGAGTCGTTCTGACGAGGCGCCGACATGAAAACATGTCAATAGACGTCGTACTGGCGGAGCACCGACACGAAAACACGTCAAAACGACGTCGTTCTGGCGGGGCGCCGACACGAAAACACACCAAAAACAACGTCATGCAGGCGGGAGACCGGCACTACAACTCGCCAATAAAGTTAATAAAATTTAATAAAATAAAATAAATGTTTAATTTTTAACATTTTTTATATATAAGTAAGATATTATTTTTTTCAAACTTTGAATGGTTTATGTGATTCCTGTGTCTAGCTTAATTAATTGTTAAGCAATGAAGCTACTTAGAGACATGTCATAAAGGGATACTTATCACCCTATCTAGTTCAGCCGGTTAAAGGTTCGCAAGTTTGTTTATTCACTAATTTTTTGGGAAAATACACGCTTTGCTCAAATCCTTCTGGCCAAGCCTGTGTAAAACCCGTGCGCAGCAATTGTGTTAAACCCCTAAAATATTCTTATTCCGGGGCCACCTGGTTTCTCGAATTTGATTGGTTAATACATCACGCCGCGGATAGAGCACACAACTCCAAAGTTTCCCTTGTACGAGATACCGGCACGTAACCACGCCAAAACGACATAGTTCTGGCGGGTGCCAGCACGAAAACGCACCAAAGCTTATAATGACGTC
Source organism: Panopea generosa (assembly GCA_029582155.1). Lineage (NCBI taxonomy): Eukaryota > Metazoa > Mollusca > Bivalvia > Adapedonta > Hiatellidae > Panopea > Panopea generosa. The sequence goes on from CM055907.1 coordinate 17,269,888, forward strand.
AGGCCTGCGGGTCGCCGACACGAATACACTCCAAAAACGACGCCATGCTGGCGGGGCGTCGACACGAAAACATGCTAAAACGACGTCGTGCTGATTTAAGCTTTTATGTAAAAAAAAAAAAAACAATTTATGGAATATCAAGTTATTTCTCGATTTAATAATTTTATTTGCAAAATAAATAATCTTTGTCATCTGTCGCTAATGTACTAGTGGTCACCCGACAACATATCCGACAACATATACGTTAAAATGTACCTAAACATGTATACTATTTAGCAGAAATAGTCCATTTCATATACTGTATCCGAAATGGCTGGAAATATTCAATATATTTGAATGCGTGCGCAAACGATAATTTTTACTTGGTATCGTGTTTCTTATCGTTGAGAGTGAGAAAGAAGATCAGCAGTTACATGTATGCCAACGATCTAAATACTTTATGAAGTTGGTGTTTCTTTTGGACATCAACAAACTACTGCAATTGAAGAAACAGAAAAATTATCTGGAAGTATCGCTTGCCTATTTATATCATCTAATTTGGATAGGGTCAGATAACTTGCGTTGAAAGGGCAGAATATGTTTCGAAAACTTCTGATTAATTGAAAGAAGCTACAGATATTTAGATGGACTTTTTAACATGGGTTAACATGTGGAGCGAGTGGTCCAGTGGTAGAGCACCGGACCCATGATCGGAGGGTCGTTGGTTCGATCCTCCGCCACGGCTATGTATGGTGTTCTTGAGCAAGTCACTTTTCCAAATATGCTTAGTACTGGTTCTAACCAGGAAGACTTTGAGTGTGATTTGTCTAAGTCGTAAGAACTTGTTTCACAATCGAACTAAAATAAATAAGTTTAAACTAACATGGGTTAGAAGAATGACATTCATTCAACACCATGGCTCTTGTCTATTCCCACAAATATAAACCATGATATGCAAGAGTTAACTAGCATCTTAGATATACCAAGTGTAAATCCAGTAAATCACACGGAATCAGAGACCTCAATGATATAAGAAGTAATTATTGCATTTCCAACAGCTGGAAACTTAATTCGTGATGTAACATTTTTGTAACATTGTCATAGGTTAATAGGTGTAGTTGTGGAAGAAAACCTGAATACCAGTTAAACAAAACGAGTTGGTTGTAAAATAATTATGGAGTCAATAATCATATGACTGTCAATGGATTTTCAATCAAGAACAAAGACAAAACATAATATTTCATACAAAAGAGACATGGAAGGTTGATAAATCTTTCTTTCAGATATTAATTTCTCTAGCAAAAGGAATGTTAGCATTTGAAAAATTACCTTCCTTGCTTAATTTTTGTGTTATAAAAACACCCACCAAAACTCCTCGTCTGCCCAGAATGCCAAGAAAGGCATATAAGGCTGTTTTTGGATGACGCGATCTAGGTGTATACTTCAAACTCTATCTGTTTCCCGAGATCACTGAATGAGATCCGTGCTCTTCCAAGGCCATAAGATGTTCCTTCAAGTGTATAGTATATCGGCCCAGAAACTATTTCACCAAAATCTGTTACAGCAAAGCGACAACGCCAAAGAATATATTTAGAGGTTCAGAATTGAAAGGAAACATTTATATCGAACTATAAGAATGGTACAAGCTTGGAAGTCTAGAATGGAGAGCTTTTGGGTGGATCAGTTTTGTTATCAAGATTTCAAGAGACATTCTAATAGAAGACATTGCTATATAAAAACACGGTGTGTGTTGTGCGTCTGTGTATGGAGAAGGGGGGGGGGGGGGGGGGGGGGGGGGGGGGGGGGGGGGGGTGGGGGGGGGTGGCGTGTGTGTGTGTGTGTTGTACATTACAGTTTGATATTCCTAAACATGTGGTTTTATTGATAGAAAATGTTTTGCTATGAAAATTATATTTTAGAAAATAGGGTTGTTTGGTATGAAACTGTAATTTATATACATGTACAACTAATATCAGTGATGACTTATTGAAAGAATATTCAAATGATAATTAATTAAGCTTACCCTTTGTTTTATTGCTGTATTTTATATGTTTTGGAGAAATACTCGTGAATATGAATAATCAGCATAGAATCATCATGTTGCAATTGTGCCCGCTTTAACCCTTTACTTCATATAGACGCCTTTGGATACCTAATATAGAAGGCTTTTGAATTATTGTGTGAATTATGTTTATATATACAGACAGAGTGGAAACAGTGCCTGCAACGAGCAATCTGAACTCTTCCTGCACTGTTTTCAAAGGCATTCTGTGATTGGTGTTGGAAAACGCGTATCTGTGGAGTAAAGGGTTAACCGAAAATAATAACAGAATGATGTACTCCGGCAATAAAATAGGTGGGTGGGATCATTTCATATGAAAATACTTTACGGTTCCAAATAGTCTAAAATATGTTATTTTAATGATAAAAAAGAGCATAGTTGTAAATCTGTATAACACAAAATAACACTATTAGCGGCAAAAAGTTCATTTATACACAACTAGTGTTAGTGGTGACCTTTTCAAAGCTTAAACATTTTTTCAGTTAGTTGTGTACTTCAACTAGTAAATTTACGCTTTCCCATCGAATAGCGAATCACGCACACATACGCACGCACGCACGCACGCACGCACGCACGCACGCACGCACGCACGCACGCACGCATAAACACACACATACAACTTGTCTAAACTATTGTTATTACATTGTATGATGCACTTCCTATTTACCATGTGTCTGTTTACTTTCTACAAGCTTTAATCCTGATTTGCAGTGATCGAGGTCGCTGATTCTATTCACGTGTCGGTGCCCTTTCAGGAGATCACCTACAGAACAATGCCGCCCTGTTGACTGATCGATTGATTATCGACCCATTAACCTTTTGATCTCACTGAGAGTATATACACTCACCTGATGTTAATATCGGTCACCTGGATTTATTACTATCTTTAATACTAGTTTGTAAATTTGATACATTAATCTACAATCTAATGAATAAATTCATTGGGCATGTGTTCAGAAATTTTCATTTTAAATTCAGACAAACTTAAACAACGAGTTTCTATGCCTGGCCTATATGCAGCATGTAAGTAACTGGGATACTTAACTGGATCCTATTCATATAAATCTATCAGTTCATGTATGTTAATTGTCCTAACAGTCAGGTGGGTTGCATGTTAAACCATAGTATTTAAGTCATGGTTGACACCAATTCTATTTGGTTGGTTGATTCTTTAAGCTTGTGTCCTTGGTTTGCATTGTAGCTAAGCACTCTCGCCTGACCTCTGTTTTGCCAACCTTTTACTTAAATACTTAAAAAATTAACTCAGTTTTTTGACTGGTTATTTACCTATTATAATATCAATATCAATGAAATCATATGCAGTTTTACTGGAACCAGTCTGAACTCATAATCACATAGCTGCTTTTCTTAGATTTAAGTTTATGTTGGTGAAACAGGAGCCAGGTCTGTACATGTATGCCTGGTTGGTCACGAATAATGATCTCTCTAATATAATATATAATGTCTAAAATGACATTAAACCCACACATCAGTAAAACAGGAAGCATGTTTTACATTGCCACATATATACACAAACCAATGAATGAATGAATGAATGAATGAATGAATGAATGAATGAATGAACTGATTTTTTACGGCGTACTAACACATTATAGGTTATTCGACGCCAACAGGTATGAATATTCTAGGGTCACTCTACATATACAAAACAACAAATTTATATATATATATTTAAAAAATTACATCAACAAACGAATATGGAGAATAAACCTAGAAATTTCATACCTGCAGAACTGCAGAGTTTTAGCAACTTTTATCGTATTACTCGAATTGCTCCCTGGAACCACACAGGGGTTGATAATTTAACCACAATAATGAACATGACAAAAATGATAAAATGAACATGGTCTCCTTTCGGAGGACTCCTACCCCTCTGCAGACTGTGATTTATTCTTATCCGAAACTACACGGGTTTACAAAGAACAAAGCAAAAAAACAAAATATCTTCTATTTGGATACACATCAGTGTAATACATGCGAGCCCAATATAATTTAAAATGACAAACACGTGGCTAGTGGTTGGACAAAACGGTAATGTAATTACGTTATTTTTACTCCATGTATTTATTGTTAAACACTTAATAGTATTTGAATGTGAAAAAAATTTACCTTAAGCGGACAAAGGCGAAATTTAAACGTTACCCATTGTGAAGATGTGTCAGACAAATATGTCACAAGTTCGTCTACTGTCAGGGGCGTACCTGAACGGGTTTGCTCTGTAAGCCAAATATGACCCCCCACCCCACCAAGACAATTTGGTGTGTTCTCGTGTTATATTTCAATCTCAATCTTGCATTTTGTTTATCACTTTTAAACTGGACATACGCAATGTTAGGAAACAAAAATAACGATTTTGAATCGTTTTAAAAAATCATAACCTATCAGGCCACTCCCAATGACCGACAAGCGTCTCGATGTCGTAAAGGTAAATGAGTTTGAGAACAAATTTCATTCGGAACACCTCGGGCCACATATATATATATGGAAGAATTGAGCACATAACCATCTCTGTCTTCAGTTTTATGCATATTTTTTGAGTTTTTATGTTTTCACATTTTCCTGACGAACTGTACACATTGGCGCGCGTGCGTTTGCCTGATACGCACCTGACTGTAGATATACTTACAGATTTGTGCGGTGAACTTAAACATGAATAAGTGAACTAATTGAAAACGGATATATATATATATAAGTTTTATTGTTTGAAAGAACAATACAAAGTCAATAAATATGTGGTTTCTTAAAGAAATCTATTGGAAAATTTTATTATAATCAGTATTTAAATGCTAACTATTGGAATGCTGTTCAGCGGTGCCACTGATTGCGTGTTGGTATGGCATGTTTGTTTATGATTTTATGCTGATCCGCCTTTGGTCTTTTGTATGAAATAAATACATGTATTATATATTCCATAAATACACAACACTTCGTATTACTAAGGGAAACAACACACGCAAACACAACTCATGTATATTACCCAAATCAGTTGTTTCCCTTAGTTATATAATATATTATGTAATAGTTATTTTGCTTGGAACTTTTGATTTAAGTAAGAGATAAATGACAATGTTAAAGTCAAATGTTAGTCATGTTGGTTAAGTCTTCAATCTCATATTTTTTTTGGAATGGGATTAAACGCCAATGTTAACACCTTTTATGTTATATATGGTATATCCAGTTTTATCGGTCGGGGAAGACCTCAGAGTGAATCCGAGTAGAAGCACCGTCCTTCCGCAGTAACTGGCAAATTTTTCAAAAAAAAAGAGACAAAAACAATAAAAAAAAACAACCAAAAAAAACATTTTCTCACATAAAGTTTTTGGAGCGAGCGGGTCTCGAACCTACTACCTTAACGGTGAGAGGTGATCGTGACACGGCATTTTTCACCACTCGGTCAGGGAAGACCCTATGTTTAGAGTTATAAACGCGAAATTATAAAACTGTCTTCCATTCTCGAATTAAGAGTTTGATCTCAATTTCAAAAAAAAAACCGGAGTCATTGCAACAAAATAAATCTATATACTTTCTTATTCAGATCAGCATTAATACTGTCTAACTCAGATCAGCATTAATACTTTCTAACTCAGATCAGCATTAAAACTTTCAAATTCGAGGCCGAGTCAAGTGTTTGCGCTTTAATTCCTGTTTTATATGAATTCTGGACATCGAGTTTGAGAACAAATTTCATTCGGAACACCTCGGGCCAATTTTACGAAGCACACAAGTAGTGACAAATACACTGAAGCAGTGACCGAGGAATGTCCGAATTTGAATTGAGGATGAAAAACGTTGCATAACTTCGGGGCGGTTCAACTAATATCAATTCATTTCTAGTGTCACTCTTTTGTGTTTAAAATGTAGGCGAGGGAAATGAAAACTAAACATGATAACAGTATAGCGGAATAAATAACATTTTATTTACAATATGTGACGGTGAATTTCACGGTCAAAAAATGCTAAATCTAAGGTAAGATGTCGTCTGCGTCCAAAACGGTCACTTCGTCCTCTCAGTTTTCATTGTTGTTTCACCTTTGCAGACTGCTGATGCGTGTATTGGTCAGTTTATGCCGGTAAAATATATAATGTGGTTGTTGGCGTCACGGGGCCACTTTGGTATAAAACATCGATCCGTGGTTGCTATGGACATTTTTGCCGTGTTCGTCTGTACTTATCTGTAATATATTATTAATAAAACATAAATACATGAACGACTCATAGCATGTGCATAAAAATACATGTATCTTTAATGGACATATTTATTGTATGGATGTATTTCTGTTTTGATGTATTGATGTACTGATGTATTGATGTATTGCTATACTAATGTACTGATATATTGATGTACTAATGTACTTATGTATTGATGTATTGATGCAATGATGCATTGATGCATTGATGTATTGATGTACTGATGTACTGATGTATGTATGTATTGATGTACTGTGCCAGAAGAGTAAACTTTTACATTAAATATTCTTTAAAAAATTATTTCAATTCAATTCAAATTTATTTAGGTATATAAGATCATTATATATCATGATAATAAAATAACAGTAGTAAATCAAGAAAAATAAATAAGTAAAGTAAATAAATATAGTAATCATCTAAAAATTAAAGATTTTATAACCTGGGATAACCCATTAAAGCAACAAACGCGCTTATTTCCAATGGGGTCCCTTCTCTTAAAATTGTGATTTTTTTAAATTTTAAAAAAATAAAATATACATGAAATCGTAAGAATGTAGACATTTGATATAAACTTGTTAAAATGTAACAGTGCAAAAAACATTGATCTATCCTATCAATTTTTTTAAATATGAGAATTTTCGCACGGATTAAATATTATAAAATTAACCAAGTATTTTTTTAGAAAATATTATTAATAACAATGTTCATTTTGCATTCAAAGGGCAGTAACTCTTAAAACAAAGCTGATGACGTCCCATTAGAAAACTAGTACTAGTTTACAAGGTTGAAAGATAGCTGGTGTCGTATCCACCAACCATTCTTGAGAATATTCTTAGGCTTGACCTTGAAAATCCAAATTTCGACCTTTGATATCTAGTTTACCATGGCAGATAGAATAATTGTGATAGATTAGTTCACCGGGCTTAATATTATGTGTCCCTACATCCTTGTAAATTTTGGCCTCAAAATTGGTCATAATGTGTGTTTTTCAAAATTTATTATTAACTTCAAGTTTAAAATACTTTAGAGAACGGTTGATTAATACCACCATAGATTTCAACGTTAGAATGTAATAAATTTGATACACCGTAGTAAGTGTAAAACATTTATTAAAACCAGCTTAATTCTTTGTTAATGAATACAGAAAGTCAAAAGAACGCGTTGCCCGAAACGCAGGATTGTGTTGCTGTTTACGACACTTTTTAATGGGATTTAAGACAATTTTCAACCCAGTAAAGGTTATTTCAATAAATATGCATATATACAAATGGTAAACAGTTGTATTATAAAAGGTTTACATCAGATTCACAAATATGAATCTGAATTGAACCACCAGCGTCCGTCAAATAACGAACAAGACATTCTTATATTAAGTGTTTGGACCGAGCTGACCGCAACGACATTGAAACAGCGTATATACAACACTGCTTCGACACAAAGACCACCCCCCCCCCCCCTTTTACGTAATAGATGTTAAATCACCCGGGAATCTGAGAAGTTCTGTCCATTTTTGATGAAATGAACAGCGTCATTTACAGCAGAGATATATACCAATCGTAACATACTCGGTCAATTCCGTCATCCTTCGGTTTAAGGATAGTTCCGAGTGCCATATATAACACTTACCTATTTATCTAAATGGTAATGTTGGTGACAGTGTTGCTGTTCAAGTTCTGGAAGAGCAGCGTGAAGATGAACAGGAATCCGATCAACATCACTGGAAAACAAGAAGACGTCCGGTTATAAGTATTAAAGAATACAATCTTGATCGTATTGTTTTGTTCTTAGTTAATGCGCATGCGTGCGTTTGTTGTGGGTGCAGATAAATGTACAGGCGAGTTTTAAACGTATACTGAACTATACTCTTTATTTCCGTGTATGCCGTTTTTAATAAAGGCTAATGACGAAATGCCGTACTCCACCCCTCCCGAACAAACGACGACCCCTCCCTAATAAACGTCACCCACCAAGTGTTATCAGTGTAAAGAATCATATTCGTAATGTATATTTGTTTGTGAAACAATTATTAAACACAAATTTGTGTAACACACTTCAAAACTCTTTCTTTAGAACTCAAATTAACGCCCCCACCCCCACCCCATTTTTTGGAAAATGCATCGCCCCGGGTTTCTTATTGGGGAGAATATGGTATTGAAAAATAGAGGAACATTTTAGGAAGGAACGATGCTATCATTTAGTTTGTAGTACTTGTACACGTTAAAACACAGAATTTTACTGTATAAAAATGTCACCATCTGTAAATTAGCTGTATGTTTTTAACAAGATTTAGTAGCTATTTATGTATGTAATACTTCTATTTATATCGATTTATCTGAGCTTGAGCGCAAAGTTAGCATAGATCATGTAATCCAGCTCATGTATAAAATAATTACTTAAGGACTTAAATGGAGAAGAAAACTGATTTAGATGTTACGAACGTTTGAGTATTCACGCAAAATTTCGCGAAATCTCGTTTTCGAATATCCTTTTCATTTTTTTTTTTTTTTAATTTTTTTTTTTTTAAACTTTATTAACACAAATTCATTATTTACATAAAAGAACAGTTCATTAAGTTATGTAATACATTCACATTATAATACATGTATTCGAGAAAAAAATAAATATGTTCATTTTCATCTTGGTTTTTTTTTAAAGAACAGCAGTACCAAAAAAAAACAACAATACATTACAAATACCAGGGTGTTTAGTTTACAAGTGTAAAGTTAGCAAACAAACAAAAAATATTATTGAATACTAACATAACAA
>CM055907.1:17989431-18488888 GCA_029582155.1 Panopea generosa
AAAACCCTTCGGTCGAAACATATACACATGGACAAAATCCGCTCGGTGGATTTGGAACAGTGGACAAAAGCCCCTTTTTAATTTTTAAACAGTGGACAAAAGCCGCTTGGTAACTTTGAAACAGTAGACAAAAGCCGCTTGGTAACTTTGAAACAGTGGAAAAAAGCCCCTGGGTAATTTTGAAACAGTGGACAAAAGTCCCATGGTAACTTTGAAACAGTGGACAAAAGCCGCTTGGTAACTTTGAAACAGTGGACAAAAGCCGCTTGGTAACTTTGAAACAGTAGACAAAAGCCGCTTGGTAACTTTGAAACAGTGGACAAAAGCCCCTGGGTAATTTTGAAAAAATGGACAAAAGTCCCATGGTAACTTTGAAACAGTGGACAAAAGCCGCTTGGTAACTTTGAAACAGTAGACAAAAGCCGCTTGGTAACTTTGAAACAGTAGACAAAAGCCGCTTGGTAACTTTGAAACAGTAGACAAAACCTGTTTATTGTTTGAACTGTATGCATCATTTCTCCATTTAGATAAATCTTTCTCCACGACAACAGGTGTGTACAGTTGCTGGATGGAAAGCCCTACATCTCTAACAAAGGGAGACAGTGGTATGATATCTGTAAGGTCTGCGTACAACTGAATTAGACACCTTTGAAGAGACTTCATGGCTGCAAAATTGTACATTGCTCTTTATTCTTATATTATATTGTGGCTAAAATAAAACTGATGGAAGGGAGAAACAGACAGACAGACAGACAGACAGACAGACAGACAGACAGACAGACAGACAGACAGACAGACAGACAGACAGACAGACAGACAGACAGACAGACAGACTGTTATTGTAACTGAAAACAACAGATTAATAAAATAGTTATTAGATACACATAATAATAAGTAGCACGTGTTGAAAAGTTTTTTATGAATTTGTGATTCCTTGTATAAATAACAGCCCTTGAGAGTGACATTGACAAACATATACAATCTCTAATTATAGACAAAAACAGAATTCTATATATATGATAAAAATTCAATATTAGTATAAATAGGGTCATTATCACTTTCAAGGACTGTTATCGATACAAGGCACTGCTCGCCAATATTATAATCTCTAATTTATTATTTCAGTCTATATACATAATGAAGACCATGACGTCGGTTGGTTCAAGGAGGTAGTTTAATATACAGTTGAAAATAAGTATTTTGTAAAAGTCAGTGCAGTCATTTTCAAGATATTTAGGTATTTTATAATTAAATAAAATACGGTCACTATCCACTGTGACGTCACGATTAACTATATGTGTTACATGTAGTATTCATATTTGATTATATAAATATCCAGTGATATCCATAATACAGCTCACTTGATCAGAATCTTTTACCGTAACTGTAAATAATACAGCTATTCTTGTAAATACATAAATGCCAACAAAAGCTTTTAATCAGATTCTATAAAGTTTAAATTTATTGACAGTCATGTAATATTATGATAGTTCATAAAGAGTTGGTTCCACCAAATACTAGAAATATGAAACATAAATCTTCCCCGCTTGGCTCTTAGCAGTGAGCCGATAATTATAGGGCTGGTCAGCCAGGTGGTAAGAAATGAATGTACTGTTATGATAAATTGAAAAAAACTACAATGAAAGTGATAGATGGTAAGAAATGAATGTACTGTTATGGTATATTGATGGAACTACCATGAAATGGATATATGGTGAGTGATAAACGTAATATTATTACATACTGAGCAAAAAAAAATAATCTGAGATTATATATAATATTTGTAGCCGTTTATTGACGTATGTGTGACGTAGGTTCCGTAACGTTAACGACGTTATAGGAGTCATCCGGTCGTTATACCTCTTCAAAGACCCGCAAGCCACGTAATCGTCATATGGACGACTTCACAACCCCGACACCAGAGTAGAAGTCTGTATTGCAACATCAGTAAAACATTAGTAAGCAGCAGTTTGCATCGCGACATCAGTAAAACATTAGTAAGTAGAAGTCTGTATGTATTTGATGCATTTGTTTTAAATAACTCGGGTCTTTCTGAAGTAATGGCGAATAGCCCCGAGAGAGGATGGCTCTTGGGAGACTATGGTTACCCCCGAAACGATGGTTACACCCCTCCTTAGACCCGCCACCCCCAAGAAACAAGATACAACCTGAGTTTGTGTAGAACTAGGAATGTTGTAGAGAGGGCTTTTGGTGTGCTTAAAACACGGTTCATGTAAAATTGTTTGATTAATTTTAAATGGTCATCTTCTTCCATGAATAACAAGAGGTCCAGATAGTAATCCTATATAAAAACCAAAGTTTTTCATTAGAACACACTTGAAACCACTAAAAAATAGCCTTCATACTAAATATGAACAAACGTAAATGACAGCTATCATAACATAACATATTTATTATATATATATACAATATATTTGTTTCAAATGGCAAGATAAAAAAATGTTGAAGTAAATTATATATATTGTTATTTGGCATACATTGCAGAAAGGTGGTACTTAATAATATTTTAAAATGTCTTTATGACTACAAATCAGTATTAATATGTTTGACAGAGATACATTGTGAAATAAACAACATTGTGAGGACTGCTTCAAATCACTGCATGACTAAAAAAATTGTTATTTAGATAAATGGTACATTTTTTTATACCACTTATGATATTGGTAAATATTAAGCGAATATCAGTAAACAATATAGACTGACTGATTGAATATTTAGCGTCATTTATGTCATCGAGGGCTAACAGACGATCAGTTCACATAACCACTGTTTCCTGGGATCCTGAAAGGTTAACCAGAACTCGAGTACACCCAATCTCCGCAAGTAACTGATAACTTTCCCACTTGAATCAGCGTTGAGAGACGAATGGTAATGAGGCACAATATTGTATATCAGTCATCATGGAGACTGTTGCTGGCCGAGGATTCGAACTCGCGACCCCTGGATTAATAGTCAGACGCGTAACTGACTAAGCTAAGTAAGCATAGCTTAACACTATAGTAAAATACATTGATTCACAAACTTGAAGCAGTCAAAACCTTTTCAATACTACTTTCAAATAATATTATATTATAGAACAATTATAGTTTTGTTTCTTATCAGATGTATTCATAAGACCGGAGGTAGTTTACCATACAAACCTACTTAATGTGCCAAAGTAACTGAGACAGCATTTTGACTGCACAATAAAGCCCTGATTGAACGCATTCAAGTCAATACATGCAATAGTTACTGAGATAGGGACTTGCATGCAAAACTTTAACCAAGGTGTGACACGACGCCCGGGTGAGTAGATTAGATGTCTTATTCATCGAAAAGTCGAGCTACAATGCTCCCTTATGATGATGCATTTATATAAAATCAGTAACAATGAAATATTAAAAATTTTAACATGTATAAATATTATATGTTTAATACATACAATAACAAATAATAACTATTCAAACAACTAATTACCAGAAACCATAGGCATGGTGACTCCTGCCTCCTCTAATGGTAAAGCTTGACTACCTGTACAAAAATAACAATTATAAATAATTATATATAAAATGACAGCAAACAATGATGGTAAGTTTAAATAAGTTCCTTAGTAAAAAAGTGGATCAGATTTGTTAATATTTATATATAAAGAACATAATTGATCGAATGTACTATATCAAAACACGTGTATATGTTGATCGATGTCAATCTATATCAATTTACTCATCATCTAAGACACTAAAACATATGTCCATGATTCAGAGTGGTGAAACCCATAACTTCTATCTATCAAATTCTATTTTCGATATATCAAAATTATCATCTATACTTGAAATCAACAAACAGTGAAATACTCAAAAGGTAAATTATTACGACTACTAACCCAAAGCATGAAACTATAATATATCCTCAGTATTTCAGTGTCAGTCTTAAGTAACAGAATGTAATAAACAGCATGAGAATGGAAATAATGCTTCGTTTGATCTATTGACTTTGTGACCAGATGAAATTGGTTTCGACAGAATAAGTCAATAGTTCATTTTACTTGACGAGAGTTGTTTTGTTTTCAAACAATCAAATTGGAGAATTCATTATGATATAAAATATATATAGTGAAAATATTGATAACAGCTTGCCATTGCTTCTGTGTATACTCCTCCCTCCAACCCAGTTACTGCTGTTACTGGCAATGAATCACGTATCTAACAGAAAAAAAATAGGAAAGCAATGTTTTAAAAAACATGGCACACAGTTTTGAATCGCATTATATACAAATGTAATTCATACAATATGAAACAGAGCCACGTTTTCTTTTTAATTAGAAGTGGTTTCAAATGATTTTCATTCTTCATTTAAAATCAATATGATTCATATGTATGTTATTGCCAGAAGTAGGATTTAGAAAAAAAGTGCAATAACTTTTACAAGAAAGACAAAATTAAAAATACATTGATATGGAAAATAAAATCTACTCATGAACTAAAGTACTTTATACATATCACTAAATAAAGCACTTTAATTTGTTATGGATGTGTACTTAAGTTTCAAATGATTGTCTTACCACTTTTTCAAACTTGGAGGAGGAGGTTCCCACCAGTTTGACTTCTAGACCTGGCCTCCTCTGCTGTATTTTTTTTTTTTACCAAACTCTGAAGATCTAGCCACTTTTTTCTGACATCTAAAGTGGGACCTCTTTATTTCAGAGGAGGCATTGATGCTAAAATTATGCAATAATCTATCAAGTAATTAAGAAAACTATACAAATGTCATGTTATATTTTGTACAGGAGAATCACTCACTATATCTGACCCTGAATAACTTGACCAAGCTCTCACACCTTAGGTTACTTAGGGTACTTTGATATAATGAACAAAATTAATTTACTATATCTACATTATTTTTTAGTTCAGTAAATTTGCAAAATTTAGTTGAAAGGAAATGTTGAGAGAACCTGTGGCCAGACCCTTTTGCCTTTAATTGTATTTGACTTATATTTATGAAATATATTGTAATATGGGTTTTATAAGCAATAGTATATGTTTAAATTAAACTAGTTCGAGTAAAGACATTTTATTATACCGTTCGTGGCCTAGTGGTTAAGGCGTACGCCTCGGAAGCGGGAGGTCGAAATTCGAATCCCAGTAGAAGCACTTTAATTTTTTTCTGATGCAGCCGGTTGCACACCAAGCAGCTAGTTTAATTGAGATGTACTGAATGTCTTACAGCCTTACGCCTGGTAATGATATCTTTCGGGAAGTAACTGTGTACGACATAAAGGTGACGCATAAGCCCAGTGTTGCTGGCCCTTTCAATAAGGGTGACACTATAATACACAAACACTTTACTTTTCTTTACTTTTTATAATACCGTAATGTTACACATGAATAATCCCCCAATAATTTACACAAAATAAAATCGACGATTATCGAGATGAAAATCTAAAATTATGTACATCGTAAACTTGGAATTGGTGTAAATCTACAACATACAACATAACATAAGGATTAAATTCCCAAATACATACTCCAGGAAAATATCATTGAGAATAGCTTGAGAACTGTCAACACTTCCATGTTCACAAACATTTACATGCCAGGTGTAAAGGAAGTGATTGTAACAAAATAGTTAGGTTGTTGTGGCCTAATTAGTAGTGTCAGCTACTACGTGTCTATGGGAATGATATAGGCTATAATTAGAACATGTAGCGTGGAATTGTTAAAAAGTAGCTCGATAGGAGTAACGTTTTAAGATCTATGATAAAAGAATTAAACATTTGAAGTTTATTTCATCACATTCCGTTAAGTATTAAGAAAGTAAGACTAATTAAACGGGTTTATTTGTCATAAAACTAATTTGATTTTACATTCGGCCTAATAGCATAAAATTCGCATCGTACCATATCGTACGGTATACTGAAAGTTTGTTGTTTCACAATTTGCATGAAATTCACTAGGTATGTTGAGTGTTTTACTATATAGTATCTGACTGTGTTATGGAAACACTGTCCAGTCTAGCAAAAATATATTTTGGAGTTGTCGTTGACGAAAAGGATTGAGCATGTAACGGTTCCAGTACACAAGCGGCAGAATGGTATGTGAAATTTATATTATGTTGTATTTAAAATGTCTGATAGATATATTTTAACGTTATCAGATCTAAGTAAAGTTGTATAAATTGTTCATATCAATTCCGAAGAGATGTATGTAATTTAATTTCATATCAGCGATATTGAGAATCGTTTTGTTATAATATAGGCCGAGGAATCTGAGAACGTATTTTGAGCTGTTGAATTCGTGTTTACGATGAAGTATTGAAATTGATCATGTTAGAAATTGATTGATATGTGTAAATTAAATTGTGTGGATGCTTATTCTGATATTCACAAAGTGAATATATACAGAACGGGTATGTAATTGTCAATATTATAAATGAGAAATTATCAAGAGACATAACTGCTATTTTGAGATTGACGAAGTTCATATATGAGATGTTGTTTAAACTGCCATGAAACTGCATATAGTAAGAATTGAATGAACTGTTTAATATATTGATGAATATAACCGTGAAACTGTTGGATGGTAGAGACTGAAGCACTGTTATCAAATATTGATAAAAAAAATACCATGAAATTGCTAGATGGTAGGTAATAGACCCCATGTCATTACGTATTGAGTATCTAATAAATCTAAGTTTTTATATATAAATTGTAGCCGTTTTTAGACGTGCGCGAGGTATGTGTACGCTACGTTGAACGGACGGTAAAGACGCGACATGGAAGTCAGCTGGTAGTAGATACCCTCATAAGGACAACAACTCACATAATCGTGATATGGACGATTGATGATCCTGGCGTCGGAGTACGGTCAAAGACAGTCAGTACGTGGTGACGTAAAGCCATAAAACGCAGTATATAATTCTAGGGAAGATAACCCAGTTTATATAGCCCATCGCCACGAGGGACGGTTGACGCTAAATCAACGATAATCCGCACACGGTAGTAGTATCTTAAATACAATATTAGTGTATTTTTATAACAGTTTTAACATTCATACGATGTAAGCAGTTTGGATAGCGATATAGATATGTAACGTATAGGAGAAAGAACTGTGTAATAAAGTGTTAATTCCATCATAGAACATTTTTAAAACAGCTGTGTTTTTTTATCAATTAGCTTTAAAATTGTAAATATTGTATAATTGTATATTCGTAATTTTATTCATGTAAAATTAAAATTGTAAATTTTATTTTGAGTATACTTGTATTCTACCCTTGTGAGTTGTCGGCCCTTGATCATTTTGCTACAATGGTGTCAGAAGTGGGGTTTTCATTGCATTATGCATCAAAGACGACAACGAGCTTGAGGTACAATAATATAGAAAGATTGTAAAGATTCCTCTTTAAATTGTTTGTTGTTTTTTTTCATAAGTGAATTATTAAATTTTAGTTGTAGTTTTCGTTCAAAATTGTTTGATGTTTAATTAAGTGATTTCTATTTTCAGTCACGACGATCCCGGGGATGGTATTTGCTCAACTGTGATGGTGTTATGTCAGTAAACAAAGCATTCCATGTACCTGGGATGAGTTATAATATTAGAAAATAATTACCCGATGATGTAACACAGCGTCGCTTGTGTAAGCGTTCCGTTTTGTAAAGAGCGGAACTGATGGTATCAGACAGGGTGTATACGTGTAAGCGTTGACTGAATTACTACATTTTTTTAAATTTGGTTTAAATTTTTGAGCTTTTTTTTTGCTATTTGATTATTGTGTATTGAAGAGAATCTGATAAACGTTAGTAACACGTGAAAGATACATAAAAGTGAACTGAGCACGGTTAGTCAATTACAGTCAATGAAAGTCAGTACTAAATGTATGTAAGATTAGTTATAATTATATATAGTATTCATATTTTATGAGATCCATGTATTACGATGAATGCATGGTACCTTACCATTTGCGCGTACGTGTAATAGTAATTGCGATATTAGATCAGAATAGAATAGTTCGCATAGAATGGTAGTAGTTTACGATATTTAATCGGAGTGTGTGGCTTTTAAGTACGCATAATAGAATAGCATTTTGCGATATTTAATCGGAGTGTGAAGCTTGTTATGTACACACACGATGTGTTGTAGGTATGATAATTCTAGTGAGTTATAAAAAGACGCTTGCATTTAAACTGAGTATACAGTCTAATATAATTTGAATGAACTGTTATAATATATTGATAAATCTACCGTGAAACTGTTAGATGGTAAGAATTGAAGAACTGTTATAATATGTTGATAAAACTAACATGAAACTGTTAGATGGTAAGAATTGAATGCACTGTTATCAAATATTGATAAAAAATACCATGAAATTGCTAGATGGTAGGTAATAGACCCCATGTCATTACGTATTGAGTATCTAATAAATCTAAGTTTTTATATATAAATTGTAGCCGTTTTTAGACGTACGCGAGGTATGTGCACGCTACGTTGACGACGTAAAGACGCGACATGAAGTCAGCTGGTAGTAGTACCCTCATAAGGACAACAACTCACATAATCGTTATATGGACGATTGATGATCCCTGGCGTCGGAGTACGGTCAAAGACAGTTCAGTACGTGGTGACGTAAAGCCATAAACGCAGTATATAATTCTAGGGAAGATAACCCAGTTTATATAGCCATCGCCACGAGGGACGGTTGACGCTAAATCAACGATAATCCGCACACGGTAGTAGTATCTTAAATACAATATTAGTGTATTTTTATAAACAGTTTTAACATTCATACGATGTAAGCAGTTTGGATAGCGATATAGATATGTAACGTTTAGGAGAAAGAACTGTGTAATAAGTGTTAATTTCCATCATAGGACATTTTTAAAACAAGCTGTGTTTTTTTATCAATTAGCTTTAAATTGTAAATATTGTATAATTGTATATTCGTAATTTTATTCATGTAAAATTAAAATTGTAAATTTTATTTTGAGTATACTTGTATTCTTCCCTTGTGAGTTGTCGGCCCTTGATCATTTTGCTACAATGGTGTCAGAAGTGGGGTTTTGATTGCATTATGCATCAAAGACGACAACGAGCTTGAGGTACAATAATATAGAAAGATTGTAAAGATTCCTCTTTAAATTGTTTATTGTTTTTTTTCATAAGTGAATTATTAAATTTTAATTGTGTTTTCGTTCAAAATTGTTTGATATTTAATTAAGTGATTTCTATTTTCAGTCACGACGATCCCGGGGATGGTATTTGCTCAACTGTGATGGTGTTATGTCAGTAAACAAAGCATTCCATGTACCTGGGATGAGTTATAATATTAGAAAATAATTACCCGATGATGTAACACAGCGTCGCTTGTGTAAGCGTTCCGTTTTGTAAAGAGCGGAACTGATGGTATCAGACAGGGTGTATAGGTGTAAGCGTTGACTGAATTACTACATTGTTTTAAATTTGGTTTAAAGTTTTGAGCTTTTTTTTTTGCTATTTGATTATTGTGTATTGAAGAGAATTTTATAAACGTTAGTAACACGTGAAAGATACATAAAAGTGAACTGAGCACGGTTAGTCAGTTACAGTCAATGAGAGTCAGTACTAAATGTATGTAAGATTAGTTATAATTATATATAGTATTCATATTTTATGAGATCCATGTATTACGATGAGTGAATTGTACCTTACCATTTGCGCGTACGTTTAATAGTAATTGCGATATTAGATCAGAATAGAATAGTTCGCATAGAATGGTAGTAGTTTACGATATTTAATCGGAGTGTGTGGCTTTTAAGTACGCATAATAGAATAGCATTTTGCGATATTTAATCGGAGTGTGAAGCTTGTTATGTACACACACGATGTGTTGTAGGTATGATAATGCTAGCAAGTTATAAAAAGACGCTTGCGGTTAAACTGAGTATACAGTCTAATATAATTTGATATTGTTTGATACTGTACATTAATTGTTGTTGTTGTTAAAATATTGTAGTGCAAATTATTGTGTGTTTGGTCATAATAATAATTAATCATGATTAGTATGAAAGAGTTAACCGAAATAGGAGAGAAGTTTGGTTATGAAGGTAAGGAACTTCAGGCGTTTGTTAGAAGAGAGGAACAAACGAAGGAATAGGAACAGAGACTGCAGGATCGAGAAGCAGATTTACAGAAATTAGAGCGATTAATGGAACAAAGACAGCAGGACAGGGACGCAGAGTTGGAGAAGATATGCGGAAGCTCAAGGGTGGAAGATCTAACAGTGGCCATTACATCTCAGCGCATTTTAAAAGGTAAAGCTTTAGATGTATATTAAAATTGACCAACTGAAGACTTTTTTGATTATGACAAATTGAAGTCGGCTTTATCAAAACGATTCGAACTAACATAAGAAGGGTTTAGGAAGAAATTTAGATCAGCAAGACCTGAGATAGGTCAGACGTTTGTACAATATTTTAGAAGCTCTAAAAATTACTAAGAACGATGGTTGGAATTAGGTTAGGTTAGTAAAAAATATGATTGTGTGATAGATTTATTATGAGATCAGTTACTAGCAATAAATACTAGAGAGTTATCCTTATTTTGAAAGAAAAAATTGTTCACGGTTGTTATGGAGATGGCAACACAAGCCGATTTATTTACAGAAGCAGAAGGGGGTTGTAGGAATGTAGTCACGAGTGAAGGTCAGGCAAAAGATCGATGGGATAAAGATCAAAAGGCAGACACCACACGAAGACCGTTTGGTAATCAGCAAAGGAGAGGTACTAACCAATTTTTCCACTTAAAAATGTGGTAATTGTAGTGGAAACCATAAATCATCTGATTGTAGAAAGAAAGGTAGTCAGTACAGTGTTGCCACAGTCGATGATACGGAGGACGAGATAGTCGCGAGTGCCAATAATGGTATGGTGAGTACATTTGTCCTTAGAAACAATTATCATCAAGGTAACCGATTCAATAGGTTTAGAGACAGCGATCGTGGGAGACAAACTAGAATAGATAGCGCGAGTTACATATTTGTGTGTGATGAGAGTTGAGAACAGTTAAGAGCTTGCATGGTTATACATTGCCCAACTAAGGTAGGTTTTGAAAAACGGGAAAAAGGTCCGAGTGATGAGAGATACGGGTGCCACTTGTGTCGTGGTGACTGAGACCAGCTCAGCTAAAAATTTATGCTCCGATTCCGTTAAGTTATGTTTACTATTTTTATATTAGTTGAACAGTCCATGTTACCTGTTGTTGTTGTGTAGCAGACGAATGAAACGAAACCGAAAGCGTTTAAACGCATGCGCGAAACCGCCGGATGTTGTTAACATGTCTCGACTGTTTTATTTTTTGGAGAGTTACGAGTCGCAGACATTAATCGTAAACGTAAGATTTTCAAGTTACGTTTACAATTTTGCTTAAGTGTGGTTCTGTGAAACAGACGTAAATAAAATCTTAAGATAATAACTTTTATCGTAAACGTAAAACGTTTTGTTTTTGTGAAATATGCTCTGCGGCGATATAGTATTAATTCCTTAAACAGAAATCCCAAGGATGTGAAAAATGTGGATGCGGAACGGCTTATATAGTGATATTTTAAAATGTGACGTTTTTTTATGTACATGCACTAACAGTATGTTACAACATGTACGTGTTTCATCTGGTTGCCCTCTCGTAAATGTACCAGCAAACAAGTCCCACGGAACCATGGCTCTTCCTATGAGAATTTGTATATGACTACTAGACAATCGGCCTGACGAACAGACGGACAACCATTCTTAAAATAATACACTTCTTCTATGATCATTGATAGACATAAAATGCAAATAGAGGTAACTGTTTTATAGTGGTCACTTTTTCACAGACGGAGTCTGTTTTTACACAAATAATAACCACCCTTTGGTCAATTTTTGACATGAAATGATACAGGGGTCGGTCTCTAAGAGGTATCAAAAATGTTATTTAAACCGGACCCAATTAGCCGTTTTTCTATCAATCACGGGGTCTTGGGATCAAATACCCGTACGGCGACACAGTTTCCTTGAGAATTAATATAACAAATTACATCTCAATTGTCTTTGTCTCTAATCGCTGATTCAATTCGAATTGTTACCGATTACTTACAGAGATCGATGTGCTCGAGTACTGGTTAACCGTCCAGGATTCCAGAAAAGAGTGGTTAACTGATCATTTGTTAGTATAAAAATGACGCCAAATATTCAATCAATTAATCAATTTAACATGTAGTACCAAATGGAAATATTATATATCTAACAACTAATTCATTTGTCAATGTAAGAAGTGTCTATGGTGAGCTGAATACTAGTACAATGGATTTCACATGCTCTGTCATGGATGGCAGCAAACGTGTGAAACAGGATGCTTTCTAATCTGTTTGTTCCAAAAATGGATTTCATTTCCTATAAATATCTGCTTCCAGTGAGGCAGGCATTCTATGATATTCGTAACGGAAAGTAGGTAACTGAATTTGCTGTGATGAAATAACTCTCAAATGCATCAACGGTGGAGGAGACGAGACGCCTTTTTAAATATATAACAATGTAATTGCAAAGATTGTTTGGCTTCATAAAGCAATAACAACCGACACACTGTTTATAAAACTATAGTTTCTTTATTATGTTATGCCATATTTTAATTCTTCAACAAACAAAATAGCAGTATGATTATATAGATTCTTCTTAAATGGAAAATATCGGAATTTTTCAAACTTAAAAAAAGATTTCCTAACTTCGGCTACCCACATATGTAAGACTTTAATAGATTTTCCGCTTAAAGTTGCAACATATTTTGTGACGTATCAAATAATTTGATCAGTTTTATACTAATACTAGGTAGTAAAAAAATGTTCATCTTAATGAAGAGTCCGAATGACGTCAAGCAATATGTAATTGCTGTATATTTTAGAATGAGGATTTCGTTTCAAGTTTACCACTTCAATTGAAATATCGATTTTGTCACGTTTTGCGGATTTGACAAACCAAACAATTTGGATTTTATTTATAAATGATAATTTAATGCTTTTAGACATTTTAATAGTTATTTTATTTTTTGAGACATTTATAGCGTTTTCCTCCTGATATATTCCCTTTAAAAGTAACTTTGCTCTTTTTTACCAAGAACCAAGCAGATAAAATGTCCACAAATTTCCATTAAAAAGAATATAAGCAACAAACATTGTTACCTATTTAAACAGTACTATATAGTCTTGGTCACTCACAGAGGTTGTGATTCGATCCCTGGCTCGACCCGATACCTGCTCAAACTGGTTGTTTAGAATGCTTAACTGCACAGAAATGTTTCATAGTTCAAATTTTCAAGTAAAATGTTATATTTCAATATACCAAATGATTCACACGTATATATCTCAATATCCAAGTTTACATTACTGTTTATATTAAAAAAACATTCAAAACTAATTTAAATGTATAAATTTAAAAAGAAATAGTTCTGTCCTCAAATTTTAAAAGTATATTAATGTTAATGATTTAAAAATCAATCTCCAATTAACTATTTGAACAGTTCATCTCAAAGTTATATTATGTATTTCAAAGAAAGTTCAATCTCCAAGTTGAATTCATTTCACCTAAAAACGTCAATCTCCGAGATACATGTAACATAGGTTCACATATTTAAAAAAATCAATCTTCAAGTTGAATTATATTTTTGAAAACAGTTCAATGCACACGTGTATTCAATATGCATATTCTGAAAAAAATCCAATTTTCAAGTTGAACAATATTGTATTTCAAAGAATGACCAATGTCCAAGATAAACTACATGGACATGGTATATATCGTTAAAAACTGTCAAGTCCTCTCGTACCTGTATTTCAAAAGAAATTCAATGTGTTAGATGTATTTATATTTATATAAAAAAAACTCATTGAAAAAATTCAACCATTATCGCCAAGCTGACGTATAACTTTTAAATACAAAATTAAGTTATAATTAATTCACAGAAAGTTAATCTCCCAGATAACGTTACACTTAAAAAGATAAAACTCGAAGTTGAATTATGTATTCCTAAGACAGTTTTGACGCTCAGCACATCGTTAGCTCAGAATCAATAAAATCACTATATACTTTTTTATGTGTATATATTGCTTTTTAAAACATATTCAATCTCCTTGTTGAATAATGCAAATAATATTAAAAATAACAAACAATTGCTTTATATGTGCAAAAATACAACAGTGTATATGGACAAATCATTTTTGATTAGTTTTTTAACCTATTTTAATAGGAAACTTGTTTATGGAGTACCTTTAAAAATAACAGTATTGCTGATGAAATGAATAAACACATTGTTTGCCACGATTGGATTCGAACCGTGTCTCGCGTAGAGCGATAATTATGTTATAGGTTCATTTTTAAAAACTTAAACTCTAGTTTATTAGATAAAGTATTACAAAATTAATAAGTAATTTATCGATTATACAAAAACAAAATAAGAAAGTACCGGAAATGGTTTCAGACTATCTAAGTTATATCTCCATTAGATTAAAGTAGAATATTCGGCAATTCTGTACTCAATTCTTGAACATTTCAGGACGTCCATTGGTTTTGAAAGTTATTACTATTTATTGAACATATATCCTATGAAACTCCGAAGCTAGACTACTAAACCTGGTCAAATTTGCCAAGGTGAAAATTACGTGTAGCAAATATGTCATAAATAGATGAAATCAATTATTGACAAATTCAACCTATTAAAACATTAAGATCAAGTAATTATACGTTTTATATATTTTATTACAAAATACAAAGTTGTTAGGACATTACATTTAAGCAAAGTGCACATTTTAAAGTACCAATTGCATTGGTATACAATTTATATGTAAATCTATCTATGAAAAATACTTATTAAACGAATGCATAATTATATAAAAAATATTAATGTACTTTGCGTAATATATACAAGTAAAATATCCGACTGCAGACATTTCCATTATTTTGCAATTTGTGACACTAAAAATATATTCAAAGCAATTTCACGATAGTTCTAACTTTTGATATTATGTTATATCTTTATACATTTCACTACACAATTACGCCCTTTTTTGCACACATTAACATGATTCTTAAATTTAAAATCTTAAAAACAAAGCCTATGCAATTTGGTTTTGAAATATTTTCAAAATGGTTCATAGTAGTTGTGATTTCTTGCTGCAGATGAGTAGAGCAAAAGTTGGCATAGCATATACTGCAATAATACATCACGAGCATTTACGAGCATTTGAGGACTTTTCAAAAAATCTCAGTGTGTCACTGCACCCTCTTTAAAAAAACAACGTTATCAGCCTTCCAGTTATTGTGCATTTTTATGTGAATTTACATTCCTGCTATGGATTCTTTTTTAAAAAAAAAGTTCAATGTGGATTTTTTTTTAACATGGAAATCCTAGACCTTATTTTATATAGAACATAGAGCCAAATTTAACTGTGTAGTGAGACCTTAAATTGCACACTTTTCACATATGAACTGTATGGAACTTTATATGAGAATCACACAAGATACAATACCATTAGTGTATCAATCTATCACAATCAACTGACGTTGTTATTTTAGATGTATCAATATGCAGAATCTCATTGATTCTGTCAGTTAAAAAAACCGGTAACAATAAATGAGTTTTTGCTTCTTTAGCTTGTTATCACTTTTCAATTGATCATCAAAAATAAATTTGCATGACTGATAATTGATTGACATAATACTATAGATACTAGATGTTTAATATATGGAATTTATTTTCTGAAACTTTAAGTCAATCAATGATCAACTTTAAATGATTTAGGACTTCAACAATAATTAAAATTGTTGACTGACCATTTGGTTAACGTCAATGGAAGTCTGTTTAACACGTGTTATTTTATTGTATATATAAATGGAAAAAATAATAAAGATTTACTGTAGTAATGTACATGTCAATATTCCAAATGATCAAATAAAATGTAAGTTTTACAATAACATAACAATGCTAAGCAATTTACCTATCTTCATGAGCATTTCGAAGTTCTATAACAAACATAAACGGTATATTCACATTTTAGTTTAAATAAACATTTACAAAGAACACCCACTGATATATTATAGTATAAAATGTGAACAAAAGAGATAAAAAAAATATAAAAAGGACCAAAAGGAGTATAAACACAGTTAATATACATAATGAATAAATGAGTACATCAAAAATTGAAAGACAAAGATAAGCATTGCCACGGAACAGTAAGTCCAATCAAAATTATATATGCCAAGCTTACATAGAAAATCATGTTATCCTGACATCAGGTCAAGCATCTTTATCACTAATCTCACAATGCTGATCACTAAAAGAAGAAACATCTTGTATTATTTACTCCATTATTTATGTAGTGTCGGCCGATGATACAAGTTTTATTATCTGACTGCAAGTTTTGGACCTTACTATTATACCGTTGACACACGATTCCATCGTGAAGAGGTGAATATATATGCTCGCCTGTTATTAACTATGTTATCAGAGTATTAACCTGTTTAATATAAAGCAATATAAACAAAAGACAATATATGTCCAACACAAGATGAAACAATCAAAGAACCCGCCGCCGTAACTAACAAATAAACATATCGAAAATACATGTATGAAATAATTTTAATAAGTACACTTACACAAACACAGTATCACTTTATAAGGACAAACATGTATGTTACTGAAGGTGAATATCACATTTTCTTCGAATATTGACTGTATAACAACATGAGATATACATATCTTAAAGGTATGTGGTTAAGAAACAGCTCTCATAATTTATTTTCTTTCTTTATGTCATCTGCAAAAGTACATGCATTTTTGCCAATCGCTAGATTTGTGAAATGAACACTAAAAAACTAGAAGTTGAAATTATTTAGTAACTTAAATAATATCCATTGTAATGTTTCAACAGTATTTGTTATTTGTATATCTGTCACTTTATTGTAAAATAGTATTGTTTGTATTTTGTATTTTGGACCAGAGGCCTCAATTACCAAATTAAAAAAAAAGTTGAACTGTTAAACTCACATACTCGTATATACGTGCGTACATTCATACGTATAGTTATTTCCCTTTAGAAGACATAACGAATTTAAATAGAGAAAAACTTAAACAGTATGATATATGATACTATATAACTGAAACTCTGGAAAGCTGCATAAAATACATTGGCCTGTTACTTTCGATCGATGAACAGCAGTTAAAATTACACGGATTAAAAAAGCTATCTATAATTCAAACAAGTGAACTATACTCTACTTTCACATATCCTTGAAAATCAATATATTCTCTATACTAATCTATATGTTGATAGTTTTATTTTATTCGAAAAGTAAACACTCGTAGGATTCAGACTCCGATCTATTGCTTGTAAACGAGCTAGTTACATATAGGCAATAATTGCTTTCAAAATAAACCAATACTGATTGTCGTAAATTGTTCTACATTCATTCTTGTAAATACATCTCGTCTTTCAAAGTCATTGAGCATGAAAAACAATGCATAACATTTATTTTTTAAAGCTATATTGAGCGTTAGTTCCGTCTCATTCATTTGCCAGGAATTGCCTCTGAAAATTAAAAATAATAATTTGTAAATGGTTAATTAGATTCGCCAAAAAACGAAAGTACAGCATCGGTCATGACCGTTACATATCCAATTCAATATTGCTATTGTGTGCAGCACGTCAATTTTAACATTAAGTCATGATAAAAGTTTGCAGTGTAATCATAAATTTTGTTGCATGGCACTTATGTTAATTTTAACAATACTGTTTCACCGGGTGCAAAATTTTAAACTAAACCCGAAATCTTTGTTTTGCGTAATAAACATAATTATGTAAAGGCAGGCTTCAAAATCACGTGAGGAAATTTTATATAAAGGCGTGATATAGCTCATGTCGATAAATTGATATATATCCTCTTCCCCATTCTGTAAGACAGCAAGGATAAATTTACACCCATTTGCTTGATATTTTGTGTTGGGTTAACATACTTAATTTCGAAAATAAATATACCGTTACAAAAATGAATACTGAAATAAAAATAATCACTAAACCAGTTGTGCGAGAAATTAATAAAATACGACTTTATTACATTCGGATTGGAAACACAGTAAATAATTATTGGCATCGTCAGCCTAAAGAAAATTAACCCTCAGGACGGAATTTTCTATGCAAAGGGTAAACCCTTAAAATGTAGTAACATAACATATTACAATTCGCTCAAAGAAACCTTCCTACAGAAGATCAAAGTGTTCAGGTTTACCAGACCGTGTATCAAAATAGAATCCTTGAGCTTACGAACACAAAGTGTTAAAGTATAATAAATGACAATTATGTATACAAAGCTTAAAAGAGATATAAAAGACAAGGGTAAATAATACATACATGCATCTAGCTCCTTGCGTCTGGCATCGACCTTTGGTCTCTTGATTTCGTACTAAAAGATAAAACAATAAAATAACGTTGGAAGCAATTTGGAAAAATGAAACAACAAACATTTACAAAACTTTGCATATAATTTACAGCAATGACATATTTTTAGATAGAACACACACAAATATACATACATACACACTATAATTTAATATACATATTATATTTTAAAGTTTATTTTTCGGAATGATGCTTTTTTATAAGGCTATTCACATATTGCTGTATATAGCAATGTTCATATATAGTAAATCTATAATATAGACATTTCTATAGTTACAAAACTGGAGTATTTATTTGATGCAAACATTTGTTGTAATTATAGGATGACAGCTCAGAGATGTTAAGAATAGAAACAAAGAGTATCGATAGTTAAAAGGTGAAAAGTAAAAGGTGTTGTTTAACACGACATTGTGCAATGAGACTGAACTTCACATGTCTAAGATTTATAGGCAAAATTGTATGTGACACGCTTTACTTTTCAATGTTTGCAACATAATTTTTTTTTTATTTCGTCTTAAATTACAAATAAACATCAAATTAACTTAATTAATGCAACATGCGGTATATACTTTAAACAAACGTGTAACCAATTAAAAACACCCTCACCAAATTATCATAACAAACTTCTTGCTTGTTAAGACAGTGGGCATATTATGACGTGTAGAAATTACTTGACATCTTTGAATGCGTGAATAAACATGGCAAACTTCTCCGATTTTCTTTATCTTTGATCAGCTGTTCGACCGAAAGGTGGGAAAAACAAAGGTAATTGTGTTCCCGGGACCTAATTTCTAGTTCGACTGTTCCACGTATCAGTGTTCTAGCCATCGGCGGTAGAACAATAAAATATAAATAGGAATTTGGCAGGGACCGGGTTAGTTGTTCGAACGATCGGTGGTGTTCCAGCCAACCGAGTTCGAGCTATCGAAGTTCTACTGTAGTAGAAGAAGAACATTTCTTAGATTTCTTGGTTGGGTTCTTTAATCGTGTACTTTAAAGATTTTATTTTCTAACATAACATAATTATTAGAAAATAAAAGATGCTCATTTCCGGTTATAAATGTCTAATTTATCTTTG
Source organism: Panopea generosa (assembly GCA_029582155.1). Taxonomy (NCBI): domain Eukaryota; kingdom Metazoa; phylum Mollusca; class Bivalvia; order Adapedonta; family Hiatellidae; genus Panopea; species Panopea generosa. The sequence goes on from CM055907.1 coordinate 18,008,951, forward strand.
TTAAAAGGGATGTGTTTTTCAATTTTAATTATTTTATTCAAATAAGTTTTGAACACGGTCATTTAAACGTAGGGTTGTATTTATGTTTGCTTCTGACGATGAAATGACATGAAAGTATGTTTTTCGGTACAATTGATTTGTATGTATAACTAAATTCGAATTCAAATACATACATGTGTATATACGACGAATAGCGTATTTAAAGTCAGAGAAATAGTTATATTCAATATCAATTGTCTTAGTATGTTAAGTTACTACACTATTGTTAGATAATAAACATTCACATTTTTTCTTATCTAAAGACTTAAAAAGTTTCAGATTATATTTTCCATTTTTCAAAATCGTTTTCCTATTTCCTTGTTCTTTTGGACATACTATTTGATAATTTCTCAATGGGTCATGACAAATTCATCTATCAGCACTTAATTTGTGGATTAACAGATAATTTATAGAATGAGGGATTAACTATTGTTTCGAAACATGAGTTCAAAATATCTAAGGTTTTATTAATTATCATCTGAGCTCTTTGTTAATTCAAACATTATTGTATAAATTATTTAATTTTCATTGCTTTAATTTAAACAGATACATAATGCAAATTTTTTGTTTTGGTGTACGATCTAATTATGTTTCGTCAAGTGAACACCAAAAGCCACTTGTGAGAATATCATTTTTTTGTGATCACGAGATGAAATATCATTTGACCTTACACCAAAACGAACAAGTTTTATTTTTATTTAATACATTTACATATTTTTTAATTTTTATTTGTTCTTACTTCAATTCACCATAAGATATTATTGGATTAAAAAAAATAATTTTTAGAAATAATACTTTTTTTAATTAATATGCAAGGACAGAACTATATATATTTTTTTCTCATAATTTCACTGTCTAAAACAGTGGATTACAATATATATAAATAATCCTCTGAGAAATCTCTATAATTCATCCAAAAGCATAAAATAAATAAACATATTTTCCAAATAATTACGAGGCAGCAGGATTCAACTTAAAAATAATAAAAAAGCCAGAAAAGCGCACCATCCGACATCTTAAAATAAAGGATAAAAATAATAATTTATATGTTTTTAAAAGTTAAAAATCAGAAATAATTTTAAAGCTGCTACTGGAAATCGTGCAATTAATTATTAATTTAAACTTATTTATATGACGTCCTTTTATTGTCAAATGACACAACACATAGCCGTGGCGCAGGATCGAACCATGACCTCCGATCATGGGTTCGGTGCTCTTCCACTGGACTACGCGCTGGGTAGAACCAGTACTAAGCATATACGGAAAATGTGTATTGCCCAAGAATACAACACGGAGGATTTAACCCACGACCCTCCGATCATGGGGCCGATACAAATTGGTAATCGATCGAATGGACTCAATATTTCTGTAATATTGTCCATATGGTCATCATTGAGCTTGATATTTTAATATGTTTTAAAAAATGAATCACGGGTATTTAAATGTATAAGTCTGTTTCTTCCTAAAAAAGCATTGAAAACAAATGAAAGAATTCGTTAAACTTTATCATTTGCATTTGTTATCATTTAAATGTAAGGACATATTGCATTTTTTAATCACCTGTTTCGTTATCATCATCATTATGGTACTTGAAGATGAGATATTTATATTCTATTTTTGTGTATTCCTACTCTTTATGTCTCAGTGGGGAGGTGTGACACATGTCTTATTCACCTGTCAAGGATCAATTTCGGGATTCGAACCCACAGTCACTGAGATATTGAAATAGCTGTGTTTCAGACCGGTATATCTACAGCATTTCAAAGGTATAATATAACGAGTAAATTAGTTCACCAGAGCTATGTTGTAAATGCTTTAGTCATTTTCGAAATCTCCAAAAGCACGCAAAAGGAGTTTTGAAATGACAAACGAGTACAGTTTTTATAGAAAATGCTTTTGTATATACATGCATTTGTTATATAGTATATGGCGTTTTGGAACGAATGAATCACAGTCTAATGTTTTGTTGCAATAAAATACGGACGTATCCAGGATGAATAATTCACTGAAAATTTAACAGTAAAATTAAACTACGTATACCAATGCTGAAACGGTAATTAATGTTAAAGACAATATAAAAAGATCGATGCATACATATCGAATTTGGCAAAACTTTAATGAAAATGTGTAGGTCAAATTGTTCGAAGCATAATTGTGAACCATGAACCATGAACGTGTTTACTGTCTTTCATAAACGTCATCCAAACATTCATAAAACTGTCTTACTCAAATTTCACTTAAGGCAATGGAAGTTTTCCGACTGAAGATCACAGAATGAAATAAAAATGTACAGGCACAAAAGTTTTAAATTGATGTGTAATTAAATATGCTTAAATTGAAAATAAAGGAATGCATGCCAAACAACATACATGTATATGCTAATGAAAAACGTGACAGTCAAATTAAATAAAATCTCATAAACGGTTTGCAGGGCAAATCATGTAAAACGTGACTGGACTTTCTGCGGATCAAAATGTACCTTTGTGTTCGAATCTATGCCACTGAACATGAAATCCCAAGAAAAGTTGGACGGGTAGACTTGTTCTGCAAAATATGTAAAATAGTAATGTGTAGCTATGGACAAACAAACAATATAAAAAAATATATTCATTTATAATCACAAATGATAATCAATAGATTTTCCGCTTTCTAAAATACTAAAATGAACACTGGTTAATGTCCACATTATTTTAAATACGATTGTTGAATGTGTTATGGCAGTTTGCATGTAAAACAAACAGCTTTGTTGTGGACTTTAGTTTCAATGGGAGTGCAACTGTATCAAAACATTTGAGTGTCTTTCGTATTTGATTGTAATAATAAAACAGACTTATTTCGACGGAATGGACATTTTGTTCAGGGCATAAGGTGTGGAATGGTGATCGGAAAGTTGTCAGAAATGTTTGGCTGTATCATATAAAATCAATATTGTGTACCTTGTTGATAGAACGTAGGGATATTGTACTGGTTCCCGGAATCATAGAAACTTTCGGAATACCCATCGTCTACTTCAGGCTCTCTGTACACCCCACCGCCACCAACATAAGCAGAAGTATCAACTCTCAACGGTAGTTCACTTGCATAATACGGTCCTGGATAGTGCGGGGCCTTCCTATATGAGAGTTGACTATAAATGATGTTTACAACTAAAACATAAAGTGAGTCCGATCATATAATAAACTGCTTTTTCTCAGTGTGTCAAAGATGCCTCACCTATATCGCCGATATTTTTAAGATCATGGAAGTAAAACTGAACACTTATACATGTATCAAACATAATATATTATGGATATCTGTTCAATATTTTATTTTTTATTGTGTCTCTGTAGTGTAATTTTGTTGACCAAATACTTAATCACTCATTGGCCAGGTTTGGATTACATGTATGCTAGAACTTTGATGTATTAACCGGAAAAAAGCCGACCTGTGTGTTACCTTCTCAAAATAAGATAAATTACAAGGACGAAATCAACAATTATCTGCAAATTGGAATTTCCAATTTGTTACTCAACAAACTTACCATTATTAACTGAACAGAAATATATAGGGTTACATCTTTATTAATTCAGACATGTAATTTCAAAATTACAAAAACAGCCTCGCTTTGAATTCCCATATCTTCAACAACATGGTATCTACGAATCAATTATACAGTTGATAATCTTAACTGATAAAATGCTGTACATATTGACACTAGGACAACAGCAATATTACTTCTACGACTACTACTACTACAACAACTAATGCTACTTCTATAACTACTACTACTACTACTACTACTACTACTACTACGGCTACTACTACCACAACAATTAATGCTACTAATGCTTCTACTACTACTTTTACTACTAATGCTGCTGCTACTTCTATTACAACTACTGTCATTACTACTATTATTACTACTGCAACTACTACTACTACTACTACTACTACTACTACTACTACTACTAATGCTACTACTACTACTTTTACTACTATAACTACTGCTACTACTATTACTACAACAACTACTACAACAACTTATATATACTATTAATACAACTACTACTAATGCTACTACTACTACTACTACTTCTTCTTCTACTGTTTCTGCTACTATTACTACTACTACTTCTGCTGCTGCTTCTAGTACTTTTACAACTATTATTATTATTACTACTTTTATTACTACTGCAACTACTATGTTTACTACTACTATTTTTACTACTTCTACTACTACTGTTACTTCTGCTGCTGTTGCTGCTTATTATACTACTACTACTAATACTACAACTATTGCTTTTGCTACTACTACTACTACTACTACTACTTATGCTACTGCTACTACTACTACTTCTACTACTACTATTGCTTTTGCTACTACTACTACTACTACTACTACTACTTCTGTTGCCGCTACTACTATTATTACTACTATTACTAGCACTATTACAATTACTATTATAACTAATATTATTACTACTGCAACTACAACTACTGCTGCTACTACTACTAATACTGCTACTGCTACTATGTTCATTACTACTAATACTTCTTCTACTACTATTACTACTACTACTGCTTCTGCTGCTACAACTACTACTACTTCTGCAGTTAATACTACTACTATTACTACTACAACAACTACTATTATTACTTCTATTACTACTACTGCAACTACTACTACTGCTGCTACTACTACTACTATTACTGCTGCTGCTGCTGCTGCTACTACAACAACTTCTACTACGCTTACCACCACCACTACTACTACTACTACTACTACTACTACTACTACTACTACTACATCTACTACTACAACGACTACTATAACAACAACTACTACTACTACTTCTACTACTATTACTACCTCTGCTGTTGCTGCTTCTACTACTAATACTACTATTGCTGTTGCTGCTGCTGCTACTTCTACTACTAATACTACTATTGCTGCTGTTGCTGCTGCTGCTACTTCTACTACTATTATTACTACTTCTACTACTACAACAACTTCTATTACTACTACTACAACAACTACTGATACTACTGCTGCTTCTGCTGCTGCTACGTCTACTATTATTACTACTACTACTACAACAACTACTATTACTATAACTATAACTGCTACTACAATAACTACTATAAAAACTATCACTTTTACTGCTACTACACCAACTTATATAACTTATTATATACTACTACTAGTACTAATTTGACAAGTTTTTATAAAGTTACATGTATTTCTATCAACAATTATCAAAACAATTGTAAATTGATTAACTATTTAAACTTACCTTGACACATACACTTCATCTGAGTCTGTCCTTTGTCTTCTCTTGTAGAGGTAAATGGCTACTATAGCAATCGCTAAAGCTGCCAACATCAACAACGGTATACCTATACCGAGTCCCAGTAACAGTGACAGGTTGTCTGTAAGTAATAGAAAAATACAGGACATACAAAATATATAGTTAACATAAATAACGGTAAACCTATACCGAGTCCAAGTATCTGTGACAGGTTGTCTGTAAGTAATAGAAAAATACAGGACATACATAAGACCTAGCCAACATAAATAACGGTATACCTATACCCAGTCTCAGGATCAGTGACAGGTTGTCTGTGAGTAATATAACAATAAAAGGCATACATAAGATCTAGCCAACATGAATAACTGTATATCCAGTCCAAGTATCAGTGACAGGTTATTTGTTAATAATAGAGAAATGCAGGGCAAACACGAGATGTAGTGTTCAAATGTCACATTCACCACATCAACATGAATACAACTGTGCTGCACTGAATATTGTTATCTATTTATTTGACATTGAATTGTGAAACAATTATCTTTACAATTTGTACATATCATGTTTCTCTCGGTAGATCCAGTCTTAGACATTTGCAGATAAAGTGTCTATGGTCCGACTGGTGAGGGAAACAGCGATCCCGGATCCTCCTGGATCCGATGTTTTACCACTAGACCATGTACTCCATACAATGCTGTACACTGGTATTGTTTATTTGTGTATCTTTAATGGCAGTTAGTGTATAATTGTCGTTAATTGAATCAAACAACTAAAATTGAATATTTTATAGGACGTTCTGTTTGGTAAGTTAATCATTATTTTAGAAATACTGGCGAATAGGTTTCATGTCTATAGAGTGCATTTATCTTCTATACATGCAGTTCTAAATTCACTAAAGTAGCTAAATAACAGAAAAACAAAATTGAATTTGAAAATAAGAAAATTTATAACAAAATATATTTTTGAATTTTATATGTTTGAAACATGTTTGAATAGTTCGATATTTGATTACGTGTTAAATTTCACTGAAGAAGTACGTGTCCATGAACGTCATAATCATTAATAAATGTATTTCAGTAATTACATATGTAACATCAAATGTTGTACACTTCATGTCAGTTTTAAATATTCTATTACAATGATGTTATAAATCTTACCTGGTGACTTTATGGGTCTGAAAAAACAACAACAGATGGTTATATATATAAGGAGATAATTTGTGAATAACCAGACATAAATGTTCATACCAGACTACGGCGAGCGCACCTAGCTACAATGCAAACCATAGATACAATATCAAGGCCCATGTCAAACCAAATAAATTTGGTGTCAACCAGGACTTATACACTATGGTTTTACATGCAATACATCTGGACTGGACGGACAATTTATATGCATGAAGTGATAGCTGTTTATGAGTAGGATCCAGTTAAGGATTTATGACTACTCACATGTTATATAAAGGACAGATTTATAAACCCGTTGTATCATATTTATACAGCTAATTCATATATATTTCATTTCATAAAGAGAGATAATTAAATTCACAACAACGGAATGTATATATTCATTAAACTGTAAATAATGTACAGTATTTTAATATAAACAAACATGTTTATATATGTATGTACATGTAAACATTCTAAAACTAAATACTACATGAATTTCAACCAAACTCTTTAAAGGCGTAACTACTACCAAATTATATTGCTACATTGATTTCCAAATTAATCGCTCATATATATTAAGATTGATATTTTTATTATTTAATCAAAATGATAGTTTGAAATAAATGTGAGAAAAGATATCTGCTTAATATATTTTATAATGTCTTTTAGAGTAGAAAATACTGGATAACAGTGCTAAAATAATTGTCAAAATAAGATACATACTCGCAGACTGGTTTCCCTTCAATAATGGCACAGTTCTTTCCAGAAGCGCAGGGGCCAGTAATTAAAACATAGATTTGACAAACCCGATCGGTTGATGTTGCACTGTCCCCAGTTAACACTGAATAAAAATCCCATATACAACATTGTTTGCGTTAATAATGTTCTATTTAAAATATCTTCCGTGACCGAGTGGTCTAATGCATCGTCACAAGATCACTAACCCCTCACCGCCAATGTCATAGGTTCGGGTCCCGGTCGCTCCAAACAATTTCTGTTACTATATAATAGAAAGTTTTTTGTTATTTACGGAAGGTCGCTTGTTTTACTCAGATTCATTCTGAGGTCTTCCTCCACCAGTAAAACTGGATATGCCATATATAACCTGAAATATGTTGAAATTAGCAATAATATGGAAGCATTATCATACGCAGCCAATTTGACGATAATCGATTATTCAATGTCATACAGATAACGTTTAGAACGTCAGGTGCATTGGCTAGTTTTAAGCCGTGATGTATAGGTGTATAGTTGATGTATAGGTGTTTAGTTGATGTATAGGTGTATAGTTGATGTACAGGTGTATAGTTGATGTATAGGTGTATAGTTGATGTACAGGTGTATAGTTGATGTATAGGTGTATAGTTGATGTACATGTGTATAGTTGATGTACAGGTGTATAGTTGATGTACAGGTGTATAGTTGATGTATAGGTGTACAGTTGATGTACATGTGTATAGTTGATGTACAGGTGTATAGTTGATGTACATGTGTATAGTTGATGTATAGTTGATGTATAGGTGTATAGTTGATGTATAAGTATATAGTTGATGTATAGGTGTATAGTTGATGTAAAGGTGTATAGTTGATGTATAGGTGTATAGTTGATGTACATGTGTATAGTTGATGTACAAATGTAAAGTTGATGTACAGGTGTATAGTTGATGTACAGGTGTATATGTGATGTACAGGTGTATAATTGATGTATAGGTGTATTGTTGATGTATAGGTATATAGTTGATGTATAAGTGTATAGTTGATGTACAGGTGTACAGTTGATGTATAGGTGTACAGTTGATGTATAGGTGTACAGTTGATGTATAGATGTATAGTTGATGTATAGGTGTATAGTTGATGTATAGATGTATAGTTGATTTATAGATGTATAGTTGATGTATTGTTGATGTTTAAGTGTATAGTTGATGTAAATGTGTATAGTTGATGTATAGGTGTATAGTTGATGTATAGATGTATAGTTTATGTATAAATGTATAGTTGATGTATAGGTGTATAGTTGATGTACAGGTTTACAGTTGATGTATAGATGTACAGTTGATGTATAGGTGTATAGTTGATGTACAGGTGTATAGTTGATGTATAGATGTATAGTTGATGTATAGGTGTATAGTTGATGTACAGGTGAATGTTATGTCACAGCCATCTGGGATTTCTTAAAATTGCCATATCTTGATTAGTTTGTTATAGAAAATGATCAAACTTCAATGTCTCACTTAAAAAATACCTATCTAAGTGACGGTAGCTGAATCGTTGGCCAGAGAAATTAATTAAAGCATGGAAATTAGAATTTTAAAGTTATTCAAATGGCCACGTTGTTGCCTTAAACATGAGAAATATTAAGACATGAGTTTTGCCATGTTTGACTGTTTGAGAGTTGTTGGATGAAGATATGACAGTTTGAAAGTACCAGATGATACATTATAACACAGAGACGGAAATACAAGAAATGAAGAAATGACATAAAATTATTTGAAATAAGAGAAAGAAACTTCATATTTCTTTTAGAATATTTAGAGCAACATATGGATATCTATGGACACAAGACACTTTAAGAATCATTGGTATTGATTCATAAGTTCATTATACATAAATCCAGTTTTGCATTTCTGTATATGTAAAAACAAGTCCAAATTAATGGTTAATTACTGGGACTTATGTCAATAAAGCATATGCAAGACTTGTTTAAGTCACCCATTGTGGTATTCATGATAAGAACTGTGACTTTAATCTCTGCTGATTAGTTACAATGTATTGATACATTTACTAGCAGGATCAAAGTAAGACACGGCTCCATATAAACATACCTGTTGTGTTATGTTTTGTACCTGCCAAACACCGTCAAACTCATCAATGTTCTTTCCAGAAGCTGTGTCAGCAATAACAAGGACAAAATCAAATGATACCACATTTAAATATGTACTTTTACAGATATAGTATTACATTATTAATCACTAACATACCTGTTGTGTTGTTTATTTTCATGTTTTGTACCTGCCCAATATCATCAAACACTTCAATGTCTTCTCCTGAAGCTAAGCCAGCAAGAGCAAGAACAAGGTCAACTGATGCATTCTTTGGTGCAATGATCGTATACTCAACAAAAATACCTCCTTCCCTATAAATTAACATAGTGTATGTTAAAAACTAAGTATTGACATGTTTAAAAGGTTGCTTACCGGTCAAACATCAAAACGCATTTACTTCTTTATGTGCGACTTCGTCACACCGTTGCTAGAAAGAAGTTACACCGGTTGCTAAAGTGACAAACGCGCTGCCATGATTATAAACTTTTATAATAGCAATAGAAGGACGAACCCATGGAATTTGATCAGTCTCTCGGTATCTGTTTTTGATAATAGTCAATGTATTTGATTAAAATAAGAACATATACTGCTTGAAAAAATATACATTGGAATGTGCGTGTAAACGATACGATAACATCATATATCATTTAATTGAATCTGTTGATTAAAGTGCTTTTTGAAAATTAAATTGTTTAGTCAATATCCTTTGGCAATACAATTTTTTAATACGCCTAACTTAAAATCTAGCTTTAATCTGTTTTGATTTAAAAACAAACAACAGTTGTGTTCAATACCCGGACGTCATGTCGATTTTTCATTCTCGCGTGAGTTGCTTGTTTCGTCATCGATGTAAATTTAAAATGTTAATGTGTAGATGTTGCACGGTCTTATCAATATATCGTAAACTATGACAATCTAAACTAGTTGGTTCTTGAGTAGTGGTTCCCCGGTCGAATAACTGCTACTTATTTGATGTAATATATTTGTATTATTGATTTAGATTAACCGGATCATCTCAGTGAAATACGTCAGTGTTTAGTCAGGTGTCTGTTTGAATAGAGGGTACTTACTGGATAATATCATGAATGATAATCTCTGGCTGGATTCCTGGCATTTTCGCTTCATATATCGCCCGCAGCTAAATTCAATATCAAAACTACATAATTAGTTTTTCACCGTACATAAGAAATATATACATGCATCTGACTAAAGGTCGCCTAAAGTAAATCAACAGCAATACATTAATAAGTATTAATTAATTACTGTAGATAATTGTCTAAATTAACATCAGTGTCATTGGAGTTCCTTCTTCTTCATCCTCTTCCTGATAAAATGTACGGCCACATTGAGGCATCGAAGTACTTGGTTTATGTACATGTCGTTGTGAGGTGCAAACTCTCTGCCAAGGAGGAATAATTTTGTCAGATAACAAATTCATTCACGTTTGGCTTATTTCAAAATAAACCATATACTATTGATGAATAGTGACTAGACTTAAATGTGTTTTTTTAAATAGTGAAAAACAAGACAATAATAAAAACAACTTAAAGCAACACATCAACGTTTGAACTTTTAAAAAATTTAATTGAGTTATGAGCACATTTGCCATACAAATATATGTACAATTAGCTGTATATGAGCATATAAACACAATCCAGTACAAAATGATGCCCAAATTATAATGCGTGACTAACACTTTATAAAACAAGCGTGTAACTCACCCGAGTCAAAAAAAATTGTCAAAATGACTTTTAAGGCAGGTAAAGTACACTACCTACTAAAACGTGAAGTTTTTTAATACGACTCGCATAATTCAATTTGAAGCCAAGTTGGAATCCTCAGCAATTTAAAAATAATTTATAAAGCGTTTGTCACGCTTTATAATTTGGACATCTTTTTTTTTTATAATTCTAAAGCGTTCTGGATAGTGTTTGTTAGCACATATACAGCTCACTGACCATATATTTATGTATGGGAAATGTGCTTACAACTCAATTGAATAAACTTTTTAAAAAAGTTTAAACGTGGATGTGTTGCTTTAAGGTAGGTAACGTATTATTAGTTTTAAAACAGTCAAATTGTTAAATAAAACTGCACGACGGGATATTTGAATGAATGAATGAATGAATAAAATTGATGATCATCGAAATGTTCATAATGCAGAGAAAAGTTGCACAGTGATTTAGCTTATGAGATGCATTATTTAACCAAGCATTTGCATATAGAACTGACATTTTTCGACAAAGTAAAAACAATGTTTGTTTCCAATTGGAACAATGCTGTTAGAGATATAAAAGAAATAGTATTGGATTTGGGATGAGCCAAACAAATGAATGTGATACAGTATCCGAGAAATAAAGTAGCCAGACTGAGCCAAAGGAATTCTGTTTACTTTTATATAATATAATGTAATGCATGTATATACTTAAAATATATATTAATGTCGATCATAGCGTATGTGTTAATTAAAAACGTATACATGTACGAATTATTACTTTGCCATTTTTTAATATTGAAGCAATAATTGCATGATAAAAATATGCAAACAAATTCCTTACTGATCTTTTAAGTTCCATTTTATACACTGCTAATGTTTTTGATATGCCTAGATTCACGCTAGGTGGTAGTGTAATGTTTAAGAGGTGATTGATCCTGGTAGATATAGACGTAGCTGAAAAACAGAACATGGCACAAACATGGGCGATGTCATGGAAACAAAAACATGTTTCAATTAAATAACGTACATGTTATGCTTTTTTCTAAAACCTGCTTTGGTCACGTTACATGTAATGGGATATACGAAAGTTAACACATTATTCATCGACATAAGTAGCGTATTTCATGTTTAGTCTGTATATTCTATACATAATACCGTATCATATACTTTGATAATACAACGAACACAGTTATATTAATAATATACAGTACTGTACTTCCAATACTGTTGTTCTGGCAATAAAAGGCGATTGAAACAAGTATTTGGTCATTTTTATATAATTGATACTTATTTATTTTAGCTAAACTGCCTGGTATTTGTAGAGGGCATCACGATGAGAGTAACATCGTACACACAATATCTAACATTTTTGTTCTCAGTTAAAGTGATATGAATGAATGAATGAATGAATGAATGAATGAATGAATGAATGCAATTGTAAATAGTTTCAGGCAAATGATATAACGATTGTATACACACCTGGTACGGGATACTCCGTTGTGGTCGTAGGGGTAGCTGGAATTAAGGCAACAGAACGGCATTTTGATACATATGTTACAGTAACATCGTTACAAAGTTAATGTACATATATTCTATCGTATTGCGTATGACATGCAACAGATATCATACAATGATATGTACCATACAGAATGATTTTATGTTTTGGGGTGATTTCTGCTTTTTGGTATTCGATTTTTATTATGCTACTACATGATATAGATCTAACATTAAGACAGTTTTAAACACATATACTGGCGCATTGTCAGACATTAACATATTGACAAGTAAAATGGGGACAGGCGATCTTTATTATTTATATTCAGTACGTGCCATATTTTGGAAACATATTTGACGGTCAAGCATAAATTATGGTGATTATAATGATAATAAAACCAAAGATGATGAAGGCGTTGGTGTTGCTAATCATATGTAAGAAATGTAAACACATAAGATCGTTCTTTGGAACTTTGCGGAAAAAATATGCATTCATGTAGTGCAGATTGAAACTAGTTATTTTCGATATTCAACGTGAAATTACTGTTGCTGTAACTTTCTCTTCTTGCAGAATTACATACATGTATTTAAACATTTATATACGAAATATAAATATCTAATTTCTGTCTTCCTTACGCATCGTACCTGATAATTATGTAACCCATGCATACATAAACTTGAAGCTATAACTGATTTTTATAGCATGACTAGAACCAATATAACCATTTAGAAAACATTACATACCTGGTACACAGTTCGAATTTCTGTCTCTTTCGTATCCAACAGCGCACGAACAATCATATCCACCTTTCTTATTATGACAACCCTCGTTATCACGTTTACAATTGTGAAATTCGGTCGCACATTCGTCAACGTCATCCTCACACCTGGTGCCAGTCCATTTCCACGTGCAATCACAAACACCGGTAACATGATGACAGGTCTGGCGTGTGCTGAACGTGTTATTACCGTCACAATCACAAGAGGTGTTACAGTCTACTCCGTAGTTATTATTAGAACAAGCTGTAAATGATGTTAAAACATATTTTTTATCAAGGAAAGTAATACTCTGAATACACGCTGCACCAAATCTAACTTAAAATGTAACTGAATGAACATTATGAGAACGATGAAAGATAACAAGAATGTTGATTTTTAAACGTTTAAAAACATAATTATACTTTATTGTATATTAACAAGAAATAAAATATGAAAAAAAAAATCAGTATATAAACAAATGATAGTATAAGAACATTTCACGGATTTCAGAATCGGATGTAAAAAAATGTTATTTGATTTTTCCTCACTAATACCTTAAAACACTTACTCTGGTTTATTTCGGTTATTCATTTTAACGTTTCATCTCTGTTATCCCTTAACTTAGTTATTACATATATCGTTTCAACTCTGTTATTCATTCCTTAATTATTCCTTATAACGTCCCAACTCCTTCATCCTTACTTCCGCGTGCATTTTAAGCTGATGAAGCTAATGGACATAACTATTGTATAATAGATATTGTGTGGTAGATCCCAAAACTAACATTTATAATTCTCACCTTCACAATATAACTGGCTTGTTATAAGTGTGGTATATCCAGTCTTACAGGTGCATTCAAAGTCACCCACTGTGTTTGTGCAGTTGGCATTCTCTGGACAAGTTTTTGGGTTAGTTATGCATTCGTCTATATCTTGTGAGCAATCTACACCTCCCCAACCTTTATCACAAACACAGCCTGTGCTTCCGGAACATTCCGAGGAGTGTGCAACATCACAACTACAAGTGTCTGCGCAGTTATCTCCCCATGTGTTGATGGGACAAGCTGAAAACATTTATAAATTAAAATTCATTAAACTTGCATTCGTTAAATTTTAAATCTTCCGAGAATGCAGTGAATTGCAGTCACACATGTTTGCAAACGTAACATTTGTTTCACCACATGTTGGTAAAGCAACCTGAAATAACATAAGTGTCTTATACATTGAGTTTATAAATGTATTGCTATGTTTGCAGTTGTTTTATAAACCCAATACGCTATTTTTAAATTACGCCATTCTATTTTTAGAATCTTCCGTATCGTATCAGGGGTGTTTGTAGTTTGATAAGATATTTATCTATTACATGAATTATAAAATAATATACATGTTAATATTAAGTGTTACATGACTGTCCGTTCCGAAAGCGTAAATGGTAACGGTTTAGACTGTGAACACAAATATCGCGAGTTCGAGCCGTATATATCGAAACAAACAGTAGTATAACACGCTAAATATTGATATCTAGTTTATTTTATAATATATCAAGAAATAAATATGCTTTTATAATACAAACACCCCTAATACGGAAGGTTCCATCTACAAATAGAATAACGTAGTTTCAAAATAGCGTATTTGATTTATACCAAACGTTAATTTTGTAGACTGAAACTATTTTAATAACGTTAAATTGTTATAGATCACATCGCAGCATCAAGTGTTTGTAGGCTAAGATTATTTTAGATACGGTAATTTGCTATAAATTGGCATTTAATTAAATTCGCGGCTGTTGGTACGTATTATGTTGATATGTGCTGGCAAAACAGGTTGGAAAACTTATTTTGGTAAACGACTTATACTTCACATTCTTTTATTTCATCCATCTTTTTACTCCTTTATCATATCAAAGACAGGTTTGGTCATGATTCGTTTAAGCTTAAATTTTATACACACTACATTATTGATATGTTATAGAATAAAATGTAGTTAATTTGTAACGTAACACAACATAACATATCGATTCATTCGTTTCCTGTTCGATGGTCACCAGCTGGAATGACATACATAATAAATTATATTACTCTTTCATCCCATCATAAAACAGGACGGCGTGAATATAAGTAGCCACGACAGACGAACATGTATCCATCATCCACATATAGATGGTATCATCGTGTACATATGTATGACAAGAATGCTTTACAAGCCTAACGTACCAGTGCAATCATTTCCTGTTTGTTGAAAACCAGATTTACACGCGCAATCAAACGATCCGTCGTTGTCCTTGCATTGTTCAGCTGTCAAATCACAGGTGTGTGTACCTCGGGCACATTCATCAATATCTGTAATATAAGTATACAATATCATCCAGTATATGAATATGCGCTGAAACAAGAAAGTGTGTTCAATAAGAGACGTAGCAACAAAACCAACCTCAACAGAATAATCGTAATTGCAATGTAGACTAATCAATGTAAGAACACTGTGGAAGAAGAAAACAAACAAGGGTCACATCCATTAAACAGTCATTTAATAGGATTTAACGCAATTTTCAACACATTTCAGGTTATACAATGTATATGGCATATCCGGTTTACCTGGTGGAGGAATACCTCAGGATGAATTTGAGTAGAGCCACCATCCTTTCGCAAGTAACTGGCAAACTTGCCCACATAAAGATTTTGAAGTGAGCGTGACTCGAACCTACTACGTTATCAGCAAAAGGTTAGTGATTTTGAGAGGCCGCCTAAGGCCACTTGGACACGGAGGAACACTCAATAGCAAAACTGCTACTGTCGGAAGAGACAGTGGAAATAAAAAGGCATCGCCTACTCTTGTGAATGAATATGATACATATGCTCAATTAATAAGGATCTCTTTCTGAGAAAACATGTAGCATTAACTGAATAGAAATTTCGTGGTTAATTATGAAATATTCAACAACACAATATCGTGTTCGTGTACATTCACACTAACTATACTCTACTAACTAAGCTGCCACAATGCATGTGTTTGATATGTGTTAGTTATTAAATTAAGTTTCCATGAATGTTAAATATACCTATGCATACGTCTTCATCATTCAGTTCATAGCCACTGTCACAATAACATATATGTGACCCGTCTGTATTAACACAGTCTGTACGTTGTGGTTGTGAGCATGGATTGGCCGGCGGCAGGCATTCATCAATGTCTTCAGTGCAAATAGCTCCTGTCCATCCGGATTTACATTTGCATTGACCAGTTTCCAGATCACATACGGCAGTGTTGGCGACATGACAGCTACATATCTGAGCACAATCTTCGCCAAAGTGTGTTTTGTCACACGCTGTAGCATAGATACACGGTAACTTGTACTTTTGATATTTGATTTAAATTTCAATAATTTTGAATAAACATTATGTTTATTTTGCCTTACACATCGAAGGTGACAAAACAAATACGGTAGAGACGCTTTTTTCCGTACAAGCTTAATACTGATTATACCCAGGAAGACTTCGAGCGTGATTTGTATCAGCTGTTATAACTTTCTTCACATTCGAAAAAAAAAATAGTTTAAACTAATAGTATTATAAAAAAATATATGGCTCATGTTCAAAACGAGTATCAAATAGCATACATTGGTTCAACTGACCTTGGCATGATCCATCTCTGACTTTAGAATATCCAACTCCGCATTGGCAGATGAATGAGCTGTCAGTATTAACACATTTAGAGTTTTTGATTGTCAAACACGGGTCTTGATTAGCAATACATTCGTTAATGTCATCGTCGCAATTGTTGCCTGTCCATCCAGCTTTACACGTGCACGCACCCGTAGAAATATCACAGGATTCCGTATTTGCCGTGACACAGTCACATGTTTCCTTGCAGTTGTCGCCGTATGTGCCTGGTGTACATTCTGTAATCATATATAAGTTTTCAATTCATTCTGTAATCATATATACGTTTTCATTTTATTCTATAATTATATAAAAGTTTTCATTTTATTTTATAATCATATATAAGTTTTTATATCATTCTATAGGCAACTTAAGTTTCAATTTCATTCTGTAATGATTTAATGATTCAGTTTTTATATCGTTCTATAATCATATATAAGTTTTTATATCATTGTATAGGCACAGATAAGTTTCCATTTCATTTTGTAATAATTTATCAGTTTTTATTTCATTCTATAATCATATATAAGTTTTCATACCATTCTATAGGCACAGATAAGTTTCCATTTCATTCTGTAATCATTTGTCAGTTTTTATATCATTCTATAGGCACAGATAAGTTTCCATTTCATTATATAGGCACAGATAAGTTTCCATTTCATTCTGTAATCGTTTATCAGTTTTTATATCATTCTATAATCATATATAAGTTTTCATATCATTCTATAGGCACAGATAAGTTTCCATTTCATTCTGTAATCATTGATCAGTTTTTATATCATTCTATAGGCACAGATAAGTTTCCATTACATTCTGTAATCATTTATCAGTTTTTATATCATTCTATAATCATATATAAGTTTTCATATCATTCTATAGGCACAGATAAGTTTCCATTTCATTCTGTAATCATTTGTCAGTTGTTATACCATTCTATCTTCATATATAAGTTTTATATCATTCTATAGGCACAGATAAGTTTTCATTTCATTCTGTAATCATTTGTCAGTTTTTATATCATTCTATAGGCACAGATAAGTTTCCGTTTCATTCTGTAATCATTTGTCAGTTTTTATACCATGCTATAGGCACAAATAAGTTTCCATTTTATTCTGTAATCATTTGTCAGTTTTTATACCAATCTATCATCATATATAAGTTTTATATCATTCTATAGGCATATACACGTTTTCATTTCATTCTGTAATCTTTTATACGTTTTGCTTTCTTTCAGTAATCATATAATAGTTCTTAATTCTGAAATCATATAAAGTTTTCGTTTCGTAAAAAGCAGTGTATCAATAATTTATATCATACCCGGCAATGGCAAGCAGTAGACACTGATCATGCGCGATATTTAATAAATTTCAAAGAAAAAATGCAATGAAAGATAAATATGCATCGATTTAGTCTTGCTTTATCTTGAAAAAATCATGCAGCAGCAATAATAAGTATCTTTTTCTAAACTTTTTAATTGATTAACGAATCACTCTTTTGTTTTTATTGTTGCTTATGGAATCGGTTATGATTATTGTTAACGAAAACTTATATAGTAATATAAACGCACCAATACATGTCATTCGGTCTTGATCCAGCTCATATCCACTGTTACAATTGCACGTGTATCCACCGGCAACATCCGTGCACTGCTGGGTACATGGCGATGTTAGCGTGCAATCATTTATATCTGTATAATTCCAAAATTTGTGATATCATTTTATATTAGTGGGTATTAATTCGAAAATATAATAAAAAAATAAGATAGTACTGTAGTGGATTAAGAAATTAAATACAATTTACATTTATATTATAGCGATCATGCTTAATATGTTTAGTGTGGTTTTTGGTTTGAATATGGCATTTGTTTGGAAGTATTAGTTTTCAAAAGACTTGCGCTCTTTATAACACGTTTTAATGGTAAATACTGTGAACATTTTGGAATACTCAAATTTATACTTTGTAGTTGAACAGGTTTATATTTTTTAATGGTAAAGACTGTGAACATTTCGGAATACACGTACAGGTTTATACTTTTAATGGTTAAGACTATGAACATTTTGAAATACACAGGTTTTACTGCTTAATGTTAGGTCATCGTGAGAATATACAATAGGAAAAATACCTGTGCAGTCAGTAGCAGAACCCACTTTCTCGAAGCCTTTCAGACAATCGCATATCGTGTCTCCACCAACCCGAATGCATTCAGTATTCAGTCCACAGCTAGCTTTTTCAGCAACTGAACATTCGTTTTCAGCTGTTAAATGTATCAACCATATTATAAATATATAAATATACGACTGACAGTGACATTTCATTATTTAAAATTTGTATATAATAAAGCAAGCAAAACAAAAGTTTATACAAAGTATATGTTAATACAAACGGAATTAAGTCAGCGAGTGTGTCAATTGTATAAATTTCAATCAAATGAAGAAACAAAGTGTCACAAATAATGGCGTTGTGGTAAACAACCCTGTATTGGTCCATTGGAAAGTTCTATTCGATTTGTACAATTATTACTAAACGACGGAAAGGGTTTAAGAACATACCCTTTTACTATGCATGTCTCTATATGTATACCTGTGTTGATCCAGCTGAACGTTCCATTAGGCTTGTTTATTTATTAATAAATGGCAAAAAGGAGTTTTAGAAAATATCCTTATATAAAAAAGGGAAAATATACATGATTCGTACATCTGTATATCTGAAATCAAAATAAACCTGTGTTGGTCCAGTAGAAAGTTCTATTTTATGTGTATACTTATCAAAAACACCGGTATGGAAATTCAGAAACTACTCGTATATAAAATGAAAAAAAAAAATGCGGTCTTTGTCTAACTGAGGGAGAACATTTGCGGCCGAGTTGTCTTAGGATTACTTACCTCTTACCGCTAAGGTCGGAGATTTTTTGTGAGAAAGTTTGTCAGTTACTTATGGAAAGGCACTGTTTATGCTGAGATTCATTCTGAGGTCTTCCTCGACCAACAAAAAAGGGTATGCCAAATATAACATGAAATGTATTAAAACTCCCATTCACAAAAAATGGGTGTTAGTGAAATATCTTACGTGTACAGGTACGTCTATCTGTCGTGTCCAATTTATATCCAGTTTGACATGTGCATTTGTAGTTACCCTCAGTGTTGGTACATAACTGATCACAGTCATTTAATCCGGTACATTCGTCAATATCTGTATAGAGGAACAAACATTTTAAACATTTACAGAAACATTACATTTAATGTACTTAATGAGTTTTGTCAATGTTGATAGCATGTTAAACAGCACATTAACAGATGTAGCTATCAAAATATTTCGTCTGCCATTTCTAAAACAGATCAATTAGTTTGTCTGCTATTTCCAAAACAGAATTATTAGTTTGTTTGTTTTTACTAAAACATATTAATTAGTTTGTCTGCCATTTCCAAAACATATTAATTAGTTTAGTCTGCCATTTCCAAAACAGAAAAATCAGTTTGTCTGCCATTTCCAAAAGCAGATAAATTATTTGATCATTTTCAAATTTCTAATTATAAACATTTACTGTTGTCATTACAATGAACATGTGTGCAAGTAGTAGAACTTTACCAACCAACGCAATTATTGCCATTTTTATTGAATCCTTCGTTACAGCTACACAAAAAACTGCCAGGAGTGTTTGTGCATTTCTGACTGCATTGGTTCAACTGAAGGTCGGAACATTCGTCTTTATCTGCATTGTAAAGAAACAATATGTTTTCACCTAAAGTACATTCATTCTCTATATGGTATTCGAGGTTTAAAATACCTCTTTTAAATATGAAAAAAGTATCAAGTTACATATAATAAAGAACAAATCTTCACCGATTGCTTTCAATGTTCAGTAAAATTTTAAAGGAATTATCATATGTATCTTAAATCAGCCAGGGTAATAAATTATCTGTAATATGTAGGTTACAACAGCTGTGCGTATATATATTTACATAATTATGTATCAAGGTAAAAAAGACACATTGCACTCCGCCAACACTCCGCCTTACATTCACACACACCGTTATCAAGGAGTATCCGGCTATGCATTTACAGGACATGTGAGATTGCCAGGTGTATTAACACACTCAGTAAAGTCAGCAAACACTCCGCCTTACCTTTACATATGTCATTCTCAAGGAAGTATCCAGCTCAACAGTTACATGTGTGATTACCAGGTATATAAACATACTCAGTAAAGTCAGTCAACACTCTGCCTTACCTTCAAATACACAATTATCAAGGATGTAATCTGCTATACAGTTACATGTGTGATTGCCAGGTGTATTAACACACTCAGTAAAGTCAGTCAACACTCCGCCTTACCTTCACATATACCGTGATCAAGGATGTATCCAGGATGTATCCAGCTATACATTTACATGTGTGATTGCCAGGTGTATTAACATACTCAATAAAGTCAGTCAACACTCCGCTTTACCATCACAAGGATATATCCTGCTATACAGTTATATGTGTGTTTGCCAGGTGTATTAACACACTCAGTAAAGTCAGCCAACATTCCGCCTTATCTTCACAAGGATGTATCCAGCTATACAGTTACATGTGTGTTTGCCAGGTGTATTAACACACTCAGTAAAGTCAGCCAACACTCCGCCTTACCTTCACAAGGATGTATCCTGCTATACAGTTACATATGTGTTTGCCAGGAGTATTAACACACTCAGTAAAGTCAGTCAACACTCCGCCTTACCTTCACATATACCGTGCTCAAGGATGTATCCAGGATGTATCCAGCTATATAGTTACATGTGTGATTGCCACGTGTATTAACATATTCAGTAAAGTCAGTCAACACTCCGCCAAATCTTCACATATACAATGATCAAAGATGTATCCAGGATGTTTCCAGCTATACAGTTACAGTGTCATTGCCAGGTGTATTAATGCACTCAGTAAAGTCAGCAAACACTCCGTCGTACCTTCAAATACACACTTATCAAGGATGTATTCTGCTATTCAGTTACATGTGTGATTGTCAGGTGTATTAACAGACTCAGTAAATCAGCCAACACTCCGCTTAAATTTACATACACAATTATCAAGGATGTATCCCGCTATACATTTACATGTGTAATTGCCAGGTATATTAACACACTCAGTAAAGTAAGCAAACACTCGCCTTACCTTCACATACACTCATCAAGGATGCATCTCGCTATACAGTTACATGTATGATTGTCAGATGTATTAACACACACTCTGTAAAGTCAGCCAAAACCCAGCTTTACCTTTACATTAACTGTTGTCAATGAAGTAACCAGCTATACATTGGCATGTGTGATTGTCAGATGTATTATTACACTCAGTTAAGTCAGCCAACACTCCACCTTACCTTTACATACACCATTGTCACGGATGTATCCAGCTATGCATTTACATGTGTAACTACCAGGTATATTGACACACTTAGTAAAGTCAGCCAACACTCCGCCTTACCTTTACATACACCGTTATCAAGGAAGTATCCAGCTATACATTTACATGTGTAACTGCCAGGTGTATTGACACACTCAGTAAAGTCAGTTGTACAAGGACTTGTCGCACTGTCACACTCGTTCTTGTCGGCATCACACTTATCTCCTGTCCAGCCTTCTTTGCATAAACATCCACTGACGGGATCACAGGTCGCGGCACCAACTCCGCAGTTACACTCTTGTAAACAGTCATCGCCATAATGAAAGGCGTCACAGTCTAAATATTAAAACAAATCATGTACATGTAATAAGATCTATTTTCATAGTCTAACACTAATGTGAATGTGTATGCATTACCAAATAGTTCTCGCAATATTTGAAGGAACCGAATTTCATTTCATTTTTTGTTGACATCATTGTCGATATCATTAAACATTATAGCCTTGTTTATCTAATTTTGAGACCGTCAATTTGGAACATATAGATGCAATCGCATTTGCTTTGATTTATCTTAACCCAATTCACCATGTTATCATTATAGGCATTTGTTTAGGAATTATATCACAGAAGAAATATACGACAAATTTTTAAGAGAAATAAAATTAATTCACTTGAAGTTGAGTGCTATCGGCATGATGTAATACATGTACAGTAGAACTTCGATGGTTCGAACCCAACAAAACTGGACAAAACAGTTCGAGTAATGGGCTGTTCGAGCGAAACATTGTTCAAGATATACATGTAAATACATATAAGTAGGAATTCGGCTGGGACCAGATACGTGGTTTGAGTTTTATGTAGTTTCAGCTATCCGTGGTAGAGCACCAAACCCATGGTATGAGGGTATTGGATTCGATCTTTTCCAACGGCCATGTGTGGTGTCCTTGAGCAATACACTTTTTCCGCATATGTTTAGTACTGGTTCTACTCATGAAGACAGAGCGTGATTTGTCTAAATTGTAAGAACTTGTTTCAAAATCGAAGTAAAATAAATAAGTTTAAACTAGACGTATTCGAATCAACGAAGTTCTACTGTGAATCAATATAGATCTAAATTAAATTGTGCAATTTTGATTTAGAACGTTGACAGCATTTTGACTGTTCCAATATTAACACAATTATTAGCTTACCGGAAAACTAAACGACCGAATACAACACATTTTCAAAATATGAGCAAACGCTTCAAATATCTTGAGTAATACTCACCTTTGCAAGTTCGTTCATCGTTTTCTAAAACCTGTCCGGTAGGGCATGAACATATGTACCCTCCATCATTGTTACGACAGCTGATAGGATCTGTACATTTGTTCAGTTCATTATCGTCACATTCATTTACATCTGAAATTAGCAGATTTATCATAATCATTATATTTATCGTAACGCCCCCATTTGGCTATACATTTCCTTAGTATGCACATTTATAATAGCTTTCATTATACCTTATTGTAAAGGTCTCACTTACCAATAAATTACTCTTTGTAACGGTAAATTATTGCTCCCGTGAAATTACACTTGTGTAAATCGGTTGGGCATTATTGTTGTTGAAAATGCTTAAACTGATCATATTTCTTTACACATATGAGAACATAACAACATCTTGATTTCTGCCAAGTTTGGGTGAAATTGAATACCATTGGATGCAGGTATAACAGTTTAAAGATGCGTAGTGATACACAGAAACAAATGGGAGGAATTGCCGAAAATAAAAGGGTGTCATCAACTCATCGAAATTGTGAAAAAGCAATCTGGTCGGCCCCATGTTTTTTCCTGCATGATTTGACCATCAGAGGAATATCTATGAAAACAAGACACTTTGAGAACAATTGGTGATGTGAATGCATATCTTTATATACAGAACAATATAAAATATTTGGTGTGTGAGACATAAATATAAAGGGTTGTGCTATATCTGTATAAACCAATCCTGATTTTTATACTTGTTTTACTATTCAATATAGTTATCTCATAACTCAGTTGTTTAATTTGTTAATAGTTGATGCCCAAACATTAAGTATTTTTATATACGTTGAGTACTGTTTTTCTTTGACATGAAGTTGACTGTGCCATGTGTGTTATTGCCATTTGTGTCTCTAAATGCAGTATTAACTAAAATGCATATAAATAGCATAAACGTTTGCAATTTGTTTACTTTTTTAGCTCAATATTCATGAACGAATTCTCATGATCGATATTTTCTTCTTACCTGTACACGATTGTAGGTCTTCGGCTACTAATGTATATCCGGTGCCGCATGCGCACTCTGCCGAGTCTGTCCCCACAATGCAGTACCCGGAACAGATAAGACCTTCATCTGCACAGACATCACTGGCTGTAAACAATAGAATGTAATGGATAAATATATTAATGGAACAATTATTATGATTATGTTTGCCGCTACATAAAGCAAAAAAGGGTCACTAACGTATCGTTATTCTGTTTTATCATGGTTGTTTATTGCCGTATAAGCATATGCGTTACTGTTGTTCTGTTTTGTCTAACGTTCTACATTTAGTTTTTAAGGGAGAATATCAGAAAAAACTGCTTTTAAGTAAAATAATGATTAAAGTCGATGAAAAGCATGTCAATATCATTAATTTATACATGTAAAATCCGAATGGTTTGGTATGTCAAATCCACCAAAACGTGACAAAATCGATATTTATATTTGAGTGATAAACGTGAAACGAAATCCCAATTATAATAATAGGCATCACTTAAATACTGATTTACGACCTTCGCATCGTCATTCAGACGCTGTAAGATGACACAATGTTTACTACATGTAAGTGTTAATCTCTGTAATGTATCAAATTAAAAAATAAAAACAAAATCACGTGACTCATTTAATACGACACAACATATGTTGCAATTTTAAGCGGAAAATCTATTTTAGTCTAACATGGCGCGTGTAGAACTGTATTTTGAGTTTGAATAGTTCAATTATCTAAGAAGATGGAACAGTTGCTTACTAATTGCAATTCTAATATTGGGTTACTGATGAAAGTAAAAACTGAGTAGTCATCATTTGCTTAATATATTTCGTTTAAGAGTCAAACTTCTAGCATTCGACTTGTTTCAGATATGAAATATTTACATATGTAAGCAGATGTTAAATTATTGGATCTATGTTTGACATTCGGATAATAATGAACACCATTTTAAGGAAATAATCGATGGAAATGGTGTATTCGTTTCAGGGATGTCTAAATTTAAACATGGACTGGGCTCCAGCCGTTTTGTATGACTGTTGTAAAACACAACACATTTCTGTGGCTCAGTATTATTTTAGCTATATAAACTCTTGTTAATAAGGTGCCGATTAATGGTGGCCATTTACTTTGACGTTCGAACAGAAGCAATGTTTTTCAGTAGAGGGTCACTAGGGTAACCAAAAAAGAAATATATAATTAAAAAAATATTTTTCAGAGGTTTCCTTAGATATGTCACCAAAATTTTAAAAAAAAGTAGGCGGGGCACTGGTCGCAATCTTGGATTGACTTAAAAAAATGTCTGAAAGAGAACTCCCGAAGTATTTATCGAAATTGAATTGAGCCCTTGTGACCATCTTGGAAGACCGATTTTAAACAATAACATAATTCTGAAAAGGCATAACTCATTTTAGTTGTATCCATACTAATATTGAGCTGGCGGTTTCACAGCAGAGGATATTTACACAAGATTGCCGACGCCCGACGACGGTCAAAGGGTGACAAGAATAGCTCTTGTGAAAAAAAAAAAGATTAATATTTACTTATTATGAATGTTGTATATACGTGTTTATATTCTGTACATTTCGTTCCAAGAATAATAGTTTTCACACTCATAATGACTTTCTGTTTATACACTTGTCTTCTTTTTTGTTTTGTTGTATGTTAGTTTATCACCTACTTATTTCGCATCATTCTGTTGTCGTAGAGTATAAATATAGACCGAAAGTTATTCAATTCGGTTTCAATACACTTACCGTAAACTTTCCTGCATGTTTTCCCGTCGTCGTTGTGGGTATAACCGAAAATACAAAGACAAGAAACCGATCCTTCTACGTTATCACAAACTTGTTGACAGCCTGCGGTTCCGTCAGCACATTCATCAATATCTACAATAAGACAATATAATATCATAGCCAACTTAGCTAAAATATACCATGTAAAAGACGCATCCCAAACGCAGCAAGAACACAATAGTATATGTCTGGTATAGGTGCCGTGTAAAGACAATTCATGCCAGAAATGTTCTTTAAATCAGCGCTGTATTTGAATATGAGAATTATGTTTATACATAAATTACATTAAGTTGATTAAAACGAATCCAAAACGAAGCTGTATCCTCTAGTAAATTGAAAACATTGGGAAATGTTAATCCCACGTAACAGAGTAGAGAGCACATATAACTCCATTTCTGGCCATTTAGCAGAGAGATGAGCATGTAAATAAACAAAAACCAACTTAGAAATTTAGTTTTATTTCAGCTGAATCTCATTATAAATATTGATTTGAGTGAAACATCATTACCAATATCAATCAAGTTCACGTCCATGTTTCTAGAGGTACCATTAAATACATACATAAATGAATAAATAAACAGCAAAATACTCTGTATATTATGATTTTTAGTATAAACGAGCTCATACAACTTAACTGTATGAACACTAAATGATATCAACACCAAAAACTATAGACCGTCACCCATTATAATTAATACACCTACACCAATTAAAACACGCTGACCAACAAAGACACACTCACCAATGAAAATACGCACAACAATTAAGACACCCGTACCAATTGAAACACGCACACAAATAAAGACACCCGCACCAATTAAAACACGCACACCAATTAAGACACCCACACCAATTAAAACAAGCACACAAATAAAGACATCCGCACCAATTAAAACATGCACACCAATTAAGACACCCTCACAAGTTAAGACATTTATAACAAAACACTATTTTAATCACAAAAACATAGTTTTTGTGCCAATCGTTGTATGGTGACTGTAATGTAGGTCTGGCATGAACGTCTCAATACACAGTTGTACCCCTTTTTCTCGTGGTAACATGATACTTGCGCTTAAGAAAGTCCAATTTAATTTGGTTTAAAATATTTTCATAATGAATCATGGGCGTTGTGATGCCTTGATGCAAATATGTAAAGCAAAAGCTGAAATAGCATGTGTTTCAATAAGACATCACTGGTGTTAAAACTTGTATAGGATTTATGAGCATTTAAGGACTTTTTAAGAATTAGAGGTGTCACTGAACTTTAAAAGCATAAACTGGTCTTCTAAACTTCTAAACCTTACTCTACATAGAACAAAAAAAAATCCACTGTAAAGTGAGACCTGAAGTCGCAGCGTTAGAAAACAAGTCTCAGACAATTGATACACAACTGGTACTAATGAAAATGCCTAAAATTCAAAACACATAATCATCGAATCGAATTAAAAGACTTTTTAAAAGAAATGATAATAATTTAAAACCTTCTTCGCAATTTTTTTATTGATTTCATATTAAGATATATAAATGTCGTAATTATGGCTTGTAGGTTGGTTGACTTATGTATATTCAGTATTAAGTCTTAATAAATAACTTCAAAACATATAAAACTGCGTATTATTCACACTTTAAGATAAATATATAATACGTACAGTAGCACATGGCTCCAATCCGACGGGACTGGACAAAAAAAGTTCGAGTGAAGGGTTGCTCGAGATAGTATTGATCAGTGTGCGAATATCGAAAAAGGAATTCGGCCGACACCAAATAAGTGGTTCGAGCTATATGTGGTATTCTAGCCATCTGTGTTCGAGTTAACGAGGTTCTACTGTATATTGAAAGAATTACCTTGACAATGTGTACTGTTTAACTTTCGGTAGCCTGGGTCACACTCGCACACGAAACCACCGACGTTGTTGGAGCACACCTGGGAGCATGTATTTTGTAAAGAGTCATCACACTCGTTGAAATCTTAAAAAATAACATAATTTATATTTGGACAGAATAAATACTTTTGTAATTAAGAAGAACAGCTATCATTATATCCTAAATCTTAAAAGATTATAGCTGAAATACAGCACACATGCACTTTAGATATAATTAACTGGAGGACAGAATACTTATAATTAGTGTCTGACCCTGTGTGACATTTGACTCTTTTGTTTAACGACCACTAAACCTCTGCCGCTGAGGACGTGGATTACATTCAAGCTTTGTACAACAATTTTATATAGGATTTCAGCCAGTTTCTTCTGGAACGCCGATATGGCTCTAATCAGATTCATTCTGAAATCTTCCTTCTCTTATAAAACTTAATATACATGTACAACCTGTCATGCGATATATTCTCATTAAAATATATAGTAAAATCAAATGAATGGAATAATGTACTTCGTTTTTTTCTCTCACCTTATTGTGCATTTCAACCATACATCGAGATCTAAGTAGAATGCATGGTACTGGTAGATGATGACTTGCACAGATCAGAGAATTTGAATTAAAATTGAGATCACATACCTTATCAATAACCGCCCTTCACACGATAATGATCTTCAGTCACTATATGGCAGTTGCCTATATGAACTAAAAGAGCCACTTAAAATGTTTAGTACTACCTTCACACTGTCCACTTGCTAAGTTCAGCTGGTACCCTTGAATACAGTCACATGTGTAGGAACCAACTGTATTGACACATGCCTTTAGGACGTCATCACAGATATTAACATCGGCACATTCGTCCACATTTCCATCACACAGTGTCCCAGTCCAGCCTGGTTCACAAACACAACCTCTAACATTGTCGCAGGCAAAGGAGCCGACGCTACTGCAGTCGCAGGTGCTTGAACAATCAACTCCCCAAGTACCAGACGGACATACTGATAAGGTATGAATACACAAATATAACACATTTTCAGTGAATTAAAAATAACGTATAACGCATATTATAAGTAACGAAATGAATTGATGCATCTTAAATGTTCTGTTTTCTATGACTGAAACAAAATAAATGATATTAAACATTAAATGGAATATATGTGATTTTAATACAATGAAATATATTGCTTTTCCTGCCTTTTAAATTCGTATACAGTAGTTGATTCTGCATTATTTCTCGAACATAAACTACCGCTTAAGCCAGTGCTGAAGATATTATAAGTACAGTAAAACCTGTATATGCGGTTACCTCTATTAAGCAGCAACTTTTCTTCAACTGACACACTGGCTTTATCTTTTCATATGCTTTCAGAGCCTATATTTTAACACCCTGTAATTCCTGTGAGTTCACTGGTTGGCATTTGCGGGTACTAAAAACTGCGTATACCGTCGCTAAAAGCAACACGTTTTCGCATTATGTTTTACTACGTCATTTGTTTTTTTTTGTTTTTATGAGACACTATTTTTATAGCGTATCATTTGCTGATACGCGTCATTCGGTTAAACGGTAAGTTCAATTTGAACACTTGCCACTGAGTAAAACAAAAATTATAGTATATTTAACCTATAGTTAGAAGCAACATGTCTTAAAAGGTCACTTTTGCTCCTTCCCTTGACTGGTTACTAAAAACAAGTTTGACTGTATTGCATATTTCAGTCTTCTCAGTCCACATTTTTTATTCATGGTTGTGTTTTGTGCTGCAACGGGATCGTATCAATGAAATCTTTATTTTTTTATATTTTACTTTTGATTCGCCAATTTCAACTATTAATCGAAATGTTGTTTATAGTTAATAGTATAAAATCAAAGTATAATGAAAAAAAAAGAAAGCTTAGAATGTTAAAAAAATGGCGAAAGGTAAGATCCAATCCGCTTGTACCTGAGCACGTGGTCCCGTCAGCATTAAGATGGTAACCTGTAAAACAGCTGCACGTGTACCATCCTTTTGTGTTGGTGCATTCATGGGAGCAGACATTTTGAGAACATTCATCGACATCTGTAATAAATGGGTTTATAAATTTGTAAGATGGACGATTGTTGGTTTTATAAATTACAATTACCAATAATTCAGACGTGTCTCTCTCATAATTTCAATCGACAGTATCATTATTTTATTCATATATGTTCCAGAAATATACACGATGATAAAACACCAGATTATCCATCGCTTTCATATAGAATATGCATACACCACTGTCCTTGTTTAATCTGCATTCTTGAAAATTAATCCTTTCTAAATCAAAAGTTCAAAAACACATTTGGACGGTTAGTAATGAAACCGCCAGTGAAAATGTCTTAACCTGGTGATCAAGTGAATATTCCCTCTGCCGCCATTGCCATATCATACATAAAAAGTGTATAAAGAAGAATAACCTAGTCAGGCTGTTCTCTAGAAATGCAGCAGCATACACGTGTTCATGGTTTACAATACAAATACATGCTCCGGGTAATATATATATATATATATATATATATATATATATATATATATATATATATATATATATATATATATATATTGATATTAAAAGTTATGTTGTACGCAATCGCAATTTGGATAGTAGCAGTAAGCGTATAATTATAACTATGTTCAACAAAATGACTTAAAATGAATTGTATTTTCTTAACTTTATCGCTGTTGTTATCAACTGTTGTTTCTCTCCGTGCTGTACATTCGTTATCATGTACGTTTATATTATATTGTATATACATATTTTGACGAATTAACTATAAGACGGCTACTTACCTGTACAGTGTTGTATCTCTCCTTACTATACATTCGTTATCATGTACGTTTATATTATATTGTATATACATATTTTGACACATTAACTATAAGACGGCCACTTACCTGTACAGTGTTGTATCTCTCCTTACTGTACATGTGTTATCATGTACGTTTATATTATATTGTATATATATATTTTGACACATTAACTATAGGACGTCTACTTACCTGTACAACTGTTGTATCTCTCCTTACTGTACATTCGTTATCATGTACATTTCATAATATTGTAAATACATATTTTGACACATTAACTATAGTACGTCTCACTTACCTTTACAACTGTTGTCCTGTTCCAGTTTGTATCCTGTATTACAGAAACAAACAGGCTGACTATCCTGGAAGTAGCACCCACCATTTGTTGCAGCACATCCCGCTTGATTGCACAGATCTTCATTAGCTGGAACATTAACAGAATGTCTTGTATAAATTTGGTTACAGGTAGTTCATTTTTTTATAATTTGGACTCTGTAAGAAGATCTTCTGATATTGTCTAACGTGTACTGATCATTTATTAATACAGGTATTATATTTCTTGCCGTGGGGAGGCCGTTTGGAGGCTGCCCCGTAGTCCGGTTTCGTGTTGTTACTGGCACGTCGGAAACATGGAGCCCATTCAGTGATGTTTGAAAATAAAATACCGCTGATGCCGGTGCTACCGGCCTTGAGAGGTGTTGCACTGTTATTATCCAATGTAAACAGACTTAGCGGATGCTGTTAAATGTCATTCAATGCCTTGACGCTGTGTTGTTATTTTATGTAGTCATTTGGAATCGCGATAATTCACTGTTGCAATGAAATACCAGTTAATAATTCCCTTATCAATTATATTTTTTAAGTGGCGATGGAAAGGATCTATACCTTCGAATCGGAAAAATTAGTTTCGTATATTTTTTTTGAAAATATTTGTTGTAAAATCGTTGGAGAATTTTCATGATGTCTTCCGTGTTTTGATGACAGTGGGTATTGCTTCACTGGTTGTAGTTGCGTATTGATCCTTTATAAGAAATTGAAGAATTATTAACAATCGAAGGGTTGTTACTTAAACTATTTGAAATTGTGAAAAGGGCAATGTGGCAACCCCATGTTTACTACATATTTGGAGCAATATGTATACTATGGAAACAAGACGACTGCCTGATCATCGGTAATGATGTCAGTGATCTATATGTGTGTTTCTTTGCATGAAAAAAACAGTGTAAATTTAATTGTTCTGTGAGATATTACGCATGTACCAGTGATAGTGGAAAGGAGCTTTGATAATGTATAAATCATTATCTAATATCTATCTAGTTCATTCTGTATGTCCAGTGAATCATTTTTTATCACATATTAGTTCACTGTATATATATATATACCGGATACAAATAATGCAAATAACACTTACTCAAGTTACAGGTTTTTGACACGGCATCGTAGTCATAGCCACCGAAACACAAACACGTGTATCCTCGATCTATGTTTGTACATATCTGCTGACAATTAGCCGTAGCCTCTTCACATTCGTTGATGTCTGAAACAGGTTGTTTATATTGTCCGGTTTATCATCGTACACATAGGATTAAGGTAACACTAGTGCAATGTTTCACCTATTATTTCTGTATCGTGTTTATAATATAAAACGCAATTATACAATCTGATAATATATTAGTTTGGCTTTAAATATGATACATTTGTATTTGATACACGGTGTAAAAAAATGAATAAACATATGTAAAATTGCACGGGAAAGAAAGCAGGAACACTTGGATAATATAAATTCGCCTTGTTCCTGTATTCACATAGGTAATTGTATGTCATACACTTAACAAAATTTGTAAGTATCAACTTTTATATTTTATATATTTTACGACTTTCTATCTGACATTTTAGAATAGAACTTCTGCCCATAGTTTTTACGATCACTCAAGCGTAGACCATTGTAGAAAAAAGTGCACGGTGTGCCCGTGTAGCGTCTCCTCATTACAACACAAAGTTGTCATTCGTTTAAAGTCTTAGCCCATAGAAGGTCAAAAGAAAAAAACATAACATCTGCGGAAATAATATGTCAGATGACGATTGAAGAGCGTGGACCTTTAGACCTTTAGACCTCGAAGGCCCTTTGTTAGCTTCAATCGGGTAGGCTGGGCTAACGTCTTATTTACAGGCCAATGACAGAACACGTGTATATCGCCGTCGGGGAGAAAGATATGCAGACATGTGCGTCATCGAAAGAAAATCGATTCGATGGTGGCTCCGTGATTGTCTGGGCCGGTATCTTTCTTTATACCAATACCTTCCTGGTTATGATTGATGGGAATCTAAATGCCAACCGGTACCAAGCGGAAGTCTTACAACCGGTACCAAGCGGAAGTCTTAAAACCGGGACCAATTCCATATGTGCAGGCAAACAGATGAATAATTTTCATGCAGGATAAAGCCCGCCTTATACGGCCAGAACTACACGTCAAATGTTTCAGGTCACCAACATCCGAAAGATAGACTGGCCAGCTTGCCGGCCCGATCTCAATCCGATCGAACACGTATGGAACGATATTAACCATTGGATTAGGAGGCTGCTTTAACAACAAAATGTACATGAACTTTGGAAGGGCGTCACCAACACATGGAACCGTATACCACAACGGTTTTTCGTGACTTATATCAATTGCATGCGCGACCGTTGTTATGCCGTTATTCGCGCTATGTCAAACGCGCTACTGATAGTTATCTTTCATATTTTGGCCCTTTGTTTAGACTGTAATACATATTAAATGAATTAACCAATGAAATAGTTATGTTTATTTGACATTTAATTGTTTGTTACTCTTTTATGAAACATATTGCATCACATTATCAATACTATAACACTACGGTCAGGAAATAATTGATACATCAATGAGGTGATATTTAGCAATTCGGTTAAGTGTAGATAATATTAAAAGATAAAGTTAATTTGTTTCATTGTGTACCTCGCAGAGAGCACTGTCAATACGTGCACCATGTTTATATTAATAGATCTATATAATTTGTTTCTGATTATCATATTCTAGTCTAGAAGACATTCTCAAATTTGTCTTTATTTTAGAAGATGCAATTCCACATCAAGGAGAATCTATTTGAATACATGTACGTAAGCATTTATACTTCCATAAAAATGCTGCTATAAAATGTTTATTGTGTTCTGTAATTTAATACAGATTTCCAATAAGGATTGCTGCATAATATATGATTAGATATATTTAATAATAGTGGAAATTCTACACCAACACCTACCGACGCACGTTGTATCACTTGTGGCCCTCCGACCCTCAAAGCAGGAACACGTATAGCTGCCCTCGGTATTCTCACATATATCAGTACAACTGTTTGTGCTATTGTCGCTGCATTCGTTTTTATCTATCAATATGAAAATGAATGAATTTTGAATTTTAAAAATAGTTGCAAAATTATCCGCATTATATTCACATGAATAACATCTTAAACTTATATAATAACAAAATGTTCTGTTTTAAATGTTTTATTTTGATAAAATATGTGTTACAGATGGCTAAAACAAAAAGAAAAGTGTACTCCTTAAGCTATGCGTTCATGACAAAATTAAATACTCGGTAACAAGAATATTTTATGGGTCTGAGGTTAGGATCGACAATTCTATCTTAAGCGCGGAAAGAGTTATCCCATGGAGGGACTTTTTTAATCGAATCGCAAAAAAACATGAATGATATTTTTTCTTGCATACCAAACACATTGAGTACTTTTTTTTAGATTTAATTTATCATTGTATTTTTCATAACAATCGCTTTAAAAACGTTAAATTGAATGACTTACGTCATATATTTCATACTTAACGTCATACGTGTACATTTGTATATGGTATAAAAGTCACAGCACTAGAAATTTATCTCAGCCCTAGGTTAAACTATCTAACACCGGTAAAAATGCAGATATCCTTAAACGGTTTGCAAAAAAACTATCATTCATGAACCCTCATGCCTCATAATGTTTATTTTCTAATTACAAGCCGGCAAAATAATAATATTTATTTAGTTATCGCATATGTTATGCTTGCAATTGTTCGGTGTTTAGTAAGGTTAACGTTCCTTCATGACTAAGTCGATAAAAATCGATTTTCGGAACGTATTAACGTCCAAAACGTGAAAATATATATATCTATTTTCGGAATGTGTTTGATTTAAAACATACAATAATGCATTCTTATATTACAATCACGTGGTACTAATACGCTAAGCTTATTGGGCAAACGTTTAAACAATTATATACATTCTCATAGAACGAGCATGTATTATTATTATGTAAAATACACATTAATGATATGTCAATCTAAGTCAAACGTGTTATATGTTTGATAAAGTTACCGAAATGTATACATTGCAACTCTAATCATGTATGCCATGATATACACAACGCTATCAGACAGTGATAAAACACGTCAAACTGTTACTAATAGAATATTTTATATGGTAAACGATTAATTCATAGGTACTCGCTTTACATATGGTACACATATACATGATACACAGCTCTTTAGAGTCGGTATGGTACAAAACATATGTTACCGTAAGCTATGAATAGCTATTGCCCGACTTTTGCATAACATGTAAACTATGACATTAGAGTTGAACTGTTGGTACATGTACAGACTATAAGGTAAACATAAAGACAAATAACTCCACGGACATATGAAACAAACATGTAACTGCAAGTGAGCATTTTAGGCGAGAGTATGTGCATGTGTGGAGTTGGTATTGGAGAAATAACAAATAGATAGATACTTAAATTTGTTTATATGGTGAAAACGCCATGTGTTTATTATACAATCTAAGTATCAAATCTAAATGACCAACCTTGGCAGACATCGTTTTGCGTATTGAGGGTATAACCATCAGGGCAACCAGAACACGTGTATGCCTTCTGTGTTGCAATGTGTTCAGCTATTGTTGTATCAGTACACGTCCGTCCCAGGGAACAAGGCATGGCCGCACATCCATCAAAGTCATCTTCACAGTCACTCCCTGTAAAATATGTTTTGTTATAATATCAAGCTGTTTATTAATACACAAGTAGTGCTGATAATAACGGTATCAAATTTACATGTCATGTAAGATTGATAGCGGTATATTTGTTCATTAGTTTCAATATGAACGGGTTTACCCGAAATAATGTTGCATTTATCACACATTTCTAACTTGTTTAATATAAAATTTTCTTGCATATTTAAACAAACATATGACACCGATCCAGACATATATTACAGAAGATGATTTTATGTAAAAAAAAACTGGATATATCAAAGTATTTAATACGGTCCATACGTGTATTATAATCATAGAAGGGACGCTGTTTATCTCAAACTACTGTGTATTCCATATAACATATTTCTGGTTCTCTGCACTTTGAGATTACGAGGGTTAATAGTATATCCTTCCAAATCATAAAAAGTACAACAGTAAGGTGTTTATTAATACACATGTAGGAGTTGTTATTGATAAACTGAGTCAAATTTACTGGTCATGTAAAATTTATTGACTTATATTTGTTTATTAGTTTCAATACACGAAAGGGTTTATCCAAAATATTTATGTTGCATTTATTGAAATTATTTGAATATTATATTTTCTTGCTCGTTTGACACATTTCATTAAACATATGACGCTGATCTAGAAATATATTACAGTAGATGATATAATGTCAAACTACGGGATATCTCAAAGTACGATCGATTCACTTATTATAATCATAGAAGGAACACCGATTATTCCGAACTTCTGGTTATCTCAAAGTATATTTCTAATACTCTATCCTTTTAACTCTCTCTCTCTCTCTCCCCCCCCCCCCCCCCCCCAACACACACACAAACCATTAGTCTGGTCATGTTAAAAAAAGTAGTTGTCAAATATCAATTTTATTATTCTTCAGACAAAACTAAATAGGAAGAGATAAGTTTTATATTTAATATACCTATACCCTTATTTAGATAAAACACACAAAATCACTCCTCTCCAAATATAATTATTTCCCACATTACCTTGATAATATTCCTGACATTGGCATTCCGCAAGGCGTAAGTTGTCGGTGCTGACCACGTCTTGTCTAACGTTGATGAAGTCACAGGTGCCGCGATTGTTGCACCCAGTGCAGAAAATGATGTCAAACACAATCGCAGGGGCTTGTTCACCTTTATCGTCAACAACCGTTATACTGTTGTTAAAAAGGTTCGTTATATTATAGTTGGTTTAGGCAACAAGACTACATTTATATTAGTGAAAGCGGTCTTATTTTGTTCATTAACTATCCTTTGCATTCATGTATTATTTAATTATGTTAAAAGTTACCTAAATGTAATATTTAGTCTAAAAAAATAATCCGACGTCTGTGAATGCGAGTGTCTGTATCTGTGCGCCCGTGTGTATCTCTTTCACTGACATATGCTTAAATGCTGCAAAACTTAAATCTATGAAGCGCAGCAAGTGGATAATGATTCAAGACTGGTTTCAGTAATATTGCGTCTGATTTGTTTGATATTAAGTATATAATAGAAAAGTAACCAGTCAAAACTAAGTTAAGATTTTAAATTATTGATAAAATGATGATGAAACAGAAGATATGTTGCGATGTACTCCGTGCAGGGATCGATAACCTCTGTGAAAAACACAATTTGCTTATAATGTGTAAATGTAATGTTTACTAATCTAGCTCAACCAATGGTAACTTAATATAGAGATATATTTGTTATACTTGTTTTTCTCAAAGATGCTTGAACAAATCATAAACATACGTCTGAGGAATTCTTCTTCAATTTAAACTTCCGCTGCAATTTAAACCTGATTCCGTTAAATAGCAATGTTGGGAAAACCATATTTGAGCACGCTTATTGGTCAGTTGCTTCAGGGAAAGTTTGAATGACATCACAGGTTAGTAAGCGTTCTATTCCTATGAATTGCGGGACAGGCATATAGTTCCCTGCTTTTTCATCAGGTGTTAATAGACCTAATTCGGGATAAATCAGGTTCTGGGAGAGACTACTTGATGCATAAATGAATGAATGAATGAATGGTGTTTTACGGCACGTTGACACATAAATATTGATGCATAAAGAACATGTACCAAAATGTATTGCTTATGATGCAAAACCCCGATTCAAGTAAAACAGCAAAACATGTTTTTATGCACAACTGTTATCAATCATACTCGTTTACAGCATACCTGACATTGGCCGGTGTGGCATCAGTCATAGTTAGATTGACACTCACGGCGTTGTTACCATCTGGCGTTCCCAAATCAACAAGATCACCTCCGCTCAATACTTTATATGTTATAGTACCATCATCACTTCCTAACAAAACTATTGTTTTGGTCTGACCTTGCATCAGGTAGAGTTTCCCTGTTGTCGCGTCGTCGATAGAGGCTGCACTTATAACAAGAGACGGTGCTTCATTTTCTGAAAATAGATAATAGACTTGATTTGATCTAATGAGTGAAACGCTACTATATAAATTTTGATGTGTCTAGAATACAAAATACGTACAACGTCGTTGTTTAGCTTCAACAGTTCAGTTTCTCATAATATTGCAGTTTTCACTTATATATTGACAATTAGCGTGTGGTATTTATTATAATCCATAAATATATGGAATATCGTATTTGTCAAGACTTAAAGCGAACCAACTTCTCATGTCTTCTGTTCTGTGTACTTTAAAATAATTGTTTTTATTTAAAGACACATTAGTTTTGTGACACATTCAAATAAAATAAATTCAAAATATGAAAGCAATGTAATAAAACGAAGAAAAAAAATACTTTCGTCACATTATATATATATATATATATATATATATATATGTCTTATGACTACATGTATCTATATTTGCAATACGTTAAAATATAGTATATTGAAAAATATACATTATAACTACAATAAACCATATTATTGGATAAAAAATAACATACATTGTACATAAATTTGTTGAACTATTGAATAATGAAAACGAAAGTATTATTCATAAACAATCCATGTACATTTTTAAAAGTCAAAAATATAAAAATTAAATAATTTTATTCCACTTGATCGTTTCTCAGCTACACTCTACACACTGCTGGGCCCGATTAGCTCAGTCGTTTACGCGTCTGGCTATAAGTCCAGCGGTCGCGAGTTCGAATCCCCGCCTGGCAACAGTCTCCGTGATGACTGATATATGACTTTGTGTCTTATTATCATTCGTCTCTCACCGCTGATTCAAGTGGGAAAATTATCAGTTACTTGCGGAGATGAGTGTGCTCGAGTACATGTTAATCCCAGGAAACACCGGTTAGATCAGTTTGTTAGCTCTCGATGACATAAAAACGACGCTAAATATTAAATCAATCAATCAGTCAATCCTGTACACTGTTATAGTATGTGTATTTTAGTACTATGTATTAAAAGTGCGTA
This sequence comes from Panopea generosa, assembly GCA_029582155.1. Classification (NCBI taxonomy): domain Eukaryota; kingdom Metazoa; phylum Mollusca; class Bivalvia; order Adapedonta; family Hiatellidae; genus Panopea; species Panopea generosa. The sequence goes on from CM055907.1 coordinate 18,048,493, forward strand.
TCAAACATTGACAGATTATTGTTGTTCATACAGTACATGACCACAATTGTTACCATGATATAAAGACTAGACTTAACACTGTTTATGAGTGATATGTGACGACTATTATAAACATGAGCATTTTTACAAGTTAAAGTTTAAATTTACCGTTACTATTAATAACAATGTGTTTCAATATACATTTGTATTATTAAAGTTTAAGTTTCACTTTATTAGTGATTAGTATGTTAAGACACATTGCCATTGATAACTTTAATTGCTTTAATTACATGTAATTGGATGGTCGTATGTTGATGGCCTTTTGTATGAAATAAAGATATATATATATATATATATATATATCAAACATGCAAAGGAAAACATCTATAGTTAATATCTTACCTAGTGCATCCTTAATTGCTTCTTGTGCTACAAATACAGCGTGTGTGTTGACTGCGACATCGTCACTGCCAGTAAATACCTTGTCAAATATACAACGGTAATTGCCATCACACAGAGCTGTTGCGTTGGTAACAAGTTCTGGATTTGCTTCATCAAGAAACCTGACGAGTGCATTTTTGTTCTGAAAATCTAAATAGTTTGCATTTTTTGGATAAACAAACACCGAGTCTGCTGCACTAGAGACCATCCCTGAAAATATAAGTGTGTACAATTATAAATGTGTTATACTGAACAAAAATGAATACTATAATCATGGCATTAGCATCTGTATTTTAAGGATATGCATTAAACACACATGACAGCTTACGTGCCAATATAATTACAGTAAAATGAATTAATAGAAAGCAGGCCTAAGTTTCACTTAACAGCTAAATTTCCCTTAACTCGCACTTTTGAAATGCTATAACTTCAGAATTTGCATGCTATCCTTTAACAATAGGTACCATTTTGTTCTGATCTCCATTACGTGTGGTTATTTTATATATCATGAGTTCATATACTCATTACGAGAAATTGACATTTTTTTCAGTTTAGGAACATTTCAGTTTCAGATGTTTTGTGAAACAAGCCCTTGAAGAGCACTTGTTAAGGCGATACATTTTTATTAACATCAATCCTCTTCTTTAAAAATGCTTTATATTAGCATTGATATGAAAACAATTTCATTGAATATGACAGTTAACGGATTTAAATTGAAAACAATAATGAATGATTATCGATATAAATATAATAATAAGTATTTGCTGGTATTGGACTTTGATAATCACTACACTTTATCCTTAGCCCAGTATCCTCTGCTCAAATGGTATGCGTTCTTGTACTCATTTCAAGTCCGACATACGGCTTGGTTATCTATATTAATAGAATACAGTGCATACGAGGCAAACTCATTGAAATAAACTAAAGTTTATTATATCTGTGGTACGTACATGTCTGACAAATTTGATAAATAACTCTTTCTGATGAGTCTGAGGGATATATTGTTCCATTTCTGGCTATAAGATCGTCATCTGCATCGCCATTGATGTTCCCAAGAAGACCCCGAGGATTGCCAGTTTTTGCAAGTGGATTTGGTATAGTTGTGTCAAAGTTTAATAGGTTTAATGATACAGATATGTTCAGAGATATACCTGTAAGATATAACAAACACATAATGAAAGTCAATGACTGTGATATAAAATGAAGATATTTTTGCAGGTAGCTCACTGTGTACATGTATCCATAAGAAATGAAAGTTTAGTAGATTCAACTCATATCTGATTTGCCTATTGATAATATATGCTGATATATGCGCATGTCAGTCTGATTTTACATACACATGCGCACTTAATTATATTATCAATTTGTGTAATGCATTTATAACAGCACTGATGAAAATGAGTTAAAACTTAATCCGTCAAACGGTTTTAACCAGCGTTATATACGACGCCTTCGGCTAAATTGATTACAGTTCCGACTTTGGCAACAATTGTATCCGTGTCCATTCTTTTTAATATTATACCAATAGCGTATGTATAGTTCAGTCATTTTATTAATGAGCGTGAAAATGTATAACCTACGGTATTCCGTGGGGGTCATTGCGTCATGTTTATTTAATTAAGTAATTAAGGACTTATTGCAATTTGCCTCTCATTTTATTTTCATTATCGTGAATGACTTTCAAAATAATGAATGAAATTCAAATATGATCGTGGGAAACTGTGAAGGAAAACGAAATTGCATTTTCTTCCACACTATAAACCGAAATATTGACAATTGATTTGTGTTATGAACTCTCAACAAATTAACAGCAGTTAATAGGTAAAACTATTTTATTGTTTTAATAACCTGAATTACTGAAGAATACAATGAGAGAATTTCCGTCCCCTCTTTCCAATTGCACAGTATCCGTCGTTGTATCGGCAATTTCTAACTCATCGACCGCTTCGAATGCGTCTACCCAATACTTTCCATTGGTAAATATTTCCAAGCCTAGAAAGATATAATCACCCATAGCAGGTTAACGTATAAACCGGATGAATATCCGTGATACTATTGTGTGTATTGGATGCATTATTGCTTTATATACATGTATAATACATGTAACATGTTTATTATACAGTTGCCGATTAATTATATGAATATTTATTATACGTATACTGTACAGCAAAAACAACAAAGCAAGTAATAGCATCAACTATTTCTAAGTAGTTATAAACATAGGCCCCGTAATCGAAGGGTAGTTGGTTCGATCCTCAGCCACAGTTATGTGTGGTGTCCTTGAGCAAGATATTTTTCCGCATATGCGTAATACTAGTTCTACTCATGAAGATTTCGTATGTGATTCATATAAGTTGTAATAACCTGTTTCACAATCGAAATAAAATAAATAAATGTAAACTTATTTGAACGTGTGATTATCGTGTCCAAATAAGGAATATGGAATTTACGCACATTCAGATTTTGGATGTATACCTCCCTCCAAATTTATCATACATAACATGTAATATGTTGAGTTCAAGATAACATTGTTTGCAATAATGTGTTTTCAACGAGGCGGAGCTATATTGCCCGCATTGCATTGCCGTAAATGTTTGTAATACCAGCCACTTATTGCAAAGTTTTTTTGTGTTTTTTTTTTAAATATTTAATTGAAAATTTTGTTTGTACATATTAAAATAAACAGAGTATAACGTAAGTGTACATTGGTAGATATTTATGAAAGTTGGCGAGTTGGATTGTCGCTGTTTGAAACGGCAACTCTCAGTGATTTGTAAACATTTTCAAATAAAATTTACACAATTTGTTGGACTGATGACGTATATAGTGACGTCATTTAAATTGATAAACATGTATCTTTTTTATTTTACAATCTACGGATTATTCGTTTTTAATATCCCCCGTGCACGGAGGGAGTGTTTTGATATAGATAAGTGTATGTTAATTTCAATTGTTGCCTTCCAGATAGGTTTAAGACAAGTTATTTCATCGACAAGAAGTATCTGGTGATTTTATTGTATAAACCTGATTGCTGTTTTTCTAAAACAACTACTGCTAGGCAAACGTTTGATTTATATTTCATCATAATTAGAATTAGGTGCTATTCCATGTTTACCTGATTTGTCTTCTTTCAAATTAGCCATAAACTGCGCCCCGTCCTTAATGTCAGTTGCTGCAAACGCTGAAAATATTGTTGCACCTACACTTTCATTTTTATCGTTTACAAAAGGTGACGTCCTTGCTTGAAGAATAAAGTCAACTTCATCGGTAGTGATATGTGTCAGGTAATATTCTCCTTCGCCATTGAATGTATATTCTAAACCATCTAGTGTTAAAATATGCGGATCACCAGTGCCAGCAGCTACAAAATATTAGACCATTCTAAGCAAAATAAGGTTCAATAAACGTAACACTACTCTTAAACATAAAACAAATATATTTGAGAATCTTGAAATACTGGAAATATATACACTTGAACATTAATTTACGAAGAACAGTTTTTTAATTGGGACTTTAACATTCAATAGGAATGTACATATAGTTCCGTCATTAACATTTTAATAAATAAGATATAAATGTTTGTAACTTTTCATATTGGGTGGAGGGTTTTATGGAGTAACCATAATATCTGTCTCAATAACATAGAAACTGCCTGTTCGTCAGTAACAAGTTGTAACATTGTTAATGAAACAGCTTCAACACTGATTGTTTACCGCAATAGCACAAATCACTGCCAACCACACACCAACGACTCCTTTAATTAATATAAATAGCATATTCTCATGTCAAATGTAATAAATGCGAAAAGTCGAATAGATCAGTAAAATCCTATTAGGTTTATATCTATCTATTCTCAGTAACAGTAAAAAATATGATAAAGCATTGATGGTGTTTGTATTTTAGTATGTTTACATGCTCACTGACAAAGAAATGTCACGTACCAAGAACACTATTGGACCTCTTAGTACACACATTTCGTGGACGCACGGAGTAAAACTGCCTACGTTGACCATTCTCACTGCAAACTTTGAACATATACCTTTCTGTTTTATAATACTTTTTAAATCTGTTCTTTGCAGGGTTCCATTTTGTTTTAAATCCTACATCTATGTAAGAATTGTCATTGGAATGGTAACAGCAAATCTGAATTATACAATATACATTTAAAAAAAAAAAAGATAATACATGTACGATCACGTTTTCATATTACGCATGTGGCATACATATACAGAAAGGGTAAAGGCCATAGTTGATGATACATTATTGAATGCAACTCAAGCATTTAATAAAATTTATTGTGTTCTAGTTTAAAAGTATTTCTGTGTAGATATAATTGTATTTATCATTTAATATTTTAACGATAAAATGAAATCGAAATCATGTAAGGATGATCGGTGGGAGGACGATAATTTTCTGAAATGTAAAAGAAAATTTGAATACAAACAACTTTGAAAAAGAAAAGTAAATAGTCTTAAATGCATTTGTCACTTACCGAACCTTTGGTCTTGTATTTTCTAGCACGCCGAATGCTGTAACAAACGCTATCTGAAGAGAGTGCTTGGTCCTTTTTCTTTAACTGCTTGAAAGCCCTTCCCAACTTTAAATGTTTTATACTACATGGGCACTGTGGCATTTTGTCCCAGATCTTTTTAAAGTAATCGAAACTGCTCCGTTGTTTGGCAATCCATTGTCCACACTGTCTACACAACGACACACTTGTATCAGTAGATCCACTATTGAGATCGAACCATACAAATCCAGCTCGACCTTGGTAGGAAAAAATATAGCTATTATAGTTCTGTATCTGAAATATGGATCGTTTCTTTATATTACATTGAAGCACAGCTCTGGTTACCATATTCACCCACCCTTGATAAAATATTAGTTATATCAGGGGTAGTAGTCACTGACTATTAAGCTTGAGATCCGAATTTCAACTTTAAATATATAGTTTACCGTGACATATAGAATAATTGTGAGAGTTTATTCGATTACATATTAGGTGTGCCTACATTCTTGCAAATTTTAGTGTCAAAATGGTCGCTTAGTGTTTCAGCATCACACATAACTAACACAGAAAGCAGGACTTTCTATATATATTTATTTCTTACATTGTTACAACTGTCATTTAAATGTTTATAAATTCTACATATGCAAACTTCTAAATATAGTTCAAATACGTTCCCCATTTTAGTATTACAGTTCCTGTTTAAAACCTAACTGCATTTTTAACCTGTATTTCTACAACAACCAAACAATACTCAAACGCGTCTAATCTACCAACTTTCTAAAGTATTCTATCTAAACTAAAACCCATCTTTCCATCTTGCCCTCCAAAGTAAAACTCCTCTGACTTTAAAAACTTGTAGCTTGCACCCTTCCAATTAAGGAGACAGCTAATTTATCTCCCCGATATTGACGGGTATATGTGCTGGCTAGATGTCCACTATCTTCCGCAAAAATACCCCTAAAACATGTTAACTATCTCTATTTTTAGCCTGCTATATGCGAACTTTTGGCAGTGTAATAAATCACTGTATATATATAAATTTAAAGTAAATACATAATGAATAAACATCTAAATAGTTTTAATTAATATTTCAGATAAAATGACATACACAAATCCTACATGGGCAAATCAATAGAACTAAATTAATAATTCATTAATAGTAGTAAATACGTATAAACTATTTCTTTATGTTTTACATTATATTGAAGCTCTTATGAAAATATAATGTTCGTTTTATGGATGTCTATTAGTTAACTTTAGCGATTTCCATGTTTTTATAATGTATTATGGCCCCAATACCTACATTTCTCAAACACAATATATTGTCTAACTGTTAAGAAAATCACGATTTATACTGACACTTTCATTGAGAGATTCTAACACTTTTTCCTGGTTAGACTATTCTTATTAGCAAAATATAAATGTCTTACCTAAATTATAAAACGATTCAAAAGGGTTATCAACTTTGTTATACCACTTTCTATATCTTGGGAAAACAACTCCTATGAGGTTTTCCTTTGGAATATATGGCACATCTTGGTAAGATAAAAATGCAAACGTTCTCAGTTTACCGTCTGTAATTAGTATCAGCTGGAAGCTCATAATCTGGAATAAGTTAAACAACAAACAATCGGATGTGAGTGAAATATTGGAAATTGTAGTCTTGATAGTAAAATAGAAGAGGGAATAGAAGTATAAATATGAACATCAGTTACAGCAGAAATTCTAATAATAGTATGTAAATATGTAATAAAAAATACACAGTTATAAGACGAAACAAAAATAGAAATAGTCCCAGAATAGAAGTAGTACAAGTAGTTGAAATTGTAGCTGTCGTAGCTTTTTTCTATGTAATCGTAGCTAATACATAAATAGTAGTACAGTGTAATACTGCTAGCACCTTTAGTGTTGCCAGTATTAACAGGTGAAGTATTACTTCCAGCACTATTAGTGGTGAATGTAATGGCGATGGTACGTGTAGTACTACTTCAGCCCTTTTAGTGGTGGATGTTATGGCGATGGTACGTGTAGTTCTATTTCAAGCCGTATTAGTGGTGGACGTAATGACGATGGTACGTGTAGTTCTACTTCCAGCCCTATAAGTGGTGGACGTAATGACGATGGTACGTGTAGTACTACTTCCAGCCGTATTAGTGGTGGACGTAATGACGATGGTACGTGTAGTACTACTTCCGGCCCTATAAGTGGTGGACGTAATGACGATGGTACGTGTAGTACTACTTCCAGCCCTATAAGTGGTGGACGTAATGACGATGGTACGTGTAGCTCTTCTTCCAGCCGTATTAGTTGTGGACATAATGACGATGTTATGTGTAGTTCTACTTCCAGCCCTATTAGTGGTGGACGTAATGACGATGGTACGTGTAGTTCTACTTCCAGCCCTATTAGTGGTGGACGTAATGACGATGGAACGTGTAGTAGTTCTACCAGCCCTATTAGTGGTGGACGTAATGACGATGGTATGTGTAGTTCTACTTCCAGCCCTATTAGTGGTGGACGTAATGACGATGGTACGTGAGTTACTTCTTCCAGCCCTATAAGTGGTGGACGTAATGACGATGGTACGTGTAGTTCTACTTCCAGACCTATTAGTGGTGGACGTAATGACGATGGAACGTGTAGTACTACTTCCAGCCCTATAAGTGGTCGACGCACTGGCGATGGTACGTGTAGTACTACTTCCAGCCCTATTACTGGTGGACGTAGTGGCGATGGTACGTGTAGTACTACTTCCAGTCCTATTTGTAACTTCCAGCCCTATAAGTGGTGGACGTAATGGCGATGTTACATGTACGTGTAGTACTACTTCCAGTCCTAATAGTGGTGGACATACTGGCGATGGTACGTGTATTACTACTTCAAGCCATATTAGTGATGGGCGTAATGGCGATGGTACGTGTAGTACTACTTCCAGCCCTATTGGTGGTGGACGTACTGGCTATGGTACGTGTAGTATTACTTCCAGCCCTATAAATAGTGGAAGTAATAGCGATGGTACTTGTAGTACTACTTTCAGCCCTATTAGTGGTGGACGTACTGGCAATGGAACGTGTAGTACTACTTCCAGCCCTATTAGTTGTGGAAGTAATGGCGATGTGGACGTACTGACTATGGTACGTGTAGAACTACTCCCAGCCCTATTAGTGGTGAAAGTAATGGCGATGTGGACGTACTGGCGATGGAACGTGTAGTACTACTTCCAGCCCTATTAGTGGTTAGAAGTAATAGCGATGTGGACGTACTGGCGATGGTACGTGTAGTACTACTCCCAGCCCTATTAGTGGCAGACATAATGGCGATGGTACTTGTATTACTACTTCCAGCCCTATTAGTGGTTGACGTACTGGTGATGTTACGTGTAGTACTACGTCCAGTCCTAGTCGTAGTTGACGTACTGGCGATGGAACGTGTAGTACTACTTTTAGCCCTATTAGTGGTGGAAGTAATGGCGATGTTGACGTACTGGCGATGGAACGTGTAGACTACATCCAGCCCTATTAGTGGTGAAAGTAATGGCGATGGTTCGTGTAGTTCTACTTCAAGCCCTATTAGTGGTAGACGTAATGGCGATGGTACGTGTAGTACTACTTCCAGCCCTATTAGTGGTGGACGTAATGGCGATGGTACGTGTAGTATTACTTCCAGCACTTTTAGTGGTGGATGTTCTGGCGATGGTACATATAATTCTACTTTGAGCCCTATTAGTGGTGGATGTAATGGCTATTGTGAATGTAGTACTACTTCCAGCCCTATAACTAAAAATAATTATTAGATTAAGACGTAACTATCACCGCGGCACTTACATAATTTCCATTATCCCCGAATATGGCATTTTCCCAGGTAATTACAATTACATATTGCATTTCCGTGTCTCCATAATCTGCGTCATCTAATAGCTTCTGATAGATAGTTGTTACTGCTGAGTTGTCTGCGTTGCTCAAGTCATCTTCCGTATAAAGGCGGTAATATATGTTACTCATTTTGTCTGATATGAGGTCAAAGTTCGAAAATAAAGCAGCCAATACAACATATGATGTTAAATTAGCCGGGGACGATGGTATTGAAGATGTCAAAAGTGGAGCTTCGAAAGTTATTATTCCATTTTCACATATCTGGAAAGACAAAGTATATGGATGTTGACAGAAAAACATATGTGGAGAAAGAAAAATCTAAAACTATGTCATATTTTTTTACATTTCAACATGTATTATTTATCAAATGCTACATGCGTGATTTGAATCGAATGCACGCATTTGGCATATTGGTAATTATAAATATAGTCTTACAATACAGTAATGTTAAAACATCTGCTTTGTTCTTCAAAGTTCAATTCAAAAACTCAGTTACATGTATCAACACCTTTCATATACAGTATACTAGGTTTTATCCAAATACGTTATCTTCGTAACGCACATGAAACAATAGCATAAAGAAACATGACATACGAACTGTCATATGCTTTTATCGATTTTATGAATTGCTAACTGAGAAAAAGGTCAGATGCTTGTGTCCGATTTAAAATTGGCGAACTATCCTTTGAAAGCGACCAAACACAAACACTTGTATATGATTTAGATTTCGCAACAAAGCCCTCAGTATCTTACTAACATCGCATTCACTTTTCATTTGATATACAATTTTAACATAGCCTTTGATAGAGCAAGACAATGTCAGATGCTTTAATTTAATTTAAACTTAACAACGATGTAGCAGTTGGTGGATGAAGAACATGTCCGATTAAATCATTGAAACGTAGCCTTTGATAACAGAGGAACATGTCACATGCGTTTATACCCATTTCATTTTTTTCCAAAAATGACTTTTGTTACAAAAGAAATTGCCAGATACTAGTATTCGATTTTAAATTGAAATATAGTCTTTTGCAGCTGATACGTGTATATGTTTACAATCTTTGAAGCAACATAGATATTCGAAGTGAAAAGAAAGTTACTTAGAATTTGCAACGTATGACTAGGTCATCAAAGATTGAGCGATCAGGACAGTTTCATATTGAACTACCATACGTACATAAAATGTACTTCTGTAAGAACCATCCACTTTGAATCCACAAGGGCTGATTGGAAATAGTTTGCATCCATCACGACTTTTTATGTTGACCACACTGTGACCTGCATTCTGTCCATACGGCACCATTGGGAAACTGGGCACTCCTGTAGTTTGAAATCAAGAGTATTATACACGTTCTTAGTCAATCTCCAGAAATTATATCTATCAACTCCCATTAAAAGCAAGGACTTGTATGCCTGTCTTACAATTCATAGCAATTAATATTTTACTTAACTATAACGTCACACTTTCAATTTAAGCAACTGGCCAATCGACGTGCTCAAATGTGGTTTTCCCAACATTGCTAGTTTATGGACACAATCTACAGAATAAACCGTTCTATTGAAGATATTGAACATTATGACAGCGATCATATGTTAGACACCATATTCTTTACAAGATTATCCTTCTAACTCAATGATTATTGAAGGAAACGATACAGCAAATGCAATAGCGTTCTTTTGCATCCTCACAGAGTTTTACAATAGAATTTTAATAATCTTTTAGAATTTAAGTAAAAATTAATACCAGTATCTCAATTCCTATTGTGTAGATATGCATTTGTGATCAATTCATATTATTGTCTTTGTGATTAAATATAATTTTATCTCGGTGATAAAAATGGAACTTTAATGTATAATAAATATAATAGTATCTTGTAATTCTATTACGAAGTTGTAATTGTTTATTTTTTGTTTTGTACATTTACATATGTGTATTAAGTTACCATGATGAGACTAAAATAAGTAAATACATAATATACACCTGTATTATTAAAGTATGAACTAAATATATGAATAAAATATTTCATAAACTATTTGTTTCCATAGTTTGTTATCTGCGCAAAGATATGTTATACAATAAAATAAGTATATACACCATATAATTACCTCAAACAACAAGTACCCTATTCATTAAAGAAGAAAGATATCTAAAAGACACAATAAAATAAAAAAATAATTGCAGGTAATAGAATTTATCAAAAGAAGTAATATTTATTTTATTTGGAATACAAAATTAGAACATTATTCTTAAGATAAAAATGTATTACATAAATGTATAATTAAATAATGATAATAACAAGCAATATGCAATAAAAATAGAAATAATTATAATAAAATAAAAGTAATCTTCAGTGAAAGAAAAATAACTATTTGAAATACAGGTATGCTAAAGATAATCAATTAGAATTAAAATTCAACATGATACACAATTTAGAAAAGATGAATACGTTGTTTCAAAATATAAATTAATAAAACATAAACACTTTTAAATAATGATTGATAAAATAATGAAATAAATATATAAATGAAAAATAGATCTACATACACAATTAATGAAATACAATAATTAATAAGACAAAATTAAAAAATATAGCATAATATCATCTGAAGTAAACCTTATTGATAATTAATAAAATAAAAAAAATGAACTACGAAAAAAAAATAAGGAAATAATAATGCATTTAAAAAATGACATAAAAGATTGTTTTTGGCAAAAATCATATGTATCCCCAACACATAACTCAATATTTCGTTTCAGAATAATTAGTATGAAACGAATGTCTTTATTTAGATAGGGTAAACTCATTAACTTTTATAGACAATGTAAGTCTTATTTCCGATAAGGTCATCTGAATAAAACATTTAAAATCAATAATAACAAGATAACAAAATTTGACTCATCAAATTTTGGAGCCGATATCAATACGATGTTAACAATGACTAAGATCTACAATATTTCAGTTTTATAAGAAAGTTGTTTAAATTTTCAGGAATGTTTTGTACACGTATCTAAAAGTTGCAACGTTATTCAGGTTTCTGATTGTTAAAAGAATATTGTTCCAGACTTCCATAGCAGTAGTTCAATTTATAGCCATAGGATGCCTGATGGCCTTGTTTGAAATCGAGCATAGATTATAGCAAGTGTTAATTGCTTACATGTCTTAATAAGGAATGTACTAATTTGTAAATTGCTTTAAATACAAAAATTCCAATATAATATTTTATCCTAACAGGAAATAATCTAAGTTCTTTAAAAATTTAAATATAAGGTATTTTATATTGCGCATCCAATATGAATCTATTCGCTCGCTCTCTTCAGTGTTTTAAATATTTTATTAGTATAAGAGCGTGAACCAGTACCCAAAAAATCGAGCAATAGTCTTATGTTGGCTGACTATACGCAAGGTAGAATAAACTATTTATTTTAAGATTTAAGTATTTTGAAATTAGTTTAACGCATACTTTACTGACTTCGGATCGTCTTTAGGTCCATCTTTAAACATTGGTATGGCACATGCCTCTTTCAGCTTATCGGGAAATATACCATAAATAATGCTATTGTTAATTATGTTTGAGATTGCTTTTGTAACAGTGTCTGATCACAGTTTTAAGCGTCTCACTACACAGTTTCGCTCCTTTTTGTCTAACGATAACATGATTCCTACGCTTTAAAAAAATAGGCCTATGTAATTTGGTTTTGAAATATTTTCGAAATGGTTCATAGTGGTTGTGATTTCTTGCAGCAGATGAGTAGAGCAAAAGTTCGCATAGCATATAGTGCAATAAGACATCACTGGCGCTAAAATAGTGATTTTTATAGGATTTCAACATATGCTTGTATTTGTGAGCAGTTGAGGACTTTTTTTCAAAATATCTGAGGGTGTCGCTGCACCCTCTTAAAAATCAAGCTGGTCACCCTACCAGTTATTGTGCTTTTAATGTCCGTATACAGTCCTGTTGTGAAAAAAAGTTATTTTTTTACCATGAAAATCCTAGACATTATTTTATATAGAACAAAAAACAAAATTCAACTGTGTAGTGATTTCTTATTTTATATAGAAACAAAGAATAAAATTCAACTGTGTAGTGAGACCTAAAATATGTGGACTGATACTGTATTAATAATGTTGACTCGCTTTTTTGGCGCGTTTTGTTTTGAGAGGCTCATGTTTGATAAATACACTATTTAACACATGCTGAAATATACATCTGCTTAACACCTGTCTGAAATCTATCAAGGTCAAAGGTTGGATTTTTTAATTCATTTATAATATCTGTACTTGAGTTGAACAAGCCAAATCTAAAAGCATTTTATCATCATTAAATGACCTGTACCTTAAAGGGAGTATATTGGCATTTTACTCTCAATATGGTGTCATAAATAAACATTACAAATACAAAGATATACATAACACGTACATACTTATGAATGCAAAGTTTATAATTATATAGTGTCGCTTTATTATATACGTCGATTTTCAGAAGCTTAATCATTTGATGTGTTAACGCTTCCATTTTGAACGAACTACCTTTCCGATATTTCGATCAACCATTGTAAATTGCGACGTGTGTGTACAAATAGTTTACGACTAATGACTCAGGTAGTTGTAAAAAAAAATAAATAATGTATTTATGTAATTGCTGTATAAAGGTTAGGTAGCCTCTGAATCACGGAGAAAATGTCAACATCTGAACGAAACAAGGTCAGATCACTAACATAATTGTTCGAAAGTTTTCAATTAGTGTGCACACATAACATAATACCATTAGTCCTATTATTATAACGTATTTTACCATTGCTGCATTTTCATGTAAAAAAACGCAATAAATACTACCGTGTCAAAATCTAGTTAGTTGTTTGTTTCCATTCAAATATTGAAATGGTATCCCACTTTCGCACGGCATCTATACCTAATAAATAATATTACAAGTCCATTATTCAGTTATTGTTGGAGACAATTGCCTGTGCATATGTAGTACATTTTTATTTCAACCGCCAGGTGGGTGTACATATACTTTCGGAAATCCGAAGCTATGTTCGGAATGTTTACGAAGATAAATGTAAATGTTGACAATAGAAGACCCGCGTTAAACTTTTGTTATTATTATGATTAGTGATTATTTGATAATTTGACATACAAGCATTATTTTATGTGAATAACTCCATTGACAGTTTTTATGTGTAATTTTCCAATATAATCCATAAATGTTTGTGTGTAGAATGCAGTGTATTACTGCTTTTATTTGGTGTTTCTGGTAAAACTAACATGATAGTGATCAATTGAGGTAGTTCGCGGCGTTCCTAGCCGATTTTTGACATCTCGCGAAAATTATTAATAATTCAAACACGTATACTATAAAGTCCCACTTTAAGTTTAACATTTTTTTAATGTACCACAGCTTCTCGTTAACAGCGCCTCCTAGCGATACGTAATTTTCGGACGATTTTCGCCGTTTTTTAATCTTAAATAGTCAACATTAACTTTATTTTTTTATAACATTTTTACATTACTTATTCTATTACCTGTGGCAAGAATATAACTTTTACACAGATACGATACAAGCGATATTACTTTCACGTCTAATCGTTACGATGGGGTTGGTTTTAATGCGAGTTAAAAAACAACAAATTTTGAACGTTCATGTCTGATTGCACAAAAACGCGCTGGTACAAGTTCTTGAAATTTACATATTTTAAACTTCATTCATTTTACAATAATAAAATAAAAAAAGAGTTGATGTTCACACTAGTTTTTTCATAAATTCGAATTTAAATTAAATATCTAACCCTTAAAACACTCGACGTGTGTCTACTATTTCGGACGACGTCGTTATTTTATATTAGTATTATATGGCGTTTGCTTGACGTCGTCCGAAATCACAAGCAAACGTCGTGTTTTTTTAAGTATTTAATTTTGATTTAAATTCAAATTTATAAAAAAAATAGCGTGAACACCCCCTCTTTTTATTTGATCATATTTTAGTGAAATTATTAAAGTTTAAAATGTGTTGAATTCAAGAACTTGTACCAAAGCTTTTTCGCGTAATCAGCCGTGAATTTTCGAAAGTCGTTGTTTTTAAACCCGCGTTTATTTCAACCTCGGCGTAATAATTAGATGTTATGGTAACACAAATTATATTTTATCTGCATGAAAGTTATACTCTTATCATAGGAAATAAAATAAGTAATTTTATAATGTTATTAAAAACAATTTTGAATAAATATTGATTATTTTACAAGGAAAAATAAGCGAAAATCGTCCGAAAAAAAAAGGCCACCAGGAGGCGCTGTTCGACAAACTGCGGAACTATATTAAATAAAACAAATCTTAAACGAAAGTTGATACTTCAGAGATCAGTTGTACAGATTTTTGATAAATTACGCGAGATGTCAAAAAATCCGATAGGAATGCCGCGAACTACCTTTAACTGTTTCATGGTACGCTAATCTCAATTATATTTTTCGGAAATGACGTTTATGTATATAGTCTATTGTGAAGCTACTCAAATTGATAACTCGTGTTGGAACATTAAGCATTTAAACAATGCCTATATTTTCAACTAATATGGTCCTTTTAGAATTAGTGAAAAGAAACAACAACAATATCAGTCATATAGTCAAAATTAAAACCATCTAGAATATAAATCTGTTGAAAAATACCAAAGGCAGAAATAATCTGACATTCAAAAATGTCAATCTGGTGGTTTGTATTTGTTTATATTATTTAAGAAAGGGTTCAGAGTTTGGTATGGTTACTTCTACAAAAAGCCATTCGGATACAGTCAAACATGTGCCTGCGATCGCCTCTATTAATCAACCACCTGTCTTAAGCAGCTGTAATTGCTATTTCCCATTTCTATGATTTCAGAGCAAATTCACCTGTATTAAGCAACAACCTGTCTTAAATGACAATTTTGTTCCTTCCATTGACTCGCTGCTAAAAACAGATTTGGCTGTATATCATTTTTAAGGTCATCTACAACACTATGAAGTATAATTGTTTATATAGACAAGGATACCCTCCTTTTATCTACTCTATCATTTTGTCCAAATGTGTAACAATTAACCATAAGTATCACCTACTTCATTCGTAAACGATTTAGAAAGTTTCACAAAACCTAAAAACATTAAATCGGGTTTCGTGTAGTATCAATTTGATTTCATCGAGTTTCGAAAGTATATGTTAAATATTAAGGGATGCCACATGTAATCCTTTATTTTTATAACCAACTGAATTAAAGTTAGGTGCAAATGGAATATTATATTAATTAGTTCACATGCCTTTGTATTGCATAAAATACATAACTTTGCTATGTTGGTCATTTGCTCGAAGTAATTTACCACGTTATTTGAACGTCTGACAGGATACACTACTTATAGGCCATCCTTTAATCCCCACTGACATGTGAGGACACACATGTTGGACACTACACTATAAAACAGACACGAGCACTATATATAATTATATCCATTCTATCATTTTTGATAGTGAAATGAAAAGTCTAGCTGTACAAATGAAGGGGCCTTTAGAATGTGAAAAAGAAAAACTGGTTATATTCAGAATCATCGAGAAAATAGCTCCACTGGAAGCTGAGATTAAATAGCTTTGTGAAATAGATTCTGACAACCAAAGCCGAATAAATGACTTAAGAAATACCCAGGATGACCAAGAGCAGTACAGTCTGAGATCATATGTGCGGCGTATAAGCAACTGCTCTGAAAGGTCGGATGAAGATTCTAACACTATGGTATAAAAGTTGCAGAACAAGCAGTTGTTCAACTGCAACCTCAGACATTGATCGCTCCTACCGCGTTGATAAACCTGATTAGCAAGCTAAAAGATCACTTCAGATTATTGTATTTGCATCCTATAAATCCCTTGCCGGGAATCCCTACGCATCTTTAAACTGTTATCGCTTCATCAAACACTACCCTATGTCATCAAAATTTAGCAGAAAATGTTTCAATGGTCTCATGTGTACAAAATAGATATTACAATTTTAAAAAT
Organism: Panopea generosa; assembly: GCA_029582155.1. Classification (NCBI taxonomy): domain Eukaryota; kingdom Metazoa; phylum Mollusca; class Bivalvia; order Adapedonta; family Hiatellidae; genus Panopea; species Panopea generosa. Next base: position 18,065,304 of record CM055907.1, read on the forward strand.
GAATTTTCAAAATAATGCCCAACCGATTTACACAGCTCTAATTTCTTTGGCGTAAGAATCTTGCTACCGTCATGTAAGGGGTGCAATTCAAAAGTGAGACCTTAAACGGCCGTTAATCGTTAGGTGATAAACATAATGTATACCTTAATGAAGATTTTAGGCTTGAACATTGCTTATGAATACAGACAACTCGCAAACATTAAAGACAGCTCAATAAAAATGGAATGGAAACATCTATGTCAAAGTCAATAATGATCGGATAAAAATAATGTAAGTGACCTTGACACCTTCAGACCAATACAGTTTTCGATACAAGAACAAAGCGGAGAACCAAACACATTAATATGGTTAACTTTGTAATATAATAAGTTACTAGTATAAACTATATTAACTGAGATGATAAGTTAAATATTTGTGTTCATTTATATCCCGTTCATTTTGTTTATTTTGTTTATTTTTATTTTTACTTGTCTTTGACTGCTATTGTTCAAATTTGATCCATACTGGTAAATGCAGAAGAAAAGTGCACAATAAAACTTGTTACAATATCGGATCTCTTTCGAGAGACCGGTTGGGAATTCTTAAATACTAGAAGACACAAAAACACAAATTAATTCTTCACTACAAAATGTATAATGAAATATCTCCTTCGTACCAAATTGTCCACTAATCCCTAAAAATGTTGGGAATCTTAATAGCTATAAACTTCGAAATGCACAGGACATTCTCGTGTATTACAAAAGTATACTCTAATTATTTTATACCCTCTTCTGTTCATGACTAAACAATCTTCCAAAAATATAAGAGGATCAACCTCTCTTAATATATTCAAAGAAAATACTAATGCTAATAAACAAAATATTGCCAATCACTATAATGCAGGTTATCGAACTGCCCAATATCAGTCACGACTTAGTACTAACTATGTAGTCTGAATCAACATTTATTTAATAAAAATATAACAGAAAAGCGAAATTGCCATTGAAATTAAATTAACTTACCCAATTGAACCCTCCTTAAACGACCTTCTGTATGGAAAGGAAACTCTTTCACTTACTGACAACAACTCGATTTTTATGACAGTCCAAAATCATTTTATAAAAAAAACGTTTTGAGTACCATACACAATTGAACAGATATTGATTTTGTCGTAGTTTTTTCTTCAGAATATTAAGAATAACTTCCATACATAACATAATTATGTTTGTGTGTGTGTGTTTGTGTGTGAATTTATCTAATTCATTTTGACAATACATGGGCATATCACTTAGGCTACGGCATGTTAAATTTAAACATCCAAGTTTGAAACAAATTCAATACATTATAAGATGTTTACCACCTTTACTCTTGTGTAAATAGAAGTAATATTTACAGATAATTAGAACAGATAAACTGAAACATAAAAAACGCAACAAAAAAAAACAAAACAATATAAAGATCTGGCATAAACTGGACATTAATATGTTTAAAAATAAAGATGCTTACTTTTCTGGCAGACACTCCCAATATATCCTTTAGCACATTCGCATCTGTGAGTATTACCCACAATGTAGCAGGTCCCTCCGTTTAAACAAGGATTAGGGGTACAAGCTGTTGAACAAAATAGTACTTATAAGTTCATGACAAGTCTACATAAGGTGGCAAGCAAATATTTGTATTTTAACGCATAGCTGCTGTCACGTGTTTTAATAGTCATAGCATACGTGCTTATCAATTGATTTACACGAAAAAACAAATTTAAAATATAATATAAAAAACATCTATAAATGATAGTTGATACAATCGGAAGTGTATTGTGCACGAGTCCGATAGATAACAAGTGATAGCTACAACTTTTGTGTAATTCCGGTTTAGTAATTGGTGAAATTCACTTCGAATTCCTTGTACTTGTATTGTGGTTCCAATGCTCACTGTAACGATTCGCTGTTATATAAACGTGTACCTAACTAAATAGAGTTAATTTTCTTTAAAACCGAAAGTGCATATTAAAGAACTTGTACAATTAAATCATTTCTACACAATGTTAACAGTTTTGAATGGACGAATCACAAGAAATTGTTACAGCAATGATATGATCAATGTTTATTTTATAAAAATACAAACGTCATATATGATATCGATTGAAACATATCTCAGAGACCATTATAGAGTAGGTGAGGATAATGACCATTAGCAACTGATGACGAAAGATTTAAAACTGGATTACGGTTTTTAACATTTTTTTCTGGGCAAAAGATATTTTTTTAGTATGACAAAAGATATTCAAACTAACATTTTCTATTGTATGAAATTGACAAAATACAAACATTTGCACTTATCTGAAATTTTAAAATTCCATTTGATATGGCAGCTTGAAGTCTTGTTTGGATTTTTAACTGTTTAAGAAACTCACTCCCTGACCAAACATGCGCTTCGGATAACTTTCTAGCCGTAGATGTGCTGTCGGTTTTATTAGTATTGAACATTTACGAGTCTATACATAGTATTTTGATATGTATTATTTTATCTAAATACATTGGAATGTACTTATATTTATTTAGTCATGGAGTTGAAACGTGATAAGCGATATTTATTGTTTACATTGTTTAAGGATCTAACTAGAATCTCAAACAAACCATCTGCAACGATTGATCTTACATGTGTTATAGACAGAAGAAAAAATCTTCACATGTTATGACATTTCGATCAGTGATCAATTCATGTTTTTTCTACTCAAACGGTAACTCTATGTATTGTTCCAGACAGCCAGAGCTTTCCTTTGTGCAAGATAAATGATAAGACTGAGGTTGGTGATTATCGTCCTGTGTCACTTCTTAACATTATATCTTAGATAGTCGAAACGGTCATTTCCGATCAAGTCTATTGTTTCTTAAATTGCAAGACAGTTTTATTAAGTTTTAAATCTGTCTTTAGATCTGGGATATTTCCACAGATACATTCCTTACTCACCTATCAAATTTCATTATGTCCCATATTGATAAAAGAAACATGGTAGGCATGATGTTACTTGACTTTCAGAGCGTCTCATACCATTGAATTCCTTTAATAAAACTAGGTCTCAACTCAAATTCTATTAGATGGTTTAGGTCATATCTGTACGATAGACGATAAATGGTTGATATTTTGGGTATTCGTTCCAGCCAAGCCGCTGACTCATGTGGAGACACCCAAGGGTATATACTACCACCCCTATTATTTTAAATTTAAGTCAATGATATGTCCATCAAATATAAACTTCTTTTATATGCTGATAATTCCGGAATCCTGGTTACTGGGAAATAGAATTCCTAAATTGAACCTATTTTATCTACAGAGCTTGAATATGTAAATGAATGTTTGTTTTTTTCTAATGAAAACTATTGATAAATATTGGTAGGTCAAATAATTTAAAGAATGCCGTAAAGAATCACATGTTGAACATGTTACTAACCATATGTTATAACATTCGTCCCAAAGGTTTTTATTCAGTTCAATATATTTTTTAAATTTGGTATTTTCCTGTCTAATAGATTTTACAGGTACTTTTTTAATTATGCAATTGTATTATTATTAGCATTGTATGCATATATTTATAGTATATTATCTAGCACCCACTGTTATAAAGTTGTTGTTTTTTATAACGATTAAAGTAAAGTGATTTTAAAGTTAATTTATATTAACATATTTTCAAATTAAGTATGTAATACTAATGAGATGTCGTATGAAAGATGACATAACAATGAAGTTATCTGTAATATTTAATAATACACGTATAATCAATTAACTAACCAATTGTGATATGCATTACTGTAAAAATGAAAAGAAAACAAAAAAAAACCCCAAGTAAATTCAATATTTTAAGTTATTATTAGTTTCATCATTTATTTTCATTATCATTATTATTACATGGTATTATAGACATCTATTTTTTAAAGAATTATTTTAAATGATGAATGAAATATATTGTTTACAGAAATCCCAACATTTAGTCCTTTTTCTGTGTCATGAGAAACTAAGAACAAAGTACATCAGACAAATACTTACAGGTAGTAACAGGTTCGGTCGTTGTTGCTGTGGTTGCTTTAAAATATAAAAAAATGGATATATACGGTAATTAATATTATTATCATTTATTTTTAATCACTACTTTAATTGTCGAATGACACATATTGTTTTTATACATCCCCAAATTGAATCATATTTCAGTGTCATGTGAAATTTAAGAACCAAGTACATTAGGCAAATACGTACACGTTGTACTAGGCTCGGTCGTTGTTGCTGTTATTGCTTTAAAATGAAAAACGACACAATAGGATTTGTCGTATGAAAGACTATGAAGGGGGCTGTCTTGTGGTGTTTTTTATGATAATTTGGTTCGAACGGTTACTCCGTCTTGCCGTCTGTTTTCAACAAAAATGGTATCCATTCGACATGTGTTTTTAGAGCTCTTGAAATATGAAAAAAAATTATATATATCGCTAAAATTCAAAATGATGATACTTTGTTATAATATTGTTATGTATCAACACTATCTGATGATAGCGGTTTAAGATGGATTTCATCCAGACCGAAACAACCATTCCCCTCATCCACACAGAAGGAATGCCAGTATATATATTAATGCAGCTTGTTTTATTGATATTTCATTCGATCATTTTGTTGTTGTTGTTTTTTTGTATGTGTTTTATATATTTCACTATCTGTTCATCAATTATTTTAGTTTGTTTTAGATAAGGTTTTTAGCATCGTCGTGGTCAGTTCCGAGTAACAGTGGTTATTTCACGAGACGGTTAATATTGTATTACAGTATCCGTTATAATATTATGTTCTGGAATTACTTAAAATTACAATGATAAATATTGTATGTTTAACTTTAACCGTAAAATTATTCAATTTCACCTTTTAAAATGAGTGAATATAGGTCAATGATCATTGACACGCCGGAATTTTTTTTTAATTGCAATCAAGGGAAGTAACCGTTGGTACATTAAAATAAAACAGTTGTTTATACACTTCTCCCTCGATGGTTTTCTGTATTAAACAAGGTTGTACCGTGCGATAAGGTCTTTTTCTCAGGAGCACACGTGCTTTGTTGGGATTCAAATTCAAAGCGTTTCGCCTAATAGTCAAGTTTGTTAACATTTTACATTGTTTAAATAATAATATTATTTTCACAGCGGATTGTTATAAATATGACATCAATGGGAGATTAAAATTGTTATGAATATGAAGTCAATGGGAGATTAGAATTGTTATGAATATGTAGTAAATGTGAGATTGTAGTAGAATTGTAGTTTTATTTCCAAATTTATCACTACAAACATGCTAAAGCGCCGATATATGAGCCAGTATGGCATCCGGAGCAAGAAGTGGACGAATAAAGAGAAAGAACCTACAGTGGCAGCGGTGGAAGATGCTGATTTGGTGGAGCCACTAGCAGTTTCATCGGAGCTGATACAGGAGGTCGTGAGACAGGTGACACCCCAGTTAGTGAAAGCCAGGAGTTAGCCGGAACCATTACAAGCTCCTCTGGCACCGCTACCCAGGAATGACTCGGGTAATTTATTAAGCTATGATAACGCTTTGTGTGTTAATGTAGGTGCCACCACAAAGCTAAAAATAATGAACGTGGAGTTTGTTGAGCTGGAATTGCTCACCGGCAATGCTTCACAGCCGGTGGACTCCAGTTACAGGGTCTCTGTGGTTGAGGGGCAGCTGTAGTTGCAGCCAAGTTTTCCCACTACAAAATCAATGATATAAGGCAGTGGTCTGATGCCTTTACAGTATTTATTAGTATATATACAATTAGCCACCCAGAATGTGTTCAGGATTACTGAAATACATGAGTACAGTCCACCTGGGTGCGCAGCGATATGGTTGCATAGGGTGGAAGTTTAATGATGAGCAATTAAGAGCAAAGAAAGCTCGGGAACGAAATAAAAGTTGGAGTATGTAGTCCAGGATATTTGGTTGCTGTATATGTTCCAGACGTCAGCAACCATTGACGGTTCCGAATCTGCTCGTAAATGTTATGACTTCAATAATGGTCGGTGTAGCAAACAGCCGTGCATTTACAAACACATTTGCACGCGCTGTTCTTGGAATCATCCTTACTGGCGTTGCAATGTAAACGGGTCAGATCAGCTGGGTTTGAAAGGTTCTTTAGGAATTATGGCGGCGGTCAGCGAGTGCCCCACTTCACATCTACACAAAGATGTCCCGGTTGGCCCAGTTTCAGAGCCAATTTGCCAGTTGAAGTTGTCTAAGGGGTTTCCCGGAATACGTTGGTCCTCGGTCAAACATCAAACAAATTGAGGCTTTATGTCGTGTAATCTACAATCTTAAACTAGAAGCAAAAGAATAATTATAAAGCGATTTTTAAAACGGATTTCCTTTGCATTATTTAGGTTCAAGAATCTTTACTGGTTGTAAAAATTTGATTTCTGTAAAAAAAGAAATGAAAAACAAGCGTTGAATTTTGTACTTAAGGAAGTAGCATAAGGTCGAATGGCGGACCCATTCGAACACAAACCCATTACAAATATAAGGCTGTCTCCCATCGGCATTGTGGCAAAAAAGGATAAAACCTTTAGATTAATACATCACTCGTCATATCCTAAAGAAGAAAGTGCGAACGATTGTATTGAAGATACTTTGTATAGAGTTTATTACACATCTTTTAATAAAGCAGTTGAAATGGTCATTTCACTTGGTCCGGGGGCATTATTAGGTAAAATGGACATTAAGTACCTGTTCATCCTTTGATCTTTTAAGGTTTAGTCTAAGAAATAAATATTTGTATGATAAATGTTTTCCCATACGCTGTTCTATATTCTATATTTTCCGCACTCTTCGAAATATTCTCCACATTTTTAGAGTTTGCAGTATTAACAAAAGCCGAATGGGGACAAGTCCTTTATTATTTTGACAACTTTTTGTTCGATGGTAATTCTGGCGAATAATGGGTTCCTTTGTAGACCTTTGCTTAGAGATAAGTGTACCTCTTGCACATGATAAGACCCACATTTTGATATTTTTAGGTCTAAAATGAAGATCAGAATCCCCAATGAAAAGTTAGTTGAGCTGTGCATTTGTTATGTTATGTTTTTGACAATAAGAAAATAAATCTTCAAACTCTTTAGTCACTAACTGGCTCGCTAATTGTTTGTGCACGTGCAATACCAGCTGCTCGGTCGTTCATTGTTGCCGTGGTAACTTTAAATTATTATGTTATTAATATTATTATCATCAATATTTCAATATCATTATTATTTCATAGTGATATAGATATACATTTTATTAAAAAAATACTCTATGTGTCGAATGACATGTATTGTTTATATACATCACTAAGTTTAATAATATTTCAGTGTCACGTGAAACTAAGAACAAAGTATATCGGACAGATATTAACTCGTGGTACTTGGACCGGTCGTTGTTGCTGTTGTAGTTTTAAAATGAAAAAGAAAAGAATATATTAGGTTATTAATATAACTATCATCTATTTTCATTATCCTTATTATTATATGGTGATAAAGACATACATCTTATTACAAAATATTGTCAATGTCGATTGAATGATTGATTGACTGAATATTTAGCGTCATTTTTATGCCATCGAGGGCTAACAGACGAACAGTTAACCTAACCAGTGTTTCCTGGGATTAACCATTTCTCGAGCACATCCCATCTCTGCAAGTAACTTTCCAACTTTAATCAGTGGTGAGAGACGAATGATAATGAGACATAATGTCGTATATCAATCATCACGAAGACTGTTGCCGGGCGGGGGATTCGAACTCACGACCCCTGGATTGATAGTCAGACGCGTAACCGACTGAGCTAATCGGGCCCGGTTGTCAATATCGAATGACACATATTGTTTATATACATTCTTAAATTAAATCATATTTCATTGTGATATGAAAAAAATATCAAAGTTGATCAGGCAAATACTTACACGTGGCACTTGGCTCGGTTGTTGTAACTGTGGTTGCTTCAAAATGAAGAAAGTAATATATTAGGTAATTTATATTATTATCATCTATTTTCATTATCATTATTATGATATATTGTTATATACATACATTTTATAAAAAGATATATATTAAGGTCCAATGACTCATAATGTTTATATACATCACCAAATTTAGTAATAGTTCAGTGTCACGTGAATATAAGAACAAAGTACATCAGGCAAATACTTACTCGCCGTACTTGGCTCGGTCGTTGATGCTGTTGTCGTTGTTGTTGCTTTGAAATGAAAACAGTAATATATTGAATATATAAGGTTAACAATATTATTATCATTTGTTTTCATTATCAATATTATTATACGGTAATATAGAAATACATTTTATTAAATATATACTGTAAATGTCGCATGACACTTTTGTTTATATACTTCCCCAAACTGAATCATATTTCAGTGACCTGTGAAATTAAGTGCATCTGACAATATTTACTCGTAGCTCTTGGCTCGGTCGATGATGCAGTTGTTGCTATAACATGAAAAAAGTAATATATTAGGTTATTAATATTATTATAATCTATTATCATTATCATTCTTATTATACGGTGATATAGAAATACATTTTATTAAATATATACTGCAAATGTCGCATGACACTTTTGTTTATATACTTCCCCAAATTGAATCATATTTCAGTGACCTGTGAAATTAAGTGCATCTGACAAATATTTACTCGTAGCTCTTGGCTCGGTCGATGATGCAGTTGTTGCTATAACATGAAAAAAGTAATATATTAGGTAATTAATATTATTATAATCTATTATCATTATCATTCTTATTATATGGTGATATAGAAATACATTTTATTAAAAACATATTGTCAATGTCGGATAACATATAATGTTCATATACATCTCCAAATGTAATTATATTTCAGTGTCAAGTGAAAGAAAGAACAAAGTACATGAAACAAATACTTACTCGTGGTTCTTGGCTCAGTTGTTGCTGCTGTGGTAGCTATCAAATGGTAATAGTAATATATCTAATGTATAAGGTGAATAATATTATTATTATCTATTTTCATTAGTGTTACTTTTATTATATGGTGTTATAGACATAATTTTATCAAAAAATACTGTGAATATCGAGTACACATATTGTTTATATACACCCCTGTATTTAATCATATCTCAGTGTTATGTGAAATAAAGAACAAAGTATATCAGGCAAATACTTACACGTGGTACTTGACTCGGTCGTTGTTGCTGTGGTTGCTTTAAAATGAAGAAAGTAATTTTAGAGGTTATTGATAGTATTATCATCTATTTTCATTATCATTATTATTGTATGTTGTTATATATATACATTCTATTAAAAAACTAACAATGTCCAATGACACATATTGTTTATATGCATACTCGTTGCACTTGGCTCGGTCGTTGATGTTGTTGTTGCTTTAAAATGAACAATGTAATATATTGAATATATAAGTTTAACAATATTATTTGCATTCATTTTTGTCATGATTAATACTATACGGTGATATAGACATACATTTTATTAAGTATATACTGTAAATGTCACATGCCACATATTGTTTATATATTTCCCCAAATCGATTCATATCATAGTGACATGCATAATTGAGAATAAAGTACATCAGATAAATACTTACTCGCTGTACTTAACTCGGTCGTTGTTGCTGTGGTGGCTTTAAAACGAAAAAATAAAGAATATTAAAGTATATCAGGTTATTTATACGATTACCATTTTTTATTTCATTGTTATTATATTGTGTTATAGACATACATTTTTAAAAAAAAAGTATTTTATATATCGAATAAAACATATTGGTTATATACAACCCAAAATTTAACGATATTTCAGTAAAATGTGAAATAAAGTACAAAGTATAGCAGACAAATACTTACTCGTGGCACTAGGCTCGGTCGTTGTTGTTGTTGTTGCTTTTACATGAAAAAAGCAATATAAAAGGCTAGAAATATTAATATCATCTATTTTCATTATCATTATTATTATTATTATTATTATTATTATAATAAGGTAACCAAAAGCATTATGAATTGCCGATTTATGTCACATTTGTAATCTAAAGACCCCCAAAATCCATGCTTTCCCATTGGAAAGTCGTTTCGTCCAAGTTGGAAAAATAAATTTCCAATTGGAATTTCTAATTTCCAAATTGGAATCAGAAATCTATTTTTAGAATTGACCAATGGGAACAGATGTTTTCCATTTTGAGGGTTCCAATATTGATATCGGTGTTATTGGAAAGTGCCGGTGTCACGTTATATTCACACGCACTACGGAAAGTCCACGCTTTATTGGTGTACAATTATGCTTTTTTATCTGGTGTAACTTTAAGTTATGTATTGATATTTAAATGATTTCTTTCATTTTATCTAAACTTTGAATTGATAAAGGTTGGAAGAAATAGTTCGTCCAATAAAATGTTTAAAATAGAACAATATTGACAAAATGTACGGTTTTATACTCAATGCGTTCCTTTTTTAAACCTTAATTCTCGAAAAATACTCAAGAAAGAAACAAGACAAACTGACAAAACCATTTGATATAAAACATTTGCAATCGGTCATATAGCACAGTTACCAATAAATTAAGTTTTATTAGAAAAGAAATCATCCACAATTTACTCATTTTCGAGCAATGTATTTTTTTTCGGCATCAAATGGTTCTTTTCAAAACCTTAATTCACGAAAGATATAAAAAAAATACCAATATGAATTCTTCACAATAACCATTTGGTTTACTATATTTTCAATCGCCGATACTTTTAAAGTTATCTTAATCAGATTAAATTGATAAAAATTTAATGTTCCTCCAAAATGTATCCATTTCCGAAAATCAACATTTCCCATTGTTTCTACGCGTGTGGCGTTCAGAAAGATCTGGACTCTAAATAAACAACGTTAATTTTTTTTTTTTAATTTTATTATCTTTAAGAATGCAAGTTTAACATATCATTCAACACCAAACATATAAAGATATTTTTATTCAGAAAGATCTGGACCCTAAATAAACAACGTTAATTTTTTTTTTAATTTTATTATCTTTAAGAATGCAAGTTTAACATATCATTCAACACCAAACATATAAAGATATTTTTATTGTATTGTGAGAAATATAAGAGATTAATTCCAGGTATTTGTTTCACATAGTTTGCCTCGCTTTCGAGAAATCTAGTCGTTAATTTGACAACATCCAAATCCTTATGTTTTTTAATAGTTATAATATTTTTTTCTATAAAAAAATGAACAATGGGGAAATTGAAACTATTTTAAAATAAGGATTAACATGCTGCAGGAATATGTGAGTGCTTTTGATGAGTTATTTATGTTTAATTTGACACCTTCAAGGTGTGATGTCATATTTACATATATAAACTTTTCAGAACTTTATTAACTTCAAGTTTTAAAATTAAGTGTTATGTAAGAAAATCATATTTCAACTAAAATATTGTGTATATATAGATAAGAAAATCTAATGCCCAGTAATTAAAATCTAGCATTGATTAAAGATGTGTATCGAGTGAGAAAATAAAGTGTTGCATATAAAAATATAGTGTCAAACATGGAAATCAAATGCCGTGTAAGGATGTTGTGCCCATTAAGAAATATATATAGTTGAGTAAGGATTTTGTGGATTGAGTGAGAAAATCTAGTGTCGTGTATGAAATTATAGTGTCAAAGAAGGAATTTGAATGTCGTGTTATGATGTTGATTAAATATATATAAGAAAATCTAGTTCCCTGTAAGAAAAATCTATAGTCAAGTAAGGATGTTGTGTATTGAGTGAGAAAATCTAATGTCGCGTATGAAAATAAAGTGTCAAATAAGGAAATCAAATATCATGTAAGGATGTTGTGTATACATATATTAGAAAATCTAGTGCCCAGTAAGAAAAATCTATAGTCAAGTAAGGATGTTGTGTATCGAGTGAGAAAATCTAGTGTCGCGTATAAAAATAAAGTGTTAAATAAGAAATTTGAATGTTGTGTAATTATGTTGAATTAATATAGATTAGAAAATCTAGTGCCCAGTAAGAAAAATCTATAGTCAAATAAGGATGTTGTGTATCGAGTGAGAAAATGTTGTATCGCGTATAAAAATATAGTGTGGAATAAGAAATTTGAATGTTGTGTAAGAATGTTGAGTAAATACGAGGTATGTCCCAAAAGTAATAGGACGACTCCGTCATTTTTGTATTTAGGGCATTACATGCAAACCAAATGGTATCAATGGATATATCTACACATCTTCTATTGTCATAAAACATCAAATCAACTTTCAGTCATCGTTAAGTTCATGCAAAAGGCACCATAGTAACGCAAGTTTGGAAGTACGGGGGACTTTGAAATTAGATTCCATTTAAAAAAAACAATATTGCCTTGGAAAGCAGACAACTTCCTCAATATTGAGCCAAATGTTATGAAATAACAGTGGACGTAATTTCAGATCATGTGCCAATGTCATTTAAAAATTTGACGTTATCGATAAACATTTGAGTATTATGTGCAATTTTAAAGTAACAAGTGTGAATTTGAATAGTAAAGAAATTGGACGACGTCATGCCTAGATCGATAATTTGGAGCGTGGTAAAATTTTGTGTTGGGTGTATTATGATCCCACATGATACTCTGAAGTTTATTTCACACAACTTTTTAACAGAAGGCATATCATGGAGTCTTTTCTAGTGGTGGTACATACGGGTTGCAAATGGTGAGACAAAAGTAACTGACCATCAGCGATCTGGTCGAACGAAATTTTGTGTGGTTTTCCTGGGATTCAAGACAGATCTTCGTGAAAAGTGTTTTTCAGTACCTCCGGGCCATGTGCCTGAGTGTACATTCTGTGGTTAAGATCTATGAGTCATCATAGTATCGTGACATATACCAGAAGTGGGAGCAGTACCACAAAAAATGTGTTTTGCACAACGGTTCATACTTCGAAAAAAGAATGACTTTCATTTGAATGTCAATTTGACGTCGCACAAATAACGTCAATCTCCCCCGTACTTTGTAACATACGCATTTTGACTTGACAAAATCAAGGTTCAATGGTGGTGTATGATATTGAAATTTTGCAGGCTTATAGTTTAGATATTGAAAATTACCCATGTCAAGTTTTGTTTAGGACGAAACACTAAAAGGCATATTTCTAAATGCGTCCTATTACTTTTGATACATACCTCGTATTTATAAGAATATCTCTTGCCCAGTAAGTAAACTCTATAGTCAAATAAGGATGTTGTGTATTGAGTGAGAAAATCAATGTCGTGTATGAAAATATAGTGTGAAATAAGAAATTTGAATGGCGTGTAAGAACGTTGAATAAAAATAGACTAGAAAATATAGTGCCCAGTTAGAAAATACTAAAGTAAAGTAAGGATGTTGTGTATCGAGTGAGAAAATGTAGTGTTGCGTATTATTACTACTACTACAAATACCGATGCTACTACTTCTACTACTACTACTATACTACTATTATTACTATTACTACTGCTACTACTACTGCTACTGCTGCTACTTCTACTACTACTACTGCTATTACTACTACTACTACTACTACTACTACTACTACTACTACTACTACTACTACTACTATTACTACTACTGCTACTACCTCTACGACTACTACTACTGCTGCTGCTGCTGCTGCTTCTGCTTTTAAAAACTACTACTGCTACTACTACTTCTACTACAACTTCTACAGCTGCTGCTGCTTTTACTACTACTACTACTACTACTTCTACTACTACTACTACTACTGCTACCGCTTCTACTGCTGCTGTTACTACTCCTACTACTACATCTACTACTAGTACTGCAGCTGCTGCTGCTGCTGCTGCTGCTGTTAAAACTACTTTTACTACTACTGCTAATACTGCTTATACTACAACTTCTGCAGCTGCTGCTGCTTTTACTACTACTACTACTACTACTACTACTACTACTACTACCGCTACCGCTTTTGCTGCTGCTGTTACTACTCCTACTACTACTTCTACGACTACTACTACTGCTGCTGCTGCTGCTGCTGCTGCTTCTGCTTTTAAAAACTACTACTGCTACTACTACTTCTACTACAACTTCTGCAGCTGCTGCTGCTTTTACTACTACTACTACTACTACTACTACTATTACTACTACTGCTACCGCTTCTACTGCTGCTGTTACTACTCCTACTACTACTACTACTACTACTACTACTGCTACTACTACTACGACTACTACTACTCTGCTACTGCTTTTGCTGCTGTTAATACTACTACTACTACTACTGTTATTACTAGTAGTAGTACTACTGCTGCTGCTGCTGCCGTTAATACTTCCTTTACTACTTCCACTACCACAACTACTATTACTTCTACCACCACCACCACCACCACCACTACTACTTCCATCACCACCGTCACTACTACTACTCGTACTACCACTTCTACTACTACTACTGCTACCATCACCAACGTCACTACTACTACAACTACTACTCGTACTACCACCACTTCTACTGCTACCACCATTACTACCATCGCTAATACTTCTTCTACTATAACAACTACCTACACCACCACTGTTACTACGACTACTACAACTACTACTACAACAACTGCTACTACTACTACCACTTCTACTACTGTTACTACTACTACTGCTGCTACTACTACTACGACTACTACTACTGTTGCTGCTGTTCAAAAGCACGTACCCTTCACTCACACTGACGTACACACAAACGCACTTACACAAGCACCAACGCTGCACTCACACACAAGCGCATGCCCACATTCACTCACACACATACACACGCTCCTAATCTACTCGTACACAAAATAAATGATCAATAAATAGAATCGTCCAGTAGGATTGTTTACATTCCAATTGGACGATTCTATTTATAGAATCTATCAATAGAATTTTCCAATTGTACCCTTTACCTTCTCATTGGAAACTTGTGTTTCCATTTGGAGTTGACCGCTTGGAAATCGTGATTGCCCGTTGGAAACTAATGCTAATTGGAATATAAGAATTCCAATTGGACAGGGTGTTTTTTTTTAATCTTTAATTCCATTTATCTCAATATTTTACACACTTTTTGAGCTGTAATTTTGAATTTAACTTAATGATAGTAATAGTTGTCCAAAACTATTCAGTTAATAACATTATTGTTCATAATGAAAAAAAGTTTTTTGAAAAAAAAAAACGTTTTTCAAGAAATTCATTGTGTTGTGTTTACAGTGAATGTCGAGATACACATATTGTTTACATATAACCCAAAATTTAATCATATACCAGTCTCATGTGATATTAAGAACAAAGTACATCAGAAAAATAGTTACTCGTGGTATTTGGCTGGGTCGCTGTTTCTGTGGTTGTTTAAAAAGGAAGAAAGTAATATATTAGGTTATAAATATTATTATCATTTATTATCATTATCATTCTTATTATATGGTGATATAGAAATACATTGCATTAAAAAAATACTGTCAATGTCGAATTACATATTGTTTATATACATCTCCGAATGAATTCATATTTCAGTGTCATGTGAAATTACATGTGAAGTACAAAATATTAGTACTTACCCGTCGTATTTGGCTCGGTCGTTGATGCTGTTGTTGATTTAAAACAAAAAATAGTAATTTATTGAATATATAAGGTTAACGTTATTATTATCATTCATTATTATCATTATTATCATTATTAATATTATTATTATTATTATTATTTTTATTATTATTATTATTTATATTATTATTATTATTATTATTATTATTATTATTATATTTATTAAATGGTGTTATAGAAATAATTTTATTAAGAAAATACAGTGAATGTCGAGATAAACATATTGTTTATATAACACACAAAATTTAATCATATATCAGTCTCATGTGAAATTAAGAACAAAATACATCAGACAAATACTTACTCGTGGCACTTGGTTCGGCGGTTATCGTTGTGGTTGCTTTAAAATGAAGAAAATAGTATATTATAAAAATTAGGTTATTAATATAATTTTCATTAAGTATCAATGTCATTTGTTAATATGGTTATATTGACATACATTTTTTTTTAAAAAAAAAACAAAACACTATCAATGTCGAATGACTCTTATTGTTTGTATACAACCCTAAATTTAATCATATCTCAGTGTTATGGAAATAAACAACAAAGTATATCATGCAAATATTTACACGTGGTACTTGACTCGGTCGTTGTTGCTATGGTTGCTTTAAAATGAAAAAAGTGATATATTAGATTATTGATATTATTATCAACTATTTTCATTATCATTATTATTATATGTTGTTATATACAAACATTCTAATAAAGAAAACTATCAATGTCCAATGACATATATTTTTTGTATGAATACTAAATTTATTGATATTTCATTGGCATGTGAAATTAAGAACAAAGAACATAATGCAAATACTTACTCGTCGTACTTGGCTCGGTCGTTGAAGCTGTTGTTGCTTCAAAATGAAGAAAGTAATATATAAGGTTATTGATATAAGTATCATCTATTTTCTTTATTATTATTATTATTATTATTATTATTTTTATTATTATTATTATTATTATTATTATTATTATTATTATTATTATTATTATCATTATTATTATTATTATTATTATTATATGGTGTTATAGATATAATTTCATTAACAACATACAGTGAATGTCGAGATACACATATTGTTTACATATAAACCAAAATTGTAATCATATATCAGTCTCATGTGAAATTAAGAACAAAGAACACCAGACAAATACTTACTTGTGGAACTTGGATCGGCGGTTGTCGTTGTGGTCGCTTTAAAATGAAGAAAGAATAATATTTTATCAATAAGAGTATTAATATAATTGTCATTTGTTTATATGATTATATTGAAATTCATGTTAAAAAAAAAACACTATCAATTTCGCATGACTTGTAAAGTTTATATAAACCCCTAGATTTAATAATATTTCAGTGTTATGTGAAATAAAGAATAAAGTATATCAGGCAAATACTTACACGTGGTACTTGGCTCGGTCGTTGTTGCTGTGGTTGCTTTAAAATGAAGAAAGTAATATATTAGTTCATTGATATTATTATAATCTCTTTTCATTATCATTATTAGTATATGTTATTATATACATACATTCTATTAAAAAAACTATCAATGTCCAATGACACATATTGTTTATATACATCACCAAATTTAATGATATTTCATTGTCATGTGAAATTAAGAACGAAGTGTATAATGCAAATACTTGCCCGTCGTACTTGGCTCGGTCGTTGGTGATGTTGTTGCTTTAAAATGAAGAAAGTAATAAAGTAAGTTATTGATATTATTATCAGCTATTTTCATTATAAAAATTATAATAACTATTATTATTATTATTATTATTGTTACTATTGTTATTATTTTTATGATTGTTATTATTATTATTTTTAGAATGTTCATTATGATATGGTATTATAAACATAATTTCATTAACAACATACAGTGAATGTCGAGATAAACATATTGTTTACATATAACACAAACTTTAATCATATATCAGTCTCATGTGAAATTAAGAACAAAGTACATCAGACAAATACTTACTTGTGGTACTTGGATCGGCCGTTGTCGTTGTGGTCGCTTTAAAATGAACAAAGTAGTATATTGTATCAATAAGATTATTAATATAATTGTCATTTGTTTATATGGTTATATTGAAATTCATTTAAAAAAAAACACTATCAATTTCGTATAACTTGTATAGTTTATGTAAACCCCTAGATTTAATCATATTTCAGTGTTATGTGAAATAAAGAATAAAGTATATCAGGAAAATACTTACACGTGGTACTTGGCTCGGTCGTTGTTGCTGTGGTTGCTTTAAAATGAAGAAAGTAATATATTAGTTTATTGATATTATTATAATATTTTTTCATTATCATTATTAGTATATGTTATTATATACATACATTCTATTAAAAAACTATCAATGTCCAATGACACATATTATTTATATACATCATAAAATTTAATGATATTTCATTGTCATGTGAAATCAAGAACGAAGTGTATAATGCAAATACTTACCCGTCGTACTTGGCTCGGTCGTTAGTGTTGTTGTTGCTTTAAAATGAAGAAAGTAATATAGTAAGTTATTGATATTATTATCAGCTATTTTCATTTATTAAAATTATAATAACTATTATTATTATTATTATTATTATTGTTATTATTTTTATGATTATTATTATTATTAGAATTTTCATTATGATATGGTATTATAAACATAATTTCATGAACAACATACAGTGAATGTCGAGATACACATATTGTATATATAACACACAATTTAATCATATATCAGTCTCATGTGAAATTAAGAACAATGTACATCAGACAAATACTTACTTGTGGTACTTGGCTCGGCGGTTGTCGTTGTGGTTGCTTTAAAATGAAGAAAGAAATATTTTATCAATAAGAGTTTTAATATAATTGTCATTTGTTTATATGATTATATTGAAATTCATTTTAAAAAAAAACACTATCAATTTCGCATGACTTGTAAAGTTTATATAAACCCCTAGATTTAATAATATTTCAGTGTTATGTGAAATAAAGAATAAAGTATATCAGGCAAATACTTACACGTGGTACTTGGCTCGGTCGTTGTTGCTGTGGTTGCTTTAAAATGAAGAAAGTAATATATTAGTTTATTGATATTATTATAATCTATTTTCATTATCATTATTAGTATATGTTATTATATACATACATTCTATTAAAAAACTATCAATGTCCAATGACACATATTATTTATATACATCATAAAATTTAATGATATTTCATTGTCATGTGAAATTAAGAACGAAGTGTATAATGCAAATACTTACCCGTCGTACTTGGCTCGGTCGTTAGTGTTGTTGTTGCTTTAAAATGAAGAAAGTAATATAGTAAGTTATTGATATTATTATCAGCTATTTTCATTTATTAAAATTATAATAACTATTATTATTACTATTATTATTATTGTTATTATTTTTATGATTATTATTATTATTAGAATTTTCATTATGATATGGTATTATAAACATAATTTCATGAACAACATACAGTGAATGTCGAGATACACATATTGTATATATAACACACAATTTAATCATATATCAGTCTCATGTGAAATTAAGAACAATGTACATCAGACAAATACTTACTTGTGGTACTTGGCTCGGCGGTTGTCGTTGTGGTTGCTTTAAAATGAAGAAAGAAATATTTTATCAATAAGAGTTTTAATATAATTGTCATTTGTTTATATGATTATATTAAAATTCATTTTAAAAAAAAACACTATCAATTTCGCATGACTTGTAAAGTTTATATAAACCCCTAGATTTAATAATATTTCAGTGTTATGTGAAATAAAGAATAAAGTATATCAGGCAAATACTTACACGTGGTACTTGGCTCGGTCGTTGTTGCTGTGGTTGCTTTAAAATGAAGAAAGTAATATATTAGTTTATTGATATTATTATAATCTTTTTTCATTATCATTATTAGTATATGTTATTATATACATACATTCTATTAAAAAAATATCAATGTCCAATGACACATATTATTTATATACATCATAAAATTTAATGATATTTCATTGTCATGTGAAATTAAGAACGAAGTGTATAATGCAAATACTTACCCGTCGTACTTGGCTCGGTCGTTAGTGTTGTTGTTGCTTTAAAATGAAGAAAGTAATATAGTAAGTTATTGATATTATTATCAGCTATTTTCATTTATTAAAATTATAATAACTATTATTATTACTATTATTATTATTGTTATTATTTTTATGATTATTATTATTATTAGAATTTTCATTATGATATGGTATTATAAACATAATTTCATGAACAACATACAGTGAATGTCGAGATACACATATTGTATATATAACACTCAATTTAATCATATATCAGTCTCATGTGAAATTAAGAACAATGTACATCAGACAAATACTTACTTGTGGTACTTGGCTCGGCGGTTGTCGTTGTGGTTGCTTTAAAATAAAGAAAGTAGTATATTATAAAAATTAAGTTATTAATATAATTTTCATTAAGTATCAATGTCATTTGTTAATATGGTTATATTGACATACATCTTTTTTTAAAAAAAAAACACTATCAATGTCGAATGACTCTTATTGTTTGTATACAACCCTAAATTTAATCATATCTCAGTGTTATGTGAAATAAACAACAAAGTATATCATGCAAATATTTACACGTGGTACTTGACTCGGTCTTTGTTGCTATGGTTGCTTCAAAATGAAAAAAGTGATATATTAGGTTATTGATATTATTATCAACTATTTTCATTATCATTATTATTATATGTTGTTATATACAAACATTCTAATAAAGAAAACTATCAATGTCCAATGACATATATTTTTTGTATTAATACTAAATTTATTGATATTTCATTGTCATGTGAAATTAAGAACAAAGAACATAATGCAAATACTTACTCGTCGTACTTGGCTCGATCGTTGATGCTGTTGTTGCTTCAAAATGAAGAAAGTAATATATAAGGTTATTGATATAAGTATCATCTATTTTTTTTATTATTATTATTATTATTATTATTTTTATTATTATTATTATTATTATTATTATTATTATTGTTATTATTATTATATGGTGTTAAAGACATAATTTTCTTAACAACATACTATGAATGTCGAAATACACATATTATTTACATATAACCCAAAAGTTAATCATATATCAGTCTCGTGTGAAATTAAGAACAAAGTACACCAGACAAATACTTACTTGTGGTACTTGGCTCGGCGGTTGTCGTTGTGGTTGCTTTAAGATGAAGAAGGTAGTATATTGTATCAATTAGATTATTAATATAATTTTCAATTATAATCAATGTCATTTGTTTATATGGTTATATTGAAATATATTTTTAAGAAGAAAAAAAACACTATAGAAGTCGCATGACTTATATAGCTTATATAAACTCCTAGATTTAGTAATATTTCAGTGTTATGTGAAATAAAGAACAAAGTATATCAGGCAGATACTTACACGTGGTATTTGGCTCGGTCGTTGTCGCTGTGGTTGCTTTAAAATGAAGAAAGTAATATATTAGGTTATTGATCATATAATTATCTATTTTCATTATCATTTTTATATGCTGTTATATACATACATTCTATTAAAAAAACTATCAATGTCCAATGACACATATTGTTTATATAAATCACCAAATTTATTGATATTTCATTGTCATGTGCAATTAAGATCAAAGTACATAATGGAATTACTTACCCGTCTTACTTGGCTCGGTCGTTGATGCTGTTGTTGCTTTAAAATGATAAAAGTAATATATTGGGTTATTGATATTATTATCATCTATTTTCACTATCATTATTATCATATTGTGTTTTAGACACAATTTTATTAAAAACATACTGTGAATTCAGAGTTACACATATTGTTGATATACAACTCAAAATTTAATCATATTTCAGTATCATGTGATATTAAGAACAAAATACATCATAAAAATACTTTCTCGTGGAAGTTGGCTGGGTCGCTTTTTCTGTGGTTGTTTTAAAAGGAAGAAAGTAATATATTGAATATATAAGGTTAACATTATTATTATCATTCAATTTTATAATTATTATTATTATTATCATTATTGTTATTATCATTATTACTATAATTATTATTATTATTATTATTATTATTTTATTATTATTATTATTATTATTATTATTATTATTATTATTATTATTATTATTATTATTATAATACGGTGATATAGACATATATTTTAATGAATATTTACTGTAAATGTTGCATGATGCATATTGCTTATATACTTCAACATCCTGAATCATATGTCAGTGAAATGTTAAATTAAGTACAAAGAGTATAAGACAGATACTTACTCGTGGTACTTGGCTCGGTCGTTGTTGCTGTTGTTGCTTTAAAATGAAAAAAGCAATATATTAGGTTATTAATATTATTATCATCAATTTTCATTATAATTCTTATTATATGGTTTTATAGACATAATTTTATTATCAAAATACAGTGAAATTCGAGATAACATATTGTTTACATATAACTCAAAATTTAATCATATATCAGTCTCAGGTGAAATTAAGTACAAAGTACATCAGACAAATACTTACACGTGGTATTTGGCTCAGTCGTTGTTGCTGTTGTTGCTTTAAAATGGAAAATGTAATATATAAGGCTATTGAAATTATTATCATCTATTTTCATTATTATTATTATCATTATTATTATTATTATTATTATTATTATTATTATTATTATTATTATTATTATTATTATAATTTTATTAAAATCATAATTTGAATTTCGAGTTTTACACATTTCTTATATACAACCCAAAAACTAATCATATATCAGTGTCATGTAATATCTAGAACAAAGTACATCAGAAAAATACTTACTCGTGGTAGTTGGCTGGGTCGCTATTTCTGTGGTTGTTTTAAAAGGAAGAAAGTAATATATTAGGTTATAAATATTATTATCGTCTATTATCATTATCATTCTTATTATATGGTGATATAGAAAGACATTTTATTAAAATAAATTCTGTCAATGTCGTATAACATATATTGTTTATATACATCTCAGAATGAAATCATATTTCAGTGTCAATTGAAATTAAGAACAAAATACATAACGCAAATACTTACCCGAAGTACTTTGCTCGGTCGTTGATGCTATTGTTGCTTTAAAATGAAAAAAAAGTAATATATTAAATATAAATGGTAAACAATATTACTATCATTCATTTTTATTGTTGTTATTATTATTATTACTATTATAATTATGACTATTATTTTTTTATTGTTATTATTATTATTATTATTATTATTATTATTATTGTTATATGGTGTTATAGACATAATTTTATTAACAAAATACAGTGAATGTCGAGGTAAACATATCGTTTATATACAACCCAAAATTTAATCATATATCAGTCTCAGGTGAAATAAGGAACAAAGTACATCAGACAAATACTTACTTGTGGTACTTGGCTCGTCGGTTATCGTTGTGGTTGCTTTAAATTGAAGAAAGTAATATATTGTATTAATTAAGTTATTTATATAATTTTCATTAAGTATCAATGTCATTTGTTTATATTGTTATATTAGCATACATCTTTTTTTAAAAAAACACTCTATCAATGTTGCATGACTCATATCGTTTATATATACACACCTAAATTTAATCATATTTCAGTGTTATGTGAAATAAAGAACAAAGTATATCAGGCAAATACTAACACGTGGTACTTGGCTCGGTCGTTGTTGCTGTGGTTGCTTTAAAATGAAGAAAGTAATATATTAGGTTATTGATATTAGTATCATCTATTTTCATCATCAATATTATTATATGTCATTATATACATACATTCTATAAAAAAAATCTATCAATGTCCAATGACACATATTGTTGATATGCTTCAAGAAATTTAATGAGATTTCATTGTCATATGAAATAAAGAACAAAGTACGTAATGCAAATACTTACTCGTCGTACTTGGCTCGGTCGTTGATGCTGTTGTTGCTTTAAAATGAAGAAAGTAATATATTAGGTTATTGATATTATTATCATCTATTTTCATTATCATTATTATATGTTGTTATATACATACATTCTATTAGAGAAAACTATCAATGTCAAATGAAACATATTGTTTATATAAATCAGCAAATTTATTGATATTTCATTGTCATGTGAAATTAAGAACAAAGAACATAATGCAAATACTTACTGGTCGTACTTTGTTCGGTCGTTGATGCTGTTGTTGCTTTAAAATGAAGAAAGTAATATATTAGGTTATTGATATTATTATCATCTATTTTCATTATTATTTTTTTTATTATATGGTGTTATAGACATAATTTTCTGAACAACATACAGTGAATGTCGAGATACTCATATTGTTTACATATAACCCAAAATTTAATCATATATCAGTCTCATGTGAAATTAAGAACAAAGTACACCATACAAATACTTACTTTTGGTACATGAATCGGCGGTTGTCATTGTGGTTGCTTTAAAATGAATGAAGAAAATTGTATATTGTATCAATTAGATTATTAATATAATTTTCATTTATTATCAATGTCATTTGTTTGTATGGTTATATTGAAATACATTTTAAAAAAAACACTATAGATGTCGAATAATTCATATAGTTTATATAAACCCCTAGATTTAGTCATATTTCAGTGGTATGTGAAATAAAGAACAAAGTATATCAGGCAAATACTTACACGTGGTACTTGGCTCGGTCGTTGTCGCTGTGGTTGCTTTAAAATGAAGAAAGTAATATATTAGGCTATTGATATTATTATCATCTATTTTCATTATCATTATTATATGTTGTTATATACATACATTATATTAAAAAAACTATCAATGTCCAATGAAAAATATCGTTTATATAAATCACCAAATTTATTGATTTTTCATTGTCATGTGAAATGAAGATCAAAGTACATAATGCCAATTCTTACCCGTCGTACTTGGCTTGGTCATTGATGCTGTTGTTGCTTTAAAATGAAGAAAGTAATATATTAGGTTATTGATATTATTATCGTCTATTTTCATTATCATTATTATATGTTGTTATATACATACATTCTATTAAAAAAAATATCAATGTCCATTGACACATATAGTTTATATAAATCACCAAATTTATTGATATTTCATTGTCATGTGAAATTAAGAGCAAAGTACATAATGCAAATACTTACTCGTCGTACTTTGCTCGGTCGTTGATGCTGTTGTAGCTTTAAAATGAAGAAACTAATATATTAGGTTATTGATATTAGTATCATCTATTTTCTTTATCATTATTATTATTATTATCATTTTTATTGGTACTTTTTCTATTATTATTATTATTATTATTATTTTTATTATCATTATTATTATTATAATTATTATATGTTGTTATAGAAATAATTTTATTAACAAAATACAGTAAGTGTCGAGATACATATTTTGTTTACAGATCAACCAAAATTTAATCATATATCAGTCTCAGGTGGAATTACGTACAAAGTACATCAGACAAATGCTTACACGTGGTACTTGGCTCAGTCGTTGTACCAGTTGCTGTTGTTGGTTTAAAACGGAAAAAGTAATATATTAGGTTATTAAAATTACTATCATCTATTTTCATTATTAATATTACCAATATTATTATTATTATTATTATTGTTATTGTTATTATTATTATTATTATTATTATTATTATTATTATTATTATTATTATTATTATTATTGTTATTATTATTATATAGTGTTATAGACATAATTTTATTAACAACATACAGTGAATGTCGAGGTACACATATTGTTTATATACAAACCAAAATTTAATCATATATCTGTCTCAGGTGAAATTAAGAACCAAGTACATCAGACAAATTCTTACTTGTGGTACTTCGCTCGTCGGTTATCGTTGTGGTTGCTTTAAATTGAAGAAAGTAGTATATTGTATAAATTAGGTTATTAATATAATTTTATTAAGTATCAATGTCATTTGTTTATATGGTTATATTGACATACATTTTTTAAAGAAAAACACACTATCAATGTTGCATGACTCATATCTTTATATTACACACCTAAATTTAATTATATTTCAGTGTTATGTGAAATAAAGAACAATGTATATCAGGCAAATACTTACACGTGGTACTTGGCTCGGTCGTTGTTGCTGTGGTTGCTACAAAAAGCAAAAAAAGTAATATATTAGGTGATTGATATTAGTATCATCTATTTTTATTAGCATTATTATTAAATGTATTTATATACATATATTCTATTCAAAAAATCTGTCAATGTCCAATGACACATATTGTTGACATACTTCACGAAATTTGATGATATTTGATTGTCATATGAAATAAAGAACGAAGTACGTAATGCAAATACTTACTCGTCGTACTTGGCTCAGTCGTTGATGCTGTTGTTGCTTTAAAATGAAGAAAGTAATATATTAGGTTATTGATATTATTATCATCTATTTTCATTATCATTATTATATGTTGTTATATACATACATTCTATTAGAGAAACTATCAATGTCCAATGGCACATATTGTTTGTATCACTCAACAAATTTATTGATATTTCATTGTCATGTGAAATTGAAAACAAAGAACATAAGGCAAATACTTACTCGTCGTACTTGGCTCGGTCGTTGATGCTGTTGTTGCTTTAAAATGAAGAAAGTAATATATTAGGTACTTGTTATTATTATCATCTAATTCTTTATTATTATTATTATTTTGATCATCATTTATTTTCATTATTATTTTTATTATTATATGGTGTTATAGACAAAATTTTATTAACAACATACAGTGAATGTCGAGATACTCATATTGTTTACATTTAACTTAAAATTCAATCATATATCAGTCTCATGTGAAATTAAGAACAAAGTACATCAGACAAATTCTTACTTGTGGTACTTGGCTCGTCGGTTATCGTTGTGGTTGCTTTAAAATGAAGGAAGTAGTATATAGTATAAATTAGGTTATTAATATAAAATTCATTAAGTATCAATGTCATTTGTTTATATGGTTAATTTGACATACATCTGTTTTAAAAAATACACACTTTCAATGTTGCATGACTCATATCGTTTATATACACACCTAAATTTAATCATATTTCAGTGTTATGTGAAATAAAGAACAAAGTATATCAGGCAAATACTTACACGTGGTACTTTGCTCAGTCGTTGTTGCTGTGGTTGCTACGAAAAGAAAAAAGTAATCTATTAGGTGATTGATATTAGTATCATCTATTTTCATTACCGTTATTATTAAATGTCATTATATTATATACATACATTCTATTAAAAAAATCTATCAATGTCCAATAGCACATATTATTGATATACTTCACGAAATTTGATGATTTTTCATTGTCATATGAAATAAAGAACAAAGTACATAATGCAAATACTTACTCGTCGTACTCGGCTCTGTCGTTGATGCTGTTGTTGCTTTAAAATGAAGAAAGTAATATATTAGGTTATTGATATTATTATCATATATTTTCATTATCATTATTATATGTTGTTATAAACATTCGTTCTATTAGAGAAAAATATCAATGTCCGATGACACATAGTGTTTATATCAATCAACAAATTTATTGATATTTCATTGTCATGTGAAATTAAGAACAAAGAACATGATGCAAATACTTACTCGTCGTACTTGGCACGGTCGTTGGTGCTGTTGTTGTTTTAAAATGAAGAAAGTAATATATTAGGTTATTGATATTATTATCATCTATTTTCATTATTATTATCATTATTATTATTATTATTATTATTATTATTATTATCATCTATTTTCATTATTATTTTTATTATTATATGGTGTTATTGACAAAATTTTATTAACACCATACAGTGAATATCGAGATACACATATTGTTTACATATAACCCAAAATTTAATCATATATCAGTCTCATGTGAAATTAAAAACAAAGTACATTAGACAAATACTTACTTGTGGTACTTGGCTCGGCGGTATTCGTTGTGGTTGCTTTAAAATGAAGAAAGTAGTATATAGAATAAATTAGGTTATTAATATAATTTTCATTTATTATCAATGTCATTTGTTAATATTGTTATATTGAAATACATTTTTAAAAAAAAAACGCTGTAGATATCGCATGACTTATATAGTTTATATCAATCCCTAGATTTTAGTCATATTTCAGTGTTATGTGAAATAAAGAACAAAGTATATTAGGCAAATACTTACACGTGGTTCTTGGCTCGGTCGTTGTCGCTGTGGTTGCTTAAACATGAAGAAAGTATTATATTAGGCTATTGATATTATTATCATCTATTTTCATTATCATTATTATATGTTGTTATATACATACATTCTATTAAATATCTATCAATGTCCAATGACACATATTGTTTATATAAATCACCAAGTTTATTAATATTTCATTGTCATGTGAAATGAAGATCAAAGTACATAATGCAAATACTTACCCGTCGTACTTGTCTCTGTCGTTGATGCTGTTGTTGCTTTAAAATGAAGAAAGTAATAAATTAGGTTATTGATATTATTATCATCTATTTTCATCATTATTTTATTATTATTCTTATTATAACTATTTTTATTACTATATGGTGTCATAGACATAATTTTATTAACAACATACAGTGAATGTCGAGATAAACATATTGTTTACATATAACCCAAAATTTAATCATATATCAGCCTCATGTGAAATTAAGAACAAAGTACATAAGACAAAAACTTACTTGTGGTACTTGGCTCGGCGGTAATCGTTGTGGTTGCTTTAAAATGAAAAAAATGTAGTATTTTGTTTCAATTAGATTATTAATATAATTTTCATTTATTATCAATGTCATGTGTTTATATGGTTATATTGAAATACATTTTAAGAAAACAAAACACTATAGATGTCGCATGACTTATATAGCTTATATAAACCCCTACATTTAGTCATATTTCAGTGTTATGTGTGAAATAAAGAACAAAGTATATCAGGCAAATACTTACATGTGGTACTTGGCTCTGTCGTTGTCGCTGTGGTTGCTTTAAAATGAAGAAAGTAATATATTAGGTTATTGATATTATTATCATCTATTTTCATTATCATTATTATATGTTGTTTTATATATACATTCTAATAAAAATAATCAATGTCCAATGACATATATTGTTTATATAAATCAACAAATTTATTGATATTTCATTGTCATGTGAAATGAAGATCAAAGTACATAATGCAAATACTTACTCATCGTACTTGGTTCTGTCGTTGATGCTGTTGTTGCTTTAAAATGAAGAAATTAATATATTAGGTTATTGATATTATTATCATATACATTCATTATTATATTATTATTATTCTTATTATAACTTTATCTATTATTATATGGTGTGATAGACATAATTTTATTAACAACATACAGTGAATGTCGAGATCAACATATTGTTTACATATAACCCAACATTTAATCTTATATCAGTCTCATGAGAAATTGAGAACAACGTACATCAGACAAATACTTACACGTGGTACTTGGCTCGGTCGTTGATGCTGTTGTTGCTTTAAAATGAAGAAAGTAATATATTCGGTAATTGATATTATTATCATCTATTCCCATTATTAATATTATCATTATTCTTATTAGAACAATTTTTATTATTATATGGTGTTATAGACATAGTTTTATTAACAACATACAGTGAATGTCAAGATACTCATATTGTTTGCATAAAACTCAAAATTTAATCATATATCAGTCTCATGTTAAATTAAGAACAAAGTACACCAGACAAATACTTACTTGTGGTACTTGTCTCGGCGGTTGTCGTTGTGCTTGCTTGAAATGAAGAAAGTAGTATATTGTATCAATTAGATTATTAATATAATTTTCATTTGTTATCAATGTCATATGTTTATATGGTTATATTGAAATACAGTTTTAAAAAAACACTATCAATGTCGCATGACTGATATAGTTTATATAAACCCCTAGATTTAGTCATGATTCAGTGGTATGTGAAATAAAGAACAAAGTATATCAGGCAAATACTTACACGTGGTACTTGGCTCGGTCGTTGTCGCTGTGGTTGCTATAAAATGAAGAAAGTAATATATTAGGTTATTGATATTATTATCATCTATTTTCATTATCATTAGTATATGTTGTTTTATACATACATTCTATTATAAAAACTATCAATATCCCATGACATATATTGTTTATATAAATCACAAAATTTATTGATATTTCATTGTCATGTGAAATTAAGATCAAAGTTCATAATGCAAATACTTACTCGTCGTACTTGGCTTGGTCGTTGATGCTGTTGTTGGTTTAAAATGAAGAAAGTAATATATTTGGTTATTGATATTATTATCATCTATTTTCATTATTAATATTATTATTATTCTTATAATAACTATTTTTATTATTATATGGTGTTATAGACATAATTTTATTAACAACATACAGTGAATGTCGAGATACTCATATTGTTTACATATAACCCAAAACTTAATTATATATCAGTCTGATGTGGAATTCAGAACAAAGTACATAAGACAAATACTTACACGTGGTGCTTGGCTCGGTCGTTGTTGCTGTGGTTGCTACGAAATAAAAAAAAGTAATATATTAGGTGATTGATATTAGTATCATCTATTTTCATTATCATTATTATTATATGTTATTATATACATACATTCTTTTAAAAAAATCTATTCATGTCCAGTGACACATTTTATTGATATACTTCACGAAATTTGATGATATTTCATTGTCATATGAAATTTAGAACAAAGTACGTAATGCAAATACTTACTCGTCGTACTTGGCTCGGTCGTAGATGCTGTTGTTGCTTTAAAATGAAGAAAGTAATATATTAGGTTATTGATATAATTATCATTTATTTTCATTATCATTATTTTATGTTGTTATATACATACATTCAATTAAAAAACTATCAATGTCCAATGACATATATTGTTTATATAAATCACCAAATCTATTGAAATTTCCCTGTCATGTGAAATTAAGATCAATGTACATAATGCAAATACTTACTCGACGTACTTTGCTCGGTCGTCGATGCTGTTGTTGCTTTAAAAATGAAGAAAGTAATATATTAGGTTATTGGTATAAGTATCATCTATTTTCATTATTTTTATTATTATTATTATTATTATTATTATTATTATTATAATCTTATTAAACATATCGTTTATATACAACCCAAAATTTAATCATATATCAGTCTTAGGTGAAATTAAGAACAAAGTACATCAGACAAATACTTACTTGTAGTACTTGGCTCGTCGGTTATCGTTGTGGTTGCTTTAAATTGAATAAAGTAGTATATTGTATTAATTAGGTTATTTATATAATTTTCATTAAGTATCAATGTCATTTGTTTATATGGTTATATTAATATACATCTTTTTTAAAAAAAAACCACACTATCAATGTTGCATGACTCATATCGTTTATATTACACACCTAAATTTAAAAATATTTCAGCGTTATGTGAAATAAAGAACAAAGTATATCAGGCAAATACTTACACGTGGTACTTGGCTCAGTCGTTGTTGCTGTGGTTGCTTTAAAATGAAGAAAGTAATATATTAGGCTATTGATATTAGTATCATCTATATTCATCATCAATATTATTATATATCATTATATACATACATTCTATTAAAAAAATCTTATCAATGTCCAATGACACATATTGTTGATATACTTCAAGAAATTTGATGAGATTTCATTGTCATATGAAATAAAGAACAAAGTACGTAATGCAAATACTTACTCGTCGTACTTGGCTCGGTCGTTGATGCTGTTGTTGCTTTAAAATGAAGAAAGTAATATATTAGGTTATTGATATTATTATCATCTATTTTCATTATCATTATTATATGTTGTTTTATACATACATTCTATTATAAAAAATATCAATGTCCCATGACATATATTGTTTATATAAATCACAAAATTTATTGATATTTCATTGTCATGTGAAATTAAGATCAAAGTACATAATGCAAATACTTACTCGTCGTACTTGGCTTGGTCGTTGATGCTGTTGTTGGTTTAAAATGAAGAAAGTAATATATTTGGTTATTGATATTATTATCATCTATTTTCATTATTAATATTATTATTATTCTTATAATAACTATTTTTATTATTATATGGTGTTATAGACATAATTTTATTAACAACATACAGTGAATGTCGAGATACTCATTTGTTTACATATAACCCAAAACTTAATTATATATCAGTCTCATGTGAAATTAAGAACAATGTACATAAGACAAATACTTACACGTGGTGCTTGGCTCGGTCGTTGTTGCTGTGGTTGCTACAAAATAAAAAAAAGTAATATATTAGGTGATTGATATTAGTATCATCTATTTTCATTATCATTATTATTATATGTTATTATATACATACATTCTATTAAAAAAATCTATTCATGTCCAGTGACACATTTTATTGATATACTTCACGAAATTTGATGATATTTCATTGTCATATGAAATTTAGAACAAAGTACGTAATGCAAATACTTACTCGTCGTACTTGGCTCGGTCGTAGATGCTGTTGTTGCTTTAAAATGAAGAAAGTAATATATTAGGTTATTGATATTATTAACATCTATTTTCATTATCATTATTTTATGTTGTTATATACATACATTCTATTAAAAAACTATCAATGTCCAATGACACATATTGTTTATATAAATCACCAAATCTATTGAAATTTCCCTGTCATGTGAAATTAAGATCAATGTACATAATGCAATTACTTACTCGACGTACTTTGCTCGGTCGTCGATGCTGTTGTTGCTTTAAAAATGAAGAAAGTAATATATTAGGTTATTGGTATTAGTATCATCTATTTTCAGTATTATTATTATTATTATTATTATTATTATTATTATTATTATTATTATTATTATTATTATTATTATAATCTTATTAAACATATCGTTTATATACTACACAAAATTTAATCATATATCAGTCTTAGGTGAAATTAAGAACAAAGTACATCAGACAAATACTTACTGGTAGTACTTGGCTCGTCGGTTATCGTTGTGGTTGCTTTAAATTGAATAAAGTAGTATATTGTATTAATTAGGTTATTTATATAATTTTCATTAAGTATCAATGTCATTTGTTTATATGGTTATATTAATATACATCTTTTTTAAAAAAAAACACACTATCAATGTTGCATGACTCATATCTTTATATTACACACCTAAATTTAATAATATTTCAGTGTTATGTGAAATAAAGAACAAAGTATATCAGGCAAATACTAACACGTGGTACTTGGCTCAGTCGTTGTTGCTGTGGTTGCTTTAAAATGAAGAAAGTAATATACTAGGCTATTGATATTAGTATCGTCTATATTCATCATCAATATTATTATATATCATTATATACATACATTCTATTAAAAAAATCTATCAATGTCCAATGACACATATTGTTGATATACTTCAAGAAATTTGATGAGATTTCATTGTCATATGAAATAAAGAACAAAGTACGTAATGCAAATACTTACTCGTCGTACTTGGCTCGGTCGTTGATGCTGTTGTTGCTTTAAAATGAAGAAAGTAATATATTAGGTTATTGATATTATTATCATCTATTTTCATTATCATTATTATATGTTTTTATATACATATATTCTATTAGAGAAAACTATCAATGTCCAATGATACATATTGTTTATATAAATCAACAAATTTATTGATATTTCATTGTCATATGAAATTAAGAACAAAGAACATAATGCAAATACTTACTGGTCGTACTTGGTTCGGTCGTTGATGCTGTTGTTGCTTTAAAATGAAGAAAGTAATATATTAGGTTAATGATATTATTATCATCTATTTTCATTATTATTATTTTTATTATTATAAATATTATTATTATTATTATTATTATTATTATTTTATTAAAATCATACCGTGAATTTCGAGTTTTACACATTTCTTATATACAACCCAAAAATTAATCATATATCAGTGTCATGTAATATTAATAACAAAGTACATCAGAAAAATACTTACTCGTGGCAGTTGGCTGGGTCGCTATTTCTGTGGTTGTTTTAAAAGGAAGAAAGTAATATATTAGGTTATAATTATTATTATCGTCTATTATCATTATCATTCTTATTATATGGTGATATAGAAAGACATTTTATTAAAATTAATTCTGTCAATGTCGTATAACATATATTGTTTATAAACATCTCCGAATGAAATCATATTTCAGTGTCAATTGAAATTAAGAACAAAATACATAATGCAAATACTTACCCGATGTACTTGGCTCGGTCGTTGATGCTATTGTTGCTTTAAAATGAAAAAAAGTAATATATTAAATATAAAAGGTTAACAATATCATTATCATTCATTATTATTATTATTATTATAATTATTATTATTATGACTATTATTATTATTATTATTATTATTATTATTATTATTATTATTATTATTATACGATGATATAGACATATATTTTAATGAATATATACTGTAAATGTCGAATGATACATATTGTTTATATACTTCAACAAACTGAATCGTATGTCAGTGACATGTAAACTTAAGTACAAAGCATATTCGAAATATACTTACTGTTTGTACTTGGCTCGTTCGTTGTTGCTGTTGTTGCTGTAGAATGAAAAAAGCAATATATTATGTCATTAATATAACTATCATCAATTTCATTATAATTATTATTATATGGTTTTACAGACATAATTTTATTAACAAAATACAGTGGATGTCGAGATACACATATTGTTTATATATAACTCAAAATATAATAATATATCTGTCTCATTTGAAATTAAGAACAAAGTACATCAGACAAATACTTACACGTGGTAGTGGACTCAGTCGTTGTTGCTGTTGTTGCTTTAAAATGGAAAAAGTAATATATTAGGTTATTGAAATTATTATCATCTATTTTCATTATAATTATTATAATTAATATTATTATTATTATTATTATTATTATTATTATTATTATTATTATTATAATTATTATTATTATTATTATTACTATTATTATTATTATTATTATTATTATTTATTATTATTATTATCATCATTATTATTTTTATTATTATTATTATTATTATAATTATTATATGGTGTTATAGAAATAATTTTATTAACAAAATACAGTAAACGTCGAGATATATATATTGTTTACAGATAACCCAAAATTTAATCGTATAACAGTCTCAGGTGAAATTAAGTACAAAGTACATCAGACTAATACTTACACGTGGTACTTGGCGCAGTCGTTATTGCTGCTGTTCGTTTAAAACGGAAAAAGTAATATATAAGGTTATTAAAATTATAATCATCGATTTTCGTTATTATTATTATCATTATTATTATTATTTTTCTTATTATTATTATTATTATTATTATTATTATTATTATTATTATTATTATTATTATTATTATATGGTGTTATAGACATAATTTTATTAACAAAATACAGTGAATGTCGAGGTACACATATCGTTTATATACAACCCAAAATTTAATCATATACCAGTCTCAGGTTAAATTAAGAACAAAGTACATCAGATAAAAATACTTACTTGTGGTACTTGGCTCGTCGGTTATCGTTGTGGTTGCTTTAAATTGAAGAAAGTAGTATATTGAATTAATTATGTTATTAATATAATTTTCATTAAATATCAATGTCATTTGTTTATATGGTTATATTGACATACATTTTTTTAAAAAAAAAAACACATTATCAATGTTGCATGACTCATATCGTTTATATGCACACCTAAATTTAATCATGTTTCAGTGTTATGTGAAATAAAGAACAAAGTATATCAGGCAAATACTTACACGTGGTACTTGGCTCGGTCGTTGTTGCTGTGGTTGCTTTAAAATGAAGAAAGTAATATATTAGGTTATTGATATTAGTATCATCTATTTTCATCATTATTATTATTATATGTCAATATATACATTCTATTGAAAAAATATATCAATGTCCAATGACACATATTGTTGATATACTTTAAGTAATTTGATGGGATTTCATTGTCATATGAAATAAAGAACAAAGTACGTAATGCAAATACTTACTCGTCGTACTTGGCTCGGTCGTTGATGCTGTTGTTGCTTTAAAATGGAGAAAGTAATATATTAGGTTATTGATATTATTATCATCTATTTTTATTATTATTTTTATTATAATATAGTGTTATAGACAAAGTTTTATTAACAACATACAGTGAATGTCGAGATACTCTTATTGTTTACATATAACCCAAATTTTAATCATATATCAGTCTCATGTGAAATTAAAAAAAGTACATCAGACAAATACTTACTTGTGGTACTTGGCTCGGCGGTAATCGTTGTGGTTGCTTTGAAATGAAGAAAGTAGTATATAGTTTAAATTAGGCTATTAATATAATTTTCATTTATTATCAATGTTATTTATTAATATGGTTATATTGAAATATATTTTAAAAAAAAAACACTGTAGATGTCGCATGACTTATATAGCTTATATAAACCCCTAGATTTTCGTCATATTTCAGTGTTATGTGAAATAAAGAACAAAGTACATAATGCAAATTCTTACCCGTGGTACTTGGCTCGGTCGATGATGCTGTTATTGCTTTAAAATGAAGAAAGTAATATACTAGGTTATTGATATTATCATCGTCTATTTTCATTAGCATTTTTATTATTTTATGATTTAATAGACATAATTTTATTA
This sequence comes from Panopea generosa, assembly GCA_029582155.1. NCBI lineage: Eukaryota > Metazoa > Mollusca > Bivalvia > Adapedonta > Hiatellidae > Panopea > Panopea generosa. The sequence goes on from CM055907.1 coordinate 18,101,735, forward strand.
ACAACATACAGTGAATTTCGAGATACACATATTGTTTACATATAACCCAACATTTAATCATATATTAGTCTCATGTGAAATTAAGAACAACGTACATAAGACAAAAACGTACTTGTGGTACTTGTCTCGGTTGTTGTTGCTGTGGTTGCTTCGAAATGAAAAAAGTAATATATTGGGTGATTGATGTTAGTATCATCTATTTTCATTATCATTATTATTATATGTTATTATATACATACATTCTATTAAAAACAACTATCAATGTCCAATGACACATTTTGTTGATATGCTTCACGAAATTTGATGATATTTGATTGTCATATGAAATTAAGATCAAAGTCCATAATGCAAATACTTACCCGTCGTACTTGGCTCGGTCGTTGATGCTGTTGTTGCTTTAAAATGGAGAAAGTAATATATAAGGTTATTGATATTATTATCATCTATTTTCATTACTATTATTATTATTATCATCTATTTTCATTATTATTTTTATTATTATATGGTGTTATAGACAAAATTTAATAACAACATACAGTGAATGTCGAGATACACATATTGTTTACATAGTACCCAAAATTTAATCATATACGTCTCACACACAAATTAATTTTGTACTGTTCTACATATAGAGACATGCACTTCTGGAACACTTGATACATTACCAATGGTTCTAAAAGTGCCTTATTCCCATAGATAGTCCTCTGTTGGTCCTAATATGCAGAAAAAAACATGGGGTTGACCAGGTTGCTTTTTCACAATTTCGATGGTTTGATGGCACCCCTTCATTTTTGACAATTCTGCCCATTTGTTGCAGTGTATCACTACGCATCTTTAAACTGTTATAGCATCATCAAACAGTTCCCAGGGTCACCCAAACTTTGCAGAAATCATGAAAATATTCCAATGTTCCCATATGCACAAAGAAATATGCCATTTTATGCATTTTTTTAAAAAAAATTACCCAACCGCTTTACACAGCTCTAATTTCTTGGGCGTAATAATCTTGCTACCGTCATGTAAGGGAGGTAATTGTTCAGTGAGACCTATATCAGTCTCATGTGAAATTAAAAACAAAGTACATCAGACAAATACTTACTTGTGGTACTTGGCTCGGCGGTTATCGTTGTGGTTGCTTAAAAATGAAGAAAGTAGTATATAGTATCAATTAGGTTATTAATATAATTTTCATTTATTATCAATGTCATTTGTTCATATGGTTATATTGAAATACATTTCAAAAAAAAACAAAACACTGTAGATGTCGCATGACTTATATAGCTTATATAAACCCCTAGATTTTAGTCATATTTCTGTGTTATGTGAAATAAAGAACAAAGTATATCAGGCAAATACTTACACGTGGTACTTGGGTCGGTCGTTGTCGCTGTGGTTGCTTTAAAATGAAGAAAGTAATATATTAGGTTATTGGTATTATTATCATCTATTTTCATTATCTTTATTATATGTTGTTTTATACATACATTATATTAAAAAAACTATCAATGTCCAATGACATATATTGTTTATATAAATCACCAAAGTTTTTGATATTTCATTGTCATGTGAAATGAAGATCAAAGTACATATTGCAAAAACTTACCCGTCGTACTTAGCTTGGTCGTTGATGCTGTTGTTGCTTTAAAATGAAGAAAGTAATATATTAGGTTATTGATAATATTATCATCTATTTAAGTTATTAATATTATTATTATTAATATTATTATTATTATTATTATTATTATTATTATTATTATTTTTATTATTATTATTATTATTATTATAGATATAAGTTTATTAAAATCATACTGTGAATTTCGAGTTTCACACATTGCTTATATACAACCCAAAAATTAATCATATATCAGTTTCATGTAATATTAAGAACAAAGTACATCAGAAAAATACTTACTCGTGGTAGTTGGCTGGGTCGCTTTTTCTGTGGTTGTTTTAAAAGGAAGAAAGTAATATAATAGGTTATAAATATTATTATCGTCAATTATCATTATCATTCTTATTATATAGTGATATAGAAAGACATTTTATTAAAATAAATTCTGTCAATGCCGTATAACATATATTGTTTATATACATCTCCGAATGAAATCATATTTCAGTGTCAATTGAAATTAAGAACAAAATACATAATGCAAATACTTACCCGAAGTTCTTGGCTCGGTCGTTGTTGCTTTAAAATGAAAAAAAGTAATATATCAAATATAAAAGGTTAACAATATTATTATCATTCATTATTATTATTATTATTATTATTATGACTATTATTATTATTATTTTATTTTTATTATAATTATTATTATTATTATTATTATTATTATTATTTTATTATTATTATTATTATTATTATTATTATTAATATTATTATTATTATTATTATTATTATTATTATTATTATTTTTATTATTATCATTCATTATTATTATTATTATTATTATTATTATTTTATTATTATTACTATTATTATTAATATTATTATTATTATTATTATTATTATTATTATTATTATTATTATTATTATTATATGGTTTTATAAACATAATTTTATTAACAAAATACTGTGAATGTCCAGATACACTTATTGTTTACATATAACTCAATATATAATAATATATCTGTCTCATTTGAAATTAAGAACAACGTACATCAGACAAATACTTACACGTGGTACTTGGCTCAGTCGTTGTTGCTGTTGTGGCTTTGAAATGGAAAAAGTAATATATTAGGTTATTAAAATTATTATCATCTATTTTCCTTATAATCATTGTTATTATTATTATTATAATTATTATTATTTTGATTATGATTATTATTATTGTTATTATTATTATTATCATTATTATTATTATTATTATTATTATTATTATTATTATTATTATTATTATTATTATTATTATTATTATTATTATTATTATTATCATTATTATCATTATCATCATCATTATTATTTTTATTATTATTATTATTATAATTATTATATGGTGTTATAGAAATAATTTTATTAACAAAATACAGTAAATGTCGAGATACATATATTGTTTCCAGATAACCCAAAATTTAATCGTATAACAGTCTCAGGTGAAATTAAGTACAAAGTACATCAGACAAATACTTACACGTGGTACTTGGCGCAGTCGTTGTTGCTGCTGTTGGTTTAAAACGGAAAAAGTAATATATTAGGTTATTAAAATTATTATCATCGATTTTCATTATTATTATCATTATTATTATTATTATTATTATTATTATTATTATTATTATTATTATTATTATTATTATTAGAATTATATGGTGTTATAGACATAATTTTATTAACAAAATACAGTGAATGTCGAGGTACACATATCGTTGATATACAACCCAAAATTTAATCATATATCAGTCTCACGTTAAATTAAGAACAAAGTACATCAGATAAAAATACTTACTTGTGGTACTTGGCTCGTCGGTTATCGTTGTGGTTGCTTTAAATTGAAGAAAGTAGTATATTGTATTAATTAGGTATTAATACAATTTTCATTAAGTATCAATGTCATTTGTTTATATGGTTATATTGACATACATCTTTTTAAAAAAAAAACACACTATCAATGTTGTATGACTCATTTCGTTTATATACATACCTAAATTTAATCATGTTTCAGTGTTATGTGAAATAAAGAACAAAGTATATCAGGCAAATACTTACACGTGGTACTTGGCTCGGTCGTTGTTGCTGTGGTTGTTTTAAAATGAAGAAAGTAATATATTAGGTTATTGATATTAGTATCATCTATTTTCATCATTATTATTATTATATGTCATTGTATACATATATTCTATTAAAAAAATCTATCAATGTCCAATGACACATATTGTTGATACACTTTAAGTAATTTGATGGGATTTCATTGTCATATGAAATAAAGAACAAAGTACGTAATGCAAATACTTACTCGTCGTACTTGGCTCTGTCGATGATGCTGTTGTTGCTTTAAAATGAAGAAAGTAATATATTAGGTTATTGATATTATTATCATCTATTTTCATTATATTTTTTATTATTATATGGTGTTATAAACAAACTTTTATTAACAACATCAAGTGAATGTCGAGATACTCTTATTGTTTACATATAACCCAAAATTTAATCATATAACAGTCTCATGTGAAATTAAAAACAAAGTACATCAGACAAACACTTACTTGTGGTACTTGGCTCGGCGGTTATCGTTGTTGTTGCTTTGAAATGAAGAAAGTAGTATATAGTATAAATTAGGTTATTAATATAATTTTCATTTATTATCAATATCATTTGTTAATATGGTTATATTGAAATATATTTTTAAAAAAAAATCACTGTAGATGTCGCATGACTTATATAGCTGATATAAACCCCTAGATTTTAGTCATATTTCAGTGTTATGTGAAATAAAGAACAAAGTACATCATGCAAATACTTACCCGTGGTACTTGGCTCGGTCGTTGATGCTGTTATTGCTTTAAAATGAAGAAAGTAATATACTAGGTTATTGATATTATCATCATCTATTTTCATTAGCATTTTTATTATTATATGGTTTTATAGACATAATTTTATTAACAACATACAGTGAATTTCGAGATACACATATTGTTTACATATAACCCAAAATTTAATCATATATTAGTCTCATGTGAAATTAAGAACAACGTACATAAGACAAATACGTACTTGTGGTACTTTTCTCGGTTGTTGTTGCTGTGGTTGCTACGAAATGAAAAAAGTAATATATTGGGTGATTGATATTAGTATCATCTATTTTCATTATCGTTATTATTATATGTTATTATATACATACATTCTATTAAAAAAAACTATCAATGTCCAATGACACATTTTGTTGATATACTTCACGAAATTTGATGATATTTGATTGTCGTATGAAATTAAGATCAAAGTCCATAATGCAAATACTTACTTGTCGTACTTGGCTCGGTCGTTGATGCTGTTGTTGCTTTAAAATGGAGAAAGTAATATATTAGGTTATTGATATTATTATCATCTATTTTCATTATCATAATTATATGTTATGATATACATATATTCTATTAGAGAAAACTATCAATGTCCAATGAAACATATTGTTTATATAAATCAACAAATTCATTGATATTTTATTGTCATGTGAAATTAAGAACAAAGTACATAATGCAAATACTTACCAGTCGTACTTGGTTCGGTCGTTGATGCTGTTGTTGCTTTAAAATAAAGAAAGTAAAATATTAGGTTATTGGTATTATTATCATCTATTTTCATTATTATTTTTATTATTATATGGTTTTATAGACATAATTTTATTAGCAACATACAGTGAATGTCAACATACACATATTGTTTATATATAACCCAAAATTTAATCATATATCAGTCTCATGTGAAATTAAGAACAAAGAACACCAGACAAATACTAACTTGTGGTACTTTGATCGGCGGTTGTCGTTGAGGTTGCTTTAAAATGAAGAAAGTAGTTTATTGTATCAATTAGATTATTAATATTATTTTCATTTATTATCAATGTCATTTGTTTATATGTTTATATTGAAATACATTTTAAAGAAAACAAAACACTATAGATGTCGCATGACTTATATAGCTTATATAAACCACTAGATTTAGTCATATTTCAGTGTTATGAGAAATAAAGAAAAAAGTATATCAGGCAAATACTTACACGTGGTACTTGGCTCGGTCGTTGTCGCTGTGGTTTAAAAATGAAGAAAGTAATATATTAGGTTAATGATATTATTATCATCTATTTTCATTATCATTATTATATGTTGTTATATACATACATTCTATTAAAAAAACTATCAATGTCCAATGACACCTATTGTTTTTATAAATCGCCAAATTTATCGATATTTAATTGTCATGTGAAATTAAGATCAAAGTACATAATGCAAATACTTACCAGTCGTACTTAGCTCGGTCATTGATGCTGTTGTTGCTTAAAATGAAGAAAGTAATATATTAGGTTATTGTTATTATTATCATCTATTTTCATTATTAATATTATTTCTATTCTTATTAGAACTATTTTTATTATTATATGGTGTTATAGACATAGTTTTATTAACTACTTACCGTTAATGTCGAGATACTCATATTGTTTATATAAAACCCAAAATTTAATCATATATCAGTCTCATGTGAAATTAAGAATAAAGTACACCAGACAAATAATTACTTGTGGTACTTGTCTCGGTGGTTGTCGTTGTGCTTGCTTTAAATGAAGAAAGTAGTTTATTGTAACAATTAGATTATTAACATAGTTTTCATTTATTATCAATGTCATATGTTTATATGGTTATATTAAAATACAGTTTTAAAAAAACACTATCAATGTCGCATGACTTATATAGTTTATATAAACCCCTAGATTTAGTCATATTTCAGTGTTATGTGAAATAAAGAACAAATACTTACACGTGGTACTTGGCTCGGTCGTTGATGCTGTTGTTGCGTTAAAATGAAGAAGGTAATATATTAGGTTATTGATATTATTATCATCTATTTATTATTATTATTATTGTTATTATTATTATTATTATTATTATTATTATTATTATTATTATTATTATTATTATTATTATTATTATTATTATTATAGTCATAATTTTATTAAAATCATACTGTGAATTTCGAGTTTCACACATTGATTATATTCAACCCAAAAATTAATCATATATCAGTGTCATGTAATATTCAGAACAAAGTACATCAGAAAAATACTTACTTGTGGTAGTTGGCTGGGTCGCTATTTCTGTGGTTGTTTTAAAAGAAAGAAAGTAATATATTAGGTTATAAATATTATTATCGTCTATTATCATTATCATTCTTATTATATGGTGATATAGAAAGACATTTTATTAAAGTAAATTCTGTCAATGCCGTATAACATATATTGTTTATATACATCTCCGAATGAAATCATATTTCAGTGTCAATTGAAATTAAGAACAAAATATATAATGCAAATACTTACCCGAAGTACTTGGCTCGGTTGTTGATGCTAATGTTGCTTTTAGATGAAAAACAAGTAATATATTAAATATAAAATGTTAACTATATTATTATCATTCATTATTATTATTATTATTATGAGTATTATTATTATTATTTTATTTTTATCATTATTATTATTATTATTATTATTATTATTATTATTATTATTATTATTATTATTATTATTATTATTATTATTATTATTATTATTATTATTATACGGTGATATAGACATATATTTTAATGAATATATACTGTAAATGTCGCATGATACATATTGTTTATATACTTCAACAAACTGAATCATATGTCAGTGACATGTAAAATTAAGTACAAAGTATATCAGACATAAACTTACTCGTGGTACTTGGCTCGGTCGTTGTTGCTGTTGTTGCTTTAAAATGAAAAAAGCAATATATTAGGTCATTAATATTATTATCATCAATTTCATTATAATTATTATTATATGGTTTTATAGACATAATTTTATTAACAAAATACAATGTATGTCGAGAAACACATATTGTTTAAATATAACTCAAAATATAATAATATATCTGTCTCATTTGAAATTCAGAACAAAGTACATCAGACAAATACTTACACATGGTAGTTGGCTCAATCGTTGTTGCTGTTGTTGCTTTAAAATGGAAAAAGTAATATATTAAGTTATTAAAATTATTATCATCTATTTTCATTATAATTATTATAATTATTATAATAATAATAATTATTATTATTATTGTTATTATTATTATTATCATCATTATTATTATTATTATTATTATTATTATTATTATTATTATTATTATTATTATTATTATTAATATTATTATTATTATTATTTATTATTATTATTATTATTATTATTATTATTATTATTATTATTATTATTATTATTATTATTATTATTATTATTATAATTATTATCATTATCATCATCATTATTATTTTTATTATTATTATTATTATTATAATTATTATATGGTGTAATAGAAAGAATTTTATTAACAAAATACAGTAAATGTCGAGATACATATATTGTTTCCAGATAACCCAAAATTTAATCGTATAACAGTCTCAGGTGAAATTAAGTACAAAGTACATTAGACAAATACTTACACGTGGTACTTGGCGCAGTCGTTGTTGCTGCTGTTGGTTTAAAACGGAAAAAGTAATATATTAGGTTATTAAAATTATTATCATCGATTTTCATTATTATTATCATTATTATTATTATTATTATTATTATTATTATTATTATTATTATTATATATTATTATTATTATTATTATTATTATTATTATTATAATTATATGGTGTTATAGACATAATTTTATTAACAAAATACAGTGAATGTCGAGGTACACATATCGTTGATATACAACCCAAAATTTAATCATATATCAGTCTCACGTTAAATTAAGAACAAAGTACATCAGATAAAAATACTTACTTGTGGTACTTGGCTCGTCGGTTATCGTTGTGGTTGCTTTAAATTGAAGAAAGTAGTATATTGTATTAATTAGGTTATTAATATAATTTTCATTAAGTATCAATGTCATTTGTTTATATGGTTATATTGACATACATCTTTTTAAAAAAAAAACACACTATCAATGTTGTATGACTCATTTCGTTTATATACATACCTAAATTTAATCATGTTTCAGTGTTATGTGAAATAAAGAACAAAGTATATCAGTCAAATACTTACACGTGGTACTTGGCTCGGTCGTTGTTGCTGTGGTTGCTTTAAAATGAAGAAAGTAATATATTAGGTTATTGATATTAGTATCATCTATTTTCATCATTATTATTATTATATGTCATTATATACATATATTCTATTAAAAAAATCTATCAATGTCCAATGACACATATTGTTGATATACTTTAAGTAATTTGATGGGATTTCATTGTCATATGAAATAAAGAACAAAGTACGTAATGCAAATACTTACTCGTCGTACTTGGCTCTGTCGATGATGCTGTTGTTGCTTTAAAATGAAGAAAGTAATATATTAGGTTATTGATATTATTATCATCTATTTTCATTATATTTTTTATTATTATATTGTGTTATAAACAAACTTTTATTAACAACATAAAGTGAATGTCGAGATACTCTTATTGTTTACATATAACCCAAAATTTAATCATATATCAGTCTCATGTGAAATTAAAAACAAAGTACATCAGACAAATACTTACTTGTGGTACTTGGCTCGGCGGTTATCGTTGTGGTTGCTTTGAAATGAAGAAAGTAGTATATAGTATAAATTAGGTTATTAATATAATTTGCATTTATTATCAATATCATTTGTTAATATGGTTATATTGAAATATATTTTTAAAAAAAAATCACTGTAGATGTCGCATGACTTATATAGCTGATATAAACCCCTAGATTTTAGTCATATTTCAGTGTTATGTGAAATAAAGAACAAAGTACATCATGCAAATACTTACCCGTGGTACTTGGCTCGGTCGTTGATGCTGTTATTGCTTTAAAATGAAGAAAGTAATATACTAAGTTATTGATATTATCATCATCTATTTTCATTAGCATTTTTATTATTATATGGTTTTATAGACATAATTTTATTAACAACATACAGTGAATTTCGAGATACACATATTGTTTACATATAACCCAAAATTTAATCATATATTAGTCTCATGTGAAATTAAGAACAACGTACATAAGACAAATACGTACTTGTGGTACTTTTCTCGGTTGTTGTTGCTGTGGTTGCTAAGAAATGAAAAAAGTAATATATTGGGTGATTGATATTAGTATCATCTATTTTCATTATCGTTATTATTATATGTTATTATATACATACATTCTATTAAAAAAATCTATCAATGTCCAATGACACATTTTGTTGATATACTTCACGAAATTTGATGATATTTGATTGTCGTATGAAATTAAGATCAAAGTCCATAATGCAAATACTTACTCGTCGTACTTGGCTCGGTCGTTGATGCTGTTGTTGCTTTAAAATGGAGAAAGTAATATATTAGGTTATTGATATTATTATCATCTATTTTCATTATCATAATTATATGTTATGATATACATATATTCTATTAGAGAAAACTATCAATGTCCAATGAAACATATTGTTTATATAAATCAACAAATTCATTGATATTTTATTGTCATGTGAAATTAAGAACAAAGTACATAATGCAAATACTTACCAGTCGTACTTGGTTCGGTCGTTGATGCTGTTGTTGCTTTAAAATAAAGAAAGTAAAATATTAGGTTATTGGTATTATTATCATCTATTTTCATTATTATTTTTATTATTATATGGTTTGATAGACATAATTTTATTAGCAACATACAGTGAATGTCAACATACACATATTGTTTACATATAACCCAAAATTTAATCATATATCAGTCTCATGTGAAATTAAGAACAAAGAACACCAGACAAATACTAACTTGTGGTACTTTGATCGGTGGTTGTCGTTGAGGTTGCTTGAAAATGAAGAAAGTAGTTTATTGTATCAATTAGATTATTAATATTATTTTCATTTATTATCAATGTCATTTGTTTATATGTTTATATTGAAATACATTTTAAAAAAAAAAACACACTATAGATGTCGCATGACTTATATAGCTTATATAAACCACTAGATTTAGTCATATTTCAGTGCTATGAGAAATAAAGAAAAAAGTATATCAGGCAAATACTTACACGTGGTACTTGGCTCGGTCGTTGTCGCTGTGGTTTAAAAATGAAGAAAGTAATATATTAGGTTAATGATATTATTATCATCTATTTTCATTATCATTATTATATGTTGTTATATACATACATTCTATTAAAAAAACTATCAATGTCCAATGACACCTATTGTTTTTATAAATCGCCAAATTTATCGATATTTAATTGTCATGTGAAATTAAGATCAAAGTACATAATGCAAATACTTACCAGTCGTACTTAGCTCGGTCATTGATGCTGTTGTTGCTTTAAAATGAAGAAAGTAATATATTAGGTTATTGTTATTATTATCATCTATTTTCATTATTAATATTATTTCTATTCTTAATAGAACTATATTTATTATTATATGGTGTTATAAACATAGTTTTATTAACTACTTACCGTTAATGTCGAGATACTCATATTGTTTATATAAAACCCAAAATTTAATCATATATCAGTCTCATGTGAAATTAAAAATAAAAGTACACCAGACAAATAATTACTTGTGGTACTTGTCTCGGCGGTTGTCGTTGTGCTTGCTTTAAATGAAGAAAATAGTTTATTGTAACAATTAGATTATTACATGTAGGTGTAAAATGTATGAAATAATATTTCACCTGTACAGGTCACTCCGTCTCCAGTATACCCGGAATTACAACTACATGTAAAAGAGCCTTCTGTATTTGTACATGCGGCATTTGCATCGCAATTGCTGCTTCCATCAGTACATTCATCATTATCTGTTTGTAACATAAATACCATGAACACTATTAAGTCAAATATATGTCATCTTCGTGGAAGTATTGTCATGTTTTTGTACATATATAATAGCTATGAAAATCACAGAGTGTTTTATAATTCATGCAAATGGACGCGTGTATCGATTAATCAGGTTGTATTGCAGTCTTTTCACACAGACGCTTAACTTTGTGGCAAACCTGAATCAGTTCTTATCGCAAGCCCCTCGACACTTAAGCAATTAGCTCTGTTGTAAGCCTGACCGATTAGCTCGTCGCTGATTGGTCAGTGGATATCCTTTGTCTTATTTATTAATCTACACACTTTCGGATCGCACATAGTTTAATTAATACACACCACCACACCGATGCTTCACACAAACCCCTATTTATATATTGGAAATGTGTATGCATAATACAGGAGCCACTATGAGACTTGATGTCGTTGAAATATTATTGCACTCCACATAACATCATATACCGGAGTACCTTTGTGCTCGAAATTACAGAGAAAAATCATTAGATGTCACGAACATTATTATTTCAAATATATGTCATCTTCGTTGAGGTATAACCATGTTTCTATACACATATATAACTAACATTGAGAAAATTATATAAGATAATGTACACAAACTTTAAATGATATCGTAGTTATCAATTTGATTTGATATACTGGTCACTATAATATTACTATTACTCGGTACTAATTTTCAAATCAATACTATAGTGGTGAACATGAATAACCACACATTGGAATAATTTATCTTAAATATAAGTTTCAACATTTAATTATATACAATTTTGTTGTTAACATTTAATTCAACAGTGATACATATTTCACACTGCCGCAAAGCATCAATTTAACAATATTTGAATAGAAAATTAGGTGTAAAATGTATGAAATAATATTTCACCTGTACAGGTCACTCCGTCTCCAGTATACCCGGAATTACAGTTACATGTAAAAGAGCCTTCTGTATTCGTACATGCGGCATTTGCATCGCAATTGCTGCTTCCATCAGTACATTCATCATTATCTGTTTGTAACATAAATACCATGAACACTATTAAGTCAAATATATGTCATCTTCGTGGAAGTATTGTCATGTTTTTGTACATATATAATAGCTATGAAAATCACAGAGTGTTTTATAATTCATGCAAATGGACGCGTGTATCGATTAATCAGGTTGTATTGCAGTCTTTTCACACAGACGCTTAACTTTGTGGCAAACCTGAATCAGTTCTTATCGCAAGCCCCTCGACACTTAAGCAATTAGCTCTGTTGTAAGCCTGACCGATAAGCTCGTCGCTGATTGGTCAGTGGATATCCTTTGTCTTATTTATTAATCTAGACACTTTCGGATCGCACATAGTTTAATTAATACACACCACCACACCGATGCTTCACACAAACCCCTATTTATATATTGGAAATGTGTATGCATAATACAGGAGCCACTATGAGACTTGATGTCGTTTAAATATTATTGCACTCCACATAACATCATATACCGGAGTACCTTTGTGCTCGAAATTACAGAGAAAAATCATTAGATGTCACGAACATTATTATTTCAAATATATGTCATCTTCGTTGAGGTATAACCATGTTTCTATACACATATATAACTAACATTGTAAAAATTATATAAGATAATGTATACAAACTTTAAATGATATCGTAGTTATCAATTTGATTTGATATACTGGTCACTATAATATTACTATGACTCGGTACTAATTTTCAAATCAATACTATAGTGGTGAACATGAATAACTACCCATTGGAATAATTTATCTTAAATATAAGTTTCAACATTGAATTATATACAATTTTGTTGTTAACATTTAATTCAACAGTGATACATATTTCACACTGCCGCAAAGCTTCAATTTAACGATATTTGAATGGAAAATTAGATGTTAAATGTAAGAAATAATATTTCACCTGTACAGGCCATTCCGTCGCCAGTATACCCGGAATTACAGCTACATGTAAACGAGCCTTCTGTATTTGTACATGCGGCATTTGCATCGCAATTGCTGCTTCCATCAGTACATTCATCATTATCTGTTTGTAACATAGATACCATGAACACCATTAAGTCAAATATATGTCATTTTCGTGGAAGTATTGTCATGTTTTTGTACACATATAATAGCTATGAAAATCATAGCGTGTTTTATAATTCGAGCTAAGGGACGCGTGTATCGATTAATCAGGTCGTATCGCAGACATTTCACACAGACGCTTAACTTTGTGGCAAACCTGAATCAGTTCTTATTGCAAGCCCTTCGACACTTAAGCAATTAGCTCTGTTGTAAGCCTGACCGATTAGCTCGTCGCAGATTGGTCAGTGGAGATCCTTTGTCTGAATCATTACTCTAGACACTTTCAGATCGCACATAGTTTAATTCTTACCCACCACCACCCCGATGCATCACAAAAAACCCTATTTATATATTGGAAATTTATATGCATAATACAGGAGCCACTATGATACTTGATGTCGCTGAAATTTTACAGTACTCCACATAACATCATATACCGGAGTACCTTTGTGCTCGAAATTACAGAGAAAAATCATTACATGTCACGAACATTATTATTTCAAATATATGTCATCTTCGTTGAGGTATTATCATGTTTCTATACACATATATAACTAACATTGTAAAGATTATATAAAGATAATGTATACAAACATTAAATGATATCGTAGTTATCAATTTGATTTGATATACTGGTCACTATAATATTACTATTACTCGGTACTAATTTTCAAATCAATACTATAGTGGTGAACATGAAATAATTTATCTTAAATAGAAGTTTCAACATTGCATTATATACAATTTTCATGTTAACATTTTATTCAACAGTAATACATATTTTAAACTGTCGCAAAGCATAAATTTAACAATATTTGAATAGAAAATTAGGTGTAAAATGTATGAAATAATATTTCACCTGTACAGGTCACTCCGTCTCCAGTATACCCGGAATTACAGCTACATGTAAACGAGCCTTCTGTATTTGTACATGCGGCATTTGCATCGCAATTGCTGCTTCCATCAGTACATTCATCATTATCTGTTTGTAACATAGATACCATGAACACTATTAAGTCAAATATATGTCATCTTCGTGGAAGTATTGTCATGTTTTTGTACATATATAATAGCTATGAAAATCACAGAGTGTTTTATAATTCATGCAAATGGACGCATGTATCGATTAATCAGGTTGTATTGCAGTCTTTTCACACAGACGCTTAACTCTGTGGCAAACCTGAATCAGTTCTTATCGCAAGCCCCTCGACACTTTAGCAATTAGCTCTGTTGTAAGCCTGACCGATTAGCTCGTCGCAGATTGGTCAGTGGATATCCTTTGTCTGAATCATTACTCTAGACACTTTCAGATCGCACATAGTTTAATTCTTACCCACCACCACCCCGATGCATCACAAAAAACCCTATTTATATATTGGAAATTTATATGCATAATACAGGAGCCACTATGATACTTGATGTCGCTGAAATTTTACAGTACTCCACATAACATCATATACCGGAGTACCTTTGTGCTCGAAATTACAGAGAAAAATCATTACATGTCACGAACATTATTATTTCAAATATATGTCATCTTCGTTGAGGTATAACCATGTATCTATACACATATATAACTAACATTGTAAAAATTTTATAAGATAATGTATACAAACATTAAATGATATCGTAGTTATCAATTTGATGTGATATACTGGTCACTATAATATTACTATTACTCGGTACTAATTTTCAAATCAATACTATAGTGGTGAACATGAAATAATTTATCTTAAATAGAAGTTTCAACATTGCATTATATACAATTTTCATGTTAACATTTTATTCAACAGTAATACATATTTTAAACTGTCGCAAAGCATGAATTTAACAATATTTGAATAGAAAATTAGGTGTAAAATGTATGAAATAATATTTCACCTGTACAGGTCACTCCGTCTCCAGTATACCCGGAATTACAACTACATGTAAACGAGCCTTCTGTATTTGTACATGCGGCATTTGCATCGCAATTGCTGCTTCCATCAGAACATTCATCATTATCTGTTTGTAACATAGATACCATGAACACTATTAAGTCAAATATATGTCATCTTCGTGGAAGTATTGTCATGTTTTTGTACATATATAATAGCTATGAAAATCACAGAGTGTTTTATAATTCATGCAAATGGACGCATGTATCGATTAATCAGGTTGTATTGCAGTCTTTTCACACAGACGCTTAACTCTGTGGCAAACCTGAATCAGTTCTTATCGCAAGCCCCTCGACACTTAAGCAATTAGCTCTGTTGTAAGCCTGACCGATTAGCTCGTCGCTGATTGGTCAGTGGATATCCTTTGTCTTATTTATTAATCTACACACTTTCGGATCGCACATAGTTTAATTATTACCCATTACCACACCGATGCTTCACACAAACCCCTATTTATATATTGGAAATGTGTATGCATAATACAGGAGCCACTATGAGACTTGATGTCGTTGAAATATTATTGCACTCCACATAACATCATATACCGGAGTACCTTTGTGCTCGAAATTACAGAAAAAATCATTAGATGTCACGAACATTATTATTTCAAATATATGTCATCTTCGTTGAGGTATAACCATGTATCTATACACATATATAACTAACATTGTAAAAATGTTATAAGATAATGTATACAAACATTAAATGATATCGTAGTTATCAATTTGATTTGATATACTGGTCACTATAATATTACTATTACTCGGTACTAATTTTCAAATCAATACTATAGTGGTGAACATGAATAACTACCCATTGGAATAATTTATCTTAAATATAAGTTTCAACATTTAATTATATACAATTTTGTTGTTAACATTTAATTCAACAGTGATACATATTTCACACTGCCGCAAAGCATCAACTGAACGATATTTGAATAGAAAATTACATGTAACATAATTTTCATTTATTATCAATGTCATATGTTTATATGGTTATACTGAAATACAGTTTAAAAAAAACACTATCAATTTCACATGACTTATATAGTTTATATAAACCCCTATATTTAGTCATATTTCAGTGTTATGTGAAATAAAGAACAAAGTATCTCAGGCAAATACTTACACGGGGTACTTGGCTCGGTCGTTGTTGCTGTTGTTGCTTTTAAAGGAAGAAGATAATATATTAGGTTATTGATATTATTATCATCTATTTCTTCTTATTATTATTATTATTAATAATTTTATTATTATCATTATTATTATTATTATTATTATTATTATTATTATTATTATTATTATTATTAAAGACATAATTTTATTAAAATCATACTGTGAATTTCCAGTTGCACACATTGCTTATATACAACCCAAAAATTAATCATATATCAGTGTCATGTAATATTAAGAACAAAGTACATCAGAAAAATACTTACTTGTGGTAGTTGGCTGGGTCGCTATTTCTGTGGTTGTTTTAAAAGGAAGAAAGTAATATAATAGGTTATAAATATTATTATCGTCTATTATCATTATCATTCTTATTATATGGTGATATAGAAAGACATTTTATTAAAATAAATTCTGTCAATGCCGTATAACATATATTGTTTATATACATCTCGGAATGAAATCATATTTCAGTGTCAATTGAAATTAAGAACAAAATACATAATGCAAATACTTACCAGAAGTACTTGGCTCGGTCGTTGATGCTATTGTTGCTTTAAAATGAAAAAAAAGTAATATATCAAATATAAAAGGTTAACAATATTATTATCATTCATTATTATTATTATTATTATGACTATTATTATTATTATTTTATTATTATTATTATTATTATTATTATTATTATTATAATTAAAAAAAAATTATTTTGATATTTTTATTATTATTATTATTAGTATTATTATTATCATTATTATTATTATTATTATTATTATTATTATTATTATTATTATTATTATTATTATTATTATACGGTGATAATGACGTATATTTTAATGAATATATACTGTAAATGTCGCATGATACATATTGTTTATATACTTCAACAAACTGAATCATATGTCAGTGACATGTAAAATTAAGTACGAAGTATATCAGACATATACTTACTCGTGGTACTTGGCTCGGTCGTTGTTGCTGTTGTTGTTTTAAAATGAAAAAAAACAATATTTTAGGTCATTAATATTATTATCATCAATTTCATTATAATTATTATTATATGGTTTTATAGAAATAATTTTATTATCAAAATACAGTGAATGTCGAGATACACATATTGTTTACATATAACTCAAAATATAATAATATATCTGTCTCATTTGAATTTATGAACAAAGTACATCAGACAATTACTTACACGTGGTAGTTGGCTCAGTCGTTGTCGCTGTTGTTGCTTTAAAATGGAAAAAGTAATATATTAGGCTATTAAACTTGTTATCATCTATTTTCATTATAATCATTATAATTATTATTATTTTTATTATACTTATTATAATAATAATATTTATTATTATTTTTATTATTATTATTATAATTATTATATGGTGTTATAGAAATAATTTTATTAACAAACTACAGTAAATGTCGAGATACATATATTGTTTACAGATAACCCAAAATTTAATCGTATATCAGTCTCAGGTGAAATTAAGTACAAAGTACATCAGACAAATACTTACACGTGGTACTTGGCTCAGTCGTTGTTGCTGTTGTTGGTTTAAAACGGAAAAAGTAATATATTAGGTTATTAAAATTATTATCATCTATTTTCATTATTATTCTTTTCATTATAATTATTATTATTATTATTATTATTATTATTTTTATTATTATTATTATTATTATTATTATTATTATTATTATTATTATTATTATTATTATTATTATTATAAAATGGTGTTATAGACATAATTTTATTAACAAAATACAATGAATGTCGAGGTACACATATCGTTTATATACAACCCAAAATTTAATCATATATCAGTCTCAGGTTAAATTAAGAACAAAGTACATCAGACAAATACTTACTTGTGGTACTTGGCTCTTCGGTTATCGTTGTGGTTGCTTTAAATTCAAGAAAGTAGTATATTGTATTAATTAGGTTATTAATATAATTTTCATTAAGTATCAATGTCATTTGTTTATATGATTATATTGACATACATCTTTTTTTTAAAAAACATACTATCAATGTTGCATGACTCATTTCGTTTATACACACACCTAAATTTAATCATGTTTCAGTGTAATGTGAAATAAAGAACAAAGTATATCAGACAAATACTTACATGTGGTACTTGGCTCGGTCGTTGTTGCTGTGGTTGCTTTAAAATGAAGAAAGTAATATATTAGGTTATTGATATTAGTATCATCTATTTTCATCATTATTATTATTATATGTCATTATATACATACATTCTATTAAAAAAATCTATCAATGTCCAATGACACATATTGTTGATATACTTCAAGTAATTTGATGGGATTTCATTGTCATATGAAATAAAGAACAAAGTACGTAATGCAAATACTTACTCGTCGTACTTGGCTCGGTCGTTGATGCTGTTGTTGCTTTAAAATGAAGAAAGTAATATATTAGGTTGTTGATATATTATTATCATCTATTTTTATTATCATTATTATATGTTGTTATATACATACATTCTATTACAGAAAAATATCAATGTCCTATGAAACATATTGTTTATATAAGTCAACAAATTTATTGATATTTCATTGTCATGTGAAATTAAGAACAAAGAACATAATGCAAATACTTACTCGTCGTATTTGGTTCGGTCGTTGATGCTGTTGTTGCTTTAAAATGAAGAAAGTAATATATCAGGTTATTGATATTATTATCATCTATTCTCATTATTATTTTTATTATGATATGGTGTTATGGACATAATTTTATTAATAAAATACAGTGAATGTCGAGATACACATATTGTTTACATATAACCCAAACTTTAATCATATATCAGTCTCATGTGAAAATAAGAACAAAGTACACCAGGCAAATACTTACTTGTGGTACTTGGATCCGCGGTTGTCGTTGTGGTTACTTTAAAATGAATGAAGAAAGTAGTATATTGTATCAATTAGATTATTAATATAATTTTCATTCATTACAAATGTCATTTGTTTATATGGTTATATTGAAACACATTTTTAAAAAAAAACACTATAGATGTCGCATGACTGATATAGCTTATATAAACCCCTAGATTTAGTCATATTTCAGTGTTATGTGAAATAATGAACAAAGTATATCAGACAAATACTTACACGTGGTACTTGGCTCGGTCGTTGTCGCTGTGGTTGCTTTAAAATGAAGAAAGTATTGTATTAGGCTATTGTTATTATTATTATCTATTTTCATTATCATTATTATATGTTGTTATATACATACATTCCATTAAAAAAAACTATCAATGTCCAATGCCACATATTGTTTATATAAATCACCAAATTTATTGATATTTCATTGTCATGTGAAATGAAGATCAAAGTACATAATGCAAATACTTAAACGTCGTACTTGGCTCGGTCGTTGATGCTGGTGTTGGTTTAAAATGAAGAAAGTACTATATTAGGTTATTGATATTATTATCATCTATTTTCATTATTAATATTATTATTAATATTATTATTATTATTATTATTATTATTATTATTATTATTATTATTATTATTATTATTATTATTATAACTATTGTTATTATTATATGGTGTTATAGACATAATTTTATTAACAAAATACAGTGAATGTCGAGATATTCATATTGTTTACATATAACCCTAACTTTAATCATATATCAGTCTCATGTGAAATTAAGAACAAAGTACATAAGACAAATACTTACACGTGGTACTTGGCTCGGTCGTTGTTGCTGTGGTTGCTACGAAATAATAAAAGTTATATATTAGGTGATTGATATTTGTATCATCTATTTTCATTGTCATTATTATTATTATATGTTATTATATACATACATTCTATTAAAAAAATCTATCAATGTCCAATGACACATTTTGTTGATATGCTTCACGAAATTTGATGATATTTCATTGTCATATGAAATTAAGAACAAAGTACGTAATGCAAATACTTACCCGTCGTACTTGTCTCGGTCGTTGATGCTGTTGTTACTTTAAAATGGAGAAAGTAATATATTAGGCTATTGATATTATTATCATCTATTTTCATTATCATAATTATATGTTATTATATACATATATTTTATTAGAGAAAACTATCAATGTCCAATGAAACATATTGTTTATATAAATCAACAAATTCATTGATATTTCATTGTCATGTGAAATTAAGAACAAAGAACATAATGCAAATACTTACTAGTCGTACTTGGTTCGGTCGTTGATGCTGGTGTTGCTTTAAAATGAAGAAAGTAATATATAAGGTTATTGGTATTATTATCATCTATTTTCATTATTATTTTTATTATTATATGGTGTTATAGACATAATTTTATTAACAACATACAGTGAATGTCGAGATACACATATTGTTTACATATAACCCAAAATTTAATCATATATCAGTCTCATGTGAAATTAACAACAAAGTACACCAGACAAATACTTACTTGTGGTACTTGGATCGGCGGTTGTCGTTGTGGTTGCTTTAAAATGAAGAAAGTAGTATATTGTATATATTAGGTTATTAATAAAATTTTTATTACGTATCAATGTCATATGTTTACATGGCTATATTGACATACAACTTTTTTTTTAAAAAAACACTATCAATGTCGCATGACTTATATTCAGTCAGGACCCACACGGTCATTTTAGTACGCAACCCTGCTCACTTAACGACAGCGTAGCAACGGTAAAATAGTCCCCTTTCAGCATCCCAAGCTATTTTGGTCGCCATTTTATTGGGTAAACTGCGAGAGGAAATCGTAATTGTAATCTCAATACCGCGATTTCAGCTTGATGTTCGATTCGGAAACATTTATAATAATAAAAGAAATGCTGGAATACTTTAAAAATGTAGTATACTTGCTTTGTTTGGTTAAAATATCGATTTTTACCAGCGCAAAGGCCACTTTTTATGCTCGACTGATTCGCCGATCTTGAAAATCGTTCATTTTCGATTCACGTTTACGCTTTAATACGAATGTGTTTTTTTTTCTTCTTTTTTTTATACAAATGCTATAAAATCAGAGCTTTTAGTATGTCTGCCACATTTAAACTGTTATTTATAACGACGAAAAACATACAAAATATTAGATTTTTTAACACCACTTGCTCGATTTTTTTCGGTGGTGAAAGTGGCGAGTGAAAGTGGCGAGTTCACGCATATTGATTCTATATGGGGGTCGTCTCAAAAGTAAAAGGTAGACAACCAGTGTTATTTACAATGTTATTTGTTACTTCTTTTCTTTCTATCAACCAAAGCTATCTACCAGAGGCACTTTATTGTACGAGCTTTTATATAATAAATTACATCCGTTTTTAAATATTTTATTTTGATAGGTTTTCATGACAATAACTTCATTTATCTGGTAGACTATAGTTGCAACTAGCATAAAGATACATAGCGCCTTATAATGTGTTTGATAGGTCAGGTTTGTTAATGATATTAAACAAAAAATTAATAGAATATTTAAAACTGTATACAGTTTTGAACAAATTTGAGAGAGGACCACAATCGGACCCTATTTGTCAAACATCAAAGATCCTTGTACTACAAACTTTAACCTGCTAAAAACAAAATTACTTAAACTAAAAGGGATATAATTATGCTAAAAGGCAATCAAGAGTTATGGTTATTATCTCTATGAGTTTCCTAAAGGATGTTGAACAAACATGAGAAGTGCCATTCATGTCCAATGATAGGATGATGAAATAAGTACCAAATCAAAAACTTTAACCTCTAAATATCACTAACCAAATTTTCCAGGTCCAAAAGGGTCAAAAGGTCAATATGCAGTCCAGAGTTATGGTTCTTAATCATGTGCATTTCATCGATGATACTGAACACACATGTGAAGTTTCATTCATATTGTATGAGTCGTTGCATAGATATTAACTTGATAAAATATTTTAACCCGAAAAATTAAGTCCATAAAGGGCCATAACTCTGCCAAAATGCAACCCGAGTTATGTTTCTTGTGTCTGTGTGTTCCATTGATGATGCTGAACACACAAATACTTTTACCTGGAAAACCAACGCTAACGCCGAAGCGAGTACAATAGCGCCTCTACTCCTATTCCACGAATATTCGAGCTAATAAGTGAATTTACTATTTTCCAATAGCATTCATAAGTAAAAACCAAGGGCCCTTTTCTGGGCACCAATATATCCTAACCCCTTCGTTTAAACAATATTGAACCTCCTACTTTTAGGATCTTTTATTATGCTGAATATGAATGCATTTGACTCTTCAGTTCTTTAGACTATTTTTGAAATTTCAAAATTTTATTCCTTTTTGGACCCCTGCTGGTTCATTTTGGATATCAAATTCCCATAAAAGGACCAAGTTTCAACAGTTATGAGTAAACAATGCTCCAGACACCATATGAATATAATAATACCAAAAATGGATGAGAAAAACATAATTTCCTATTTTCAAATACTATTTCTATGTAAATATCAGTCCCCTTATTGGGCCTCAATATACTCTAACACCATCATTTGAACAAAATTCAAACTCTTCATCATATGGATCATTTATGTCAAATATGAATTAAGTCGGCTTATCAGTTTTGGAGAAGAAATTTTTGTTTAAATTTCAAAATTGTATCCCTTTTTTTTGGCCCCTTATGGATATTAAATCCGTTTTAAAGGACAAAGTCTCAATTGTTATGACTGAAAAATGCTTCAGACAGCATTATGATTGGAATAATACCAAAAATGTATGAGAAAAAGCATAATTTCCTGTTTTCTCATACTACCGGGTATTCCTATGTAAACATCAAAGTGCCATTACTGGGCCCAATACATCCTAACCCCTTCATTTGAACACAATTCTAACTCTTCATCATATGGATCATTTGTCCCAAATATGAATGAATTTGACTCATCAGTTTTAGAGAAGATTTTTTATTTTTTATATTGTTATCCTATTTTGGACCCCACCTAGCCCCTTATGGATATTAAATCCCCTTTAAAAAACAGTCTCATCAGTTATGACTTAACAACGCTTCAGACACTAATATGATTGGAATAATTCCAAAAACTGATAAAAACACAATTTCCTGTTTTCCCATACTATTCCTATGTAAACATGAAAGTCCCGTTACTGGGTCCCAGTATATCCTTACCTCTTCATTTGAACAAAATTCACTCTTCATCATATGGATCACTTGTACCAAACATTAATGAATTTCATTAATCAGTTCTTGAGATAATTTTTGAAAATGTATCCCTTTTTGGGCCCCTTATGGCTATTAAGTCCCCTTTAAAGCACTCAGTCTCAACTGTTGACTAAACAATGCTTCAGACATCATTATGATTGGAATAATACCAAGAAATGGATAAGAAAAACATTTCCTGTTTTCCTATACCATTCAGTCCCCTTACTGAGATCCAATGGACCTTAACTTGTTTATTTGAACAAGCTTGAAAACTCTACTCATAGGGATCATTAAAACCAAATATAAAATCTAAAATTAAACAATGGTCAAGAAGATATCTGACTCCATTAGGAAAAATCACTGTTATAAAAAGTTTGCTATTGCCTATTTTGAATCATATATTTGTAGCATTACCAAATCCTAATGAAAATGTAATCAAAGAAATAAATTCAATTTTTTACGATTTCATATGGGGTGGGACAGCCAAAATAAAACAAAAAGTTATCACCAAACAATACATTGAAGGGGGATTAAAAATGATCAACATTGAAGCATTTATTTTAGCACTTAAGGCAACATGGATTAGGAGACTACTACGTATGGGGGGAACCTGGAGTGGAATAATAGAACAAGAAATTAGTTTATCAAATCTTAGCAATTTTGGAAATGCTTACACAGCAAAAAAGATAAATAAAATTAGCAATACATTCTGGCGAGATGTTCTTAAATCACACAATAGCATAATTCAATTAAACAAAATTACAACCTTAGAACATCTACTTCAGACACCAATATTTCAAAATAATAATTTGCTAGTAGGTGGAAAACCCATAATAAATAAGCTATGGAATGAAAAGGGTATATATTTTATTAATGATATCGTGTCAGAAAAAGGGGAGCTTTTGACAGAAAATGAATTTAAAACAATATACAACATAAAAAACAACTATCTACAGTTCCATGGAATAATACAAGCAATAAAAAAATTAGCCAAGAAATATGGCATAACCATAAACAATAAAAAGATGCCAAATCCACTTTTACCCACCAATATAAATGTATACTTTAAATCTATAAAAGGATGCCAACATTTTTACAATATTTTAAATAATAATGATGAAGTACCCACTTCAAAATTTAAATGGGAGCAAATCTATAATATCTCTGAGGAAACGTGGAAAGACATATTCTCATCACCTTTCAAATATAACTATAGCTCAATTTTACAATGGTTTCAAGTCAGGATCAACCATAGAATTTTACCAACAAAGAAATATTTAAAAATATTTAAAGCTGTCCCAAGCTCACTATGTTCTTATTGTAATCAAGAGGAAAGCATTATTCATTTATTCTGGACATGTCCTTCAACAAGATCATTTCTTCAAAAAATACAAACATGGTTTATAAGGAACAGTATAACTTTACCATTTATAGAAGAATTATTTATATTTAATATAGGAGAACATTATATAATGGCTGATATGCAGATCATATTAGAGATTAAATACTATATATTCTCAGCCAAAAAATTGACTTCTCCATTATCTATAACTGCACTTCACAACAGACTTAAACATTCCTTTAGGGCAAACAAATATATAGCAGTTAAAATAATACCATAAAAACTTTTGAAAAAAAATGGAATAAATTCAAAACTTTACTTCAAGATTAATTTGATAAATACTGGTTTTAATTTCCTTCCATACAACTTGTGTTTTATCCAGGTTCTGGTAAAAAAATGTTTAAAATGTTAATATAGACACAATTAATAAGTAAGAAATGTTTTATTAAAACAAATGAAGCAAGTAAGTAGACCCTGAAAATAACACCAACCATAATGTAACATATTATTTTTATTATTATTTCTGTATCGTAAGTAACCGTGCACACAGAGTTGTTCTTTTTTATTCTCTATTGTGAGGTCCATTATTTAAAATAAATGCAAAAAACATAAGATTGACAGCTGAAAAATGAGTGAAAGAGGATGATCGAGAAAGTGTTTTTATGGAAATACGGAATACTTGTATTGATATTGCTCAGATTTGTTTATTCTCGCTCAAACACATAATTATCCATGTTGTTAATTGGAAAATAAATGGGCCACTACAGTGTAGAATGGCTGAAAAAAAAAAAAAAAAAAAAAAAAAAAAAAACCGAATATAAACAAATTTTGCTAGTCGTTTCTTGAGAAAAAGATTTTTAATAACCGTTAAAAATTTCCCTATGTTAAATTGATAAGTCCATTGCACTTTCAAAGAAGATGATTTTAAAATTTGAAAAAAACAACAACTGATAAAACCCTTTGGTGGGGACAAGTTTGACCCAAGGGTCATCATTTGAACAAACTTAAGAGTTTCATGTAACAATTCTTTGTCGTTTCAATCGAAAGTTAACGACGGACACGGAGCGATCAGAATAGCTCACTTAACTTTGCTCAAGTGAGCTAAAAAATTACTTCTTGGGATCTTGAAGATCTTTTTATTTAAATTTCCTCAAGTTCAGCGGATGTTGGCAAGGCCCCAGGGCCAAACTTAACCCACAGTCTTGATTTGAAAAATCATGAAGGAGCCTTGTAATAAATTTGGTGAAAATGTGTGAAATGGTTTTAGAGAAAAAATCATCTGAAGCAAAAGTTAACGACTAACAATAGTCACAGAGTGATCACAAAAACTCACCATCACGAGCCCTCAGCTCAGGCTAGCAAATTTCATTTTTATTTAAGCATAATTATAATCATATATTATCCCTACATGATCTGCAAGTTATTTTTTCGCTATTTTTAGTATTAAACGGCACACATTTTGAATTGGAAATAATCCTTTTTACATTCTCACATTCACAAGTAGCACGCATGTTAAATTATAGTACAACAGGTGTATTGGTTTCAATTTTTTTTTGAAAGAGGTTTAATGCCATTTTCAACACATTTCATATATTATAATCATGGCATATCCCGTTTCATTGGTGGAGAAGGACCACAGAATGAATCTGAGTATAACTACTGTCCTTCAGCATTCTCGGTGAATCACATAAAAATTTTTTGAGTAAACGCTACTTGAAACTAAGCTGTGAGTGGCAATTGATCTCGAGATGGCGCCTTAGACTTCTCGGCCACAGACCCCTCTACTGATTTCAACAACTTGCACGTCATCGAAGAAGCTCTCGTGACCTTTGGCCAAGAAAGCTTATAGAATCTAGGGTTCGGACCATTTTCGTTTAATACATTCATTTGAGTTGCTCTTTTATTTTGTCGTTTGAACAAATTTTATATGCCTTTTTTTAACAATATTTCAGTCATCTAACAGAAAGTAACATATTTCTCTTTTTTTCTTCCCCGAGAAGAGTTGGTAAAATCCTTACATTTACCTTATCTAATAAGTTGTATTTATTTGTCACATAGAACAAAGACTTCAATTAAAAGGAAACAGTAAGTAAGCATAATTTATTTTTATTGTTTTGTCTATTTCCAATGACAAAATAAAGTCAGCAGCGCATTTATCATGTAATCAGCTAGATCTTCCTTCTGGAAATTGACCAGACCTGAAAATAATAAGATAATTATATTGGGAATGTAACTTGAAACTCAAGTTCTACCAGCACAATAAGTAAGCAAGTTTGCTTTTATGTACACAAAACTCCTATTTATTTACTTTATATCTAAATATAGAATAAGAAACCCAAGAGGACCTGAAAACTCTACTTGCAACAGATGCTACATGTAAAATATCTAATGTCTAGACCTTAAACTTTCAGGGAAAATGTGTTTTTTTAAATTTCGCCTAAAATGTCACCGTTTTTTGTGCTTATAGGCCCTGTGGTGGTGGCATTTGTAGTTAAATGACGCTGGTTCAAGAACTCGTCCGAGATCTAATGGTTATGTGCAAGTTTGCTTTAGATTCAATGAAAAATGATGGTGCTATCCCATCTACAACATTTCCCCTATACAACTCTGTAAAACAGTGACCCCTGTGGTGGCCCCAAATTTGACCCCAGGGACCTGACTTCAACAAATCTTTTAGGAGACCGCCATGCAATGCTATATGTAATATATCTAAGGTCTAGGCCTTGAACTTTCAGAGAAAAAGTTTTAACCTGCTCAAAAATTTTAACAAAATTTTGATGATGCTGAACATACACGTGAAGTTCCATTCATATCCAATGAGTGGTTGCACAGATATCTTACCTGATAAAACACTTTAACTAGAAAAAATCAATCGAGTCCAAAAGGGCTTTTACTGTGTCATAATGCAACCCAGAGTTATGGTTCTTGTCTCTGTGTGTTCCATTGATGATGCTGAACACACATGTGAAGTTTAATTCATATCATATTATTATATATATATATATAAGTGAGTGATTGCATAATATTTTACATAATAAAAACCAACACCGTCGCCAGAGCAAGTACAATAACCCCCCTATTCTACGAATAGCCGATCTAAAAAGTTTTATTACATTTTTTAGTTTAGTCTGTTGTATCATTAAAATGTCATAATCCCTCAACGGCCAAGCCAAATGCCCTCATTGTACGATACATAAACAAAATGACCACAAATAAATAGCATATACTATCTAAAACCAAAAATACAGAGACATATAAAAATTTACCATCTTCTTGTGAAACACCAGTTTCTCTCATTAGACACTCAATGTTGCTAAATCATGTGATTGATCATATCCAGTCTTCCACTGTTACATGAATCTGAAAAAAAATATTGTTAGCAAATATATATTTTTTTATTTATAGACTCTAATTCACCAAATGTTTATTTACCTACCCCATGGTATATTTATTTAATAAAAAAAATAATTTCAGATACCTGTGAAAAATAAAATCCTAAATATTGAGATGTGAGGCCTTCATTCCCATTAAGATGCATATGTCAATTAGTCACAACTGTCATGAGTATAATTACAAACAAGAGCTGACAGCTAGAGTTATATAACTAACTAAATTGAGTAAGTCTCATAACTGCAACACCTTGTATGAATTTTCAATCCAATACATGTACAGACTGCTAAGTTATAGAATTTCAAAGTCAAACAATGGCCATAATTTGCTAAAAAAATCTGACAAGAGTTATCCCACTTGATTTAGTTGCTTTCATAACTGCAAAGCCATACGTAAAGTTTCAATCAAATACATTGAGTGGTAATAAATGTTGCGTTATAGACCTGACGGTACTCTCATGCAAAACTTAAACAAGAATTACTAAGTCAATCAATGGCAACAACTTTCATAATATTTATGCAGGAAAAGAATTGCTCTCTTTAATCTTTGATTAGTTGAGCTAAAAATCAATATTGACAATGTGAAGGTCAGCTTTGCTTGTAGCTTGTAGCATAAATTAATTTTAAGATTCAAATTAACTATCATTTCATTACATGAACAAAATTTATTCATACAAATTTACATTTATTTTACAGTAGGTTAAGGTCATCCTTAAAAAAATATTTGTTTGATGTGCTCTGGCTCAGTATTTTTCATGTGGGTAGGTAGGTAGGTAATTTATTTATTTTTTGCTCAATTTGGATTTTGCATAGTCATTTTAAAGAAAACCGGACAGAAATCATAAAAAAATTAAACGCTTTGAAAGTCAATATAAACATTTGGGTAGCTGCAATTTTGAGTGAGTAGGTAGGAGCATGGCAAACATCTATAAAAATCTTTATTTCTCTTTGAATGATAATCTTTTTGTAATGGTACATGTGCAACTTCAATCCAGTTAGTCAGAGTGAATGTAAATTTTTGTTTAGCTGAACTACAGTGGTGGTTGAGACTAGGGGCAGAGCATGATCTGCCTTGCATGCAGATGGTCATGGGTTCAATTCGGAGTCATACAAAAGACTGGTAAGAAAATGGTATTTGAAGCTTCCTCACTTGGAGTTTAGTATTAGAGGATAGTTCTAGGTCTGGTCAACCCAGTGTCAGTATAATGTGACTGGATGGGGAATCATACCATGTGTCTGCAGCATAACAAACCACGCAACATTTACAGTACAATACTGTCTCCAATAGACATTGTTGTGATATAACTTATTTTTGTTTTGAAAGTGATACTAAACACCATACAACCAAATAAGATTAGCTTACCTCAAAGTAAACTTAAAATAAGCACCGACTACCATCTCGATATACATGCTTAGAAGCAATACACCATGGTTCGATGTAGCACTGTGAATCTTGCAACCTGAAAATTCATTTGAATCCTGTTTAAATCTTCAAGAAATATGAGAGACTGTGCACCGACTATTTTTTTATTTTTAATATCACCCTGTTTTTTTGTTGTGGTTTTTTAATGTTTGCCATGCTCCCAACATACTCATTCAATACTGCAGTTACCCAAACGTTTTATCCGAAAGCTGCTGCTATCCGAACGAGGGAAACTATAATCAATACCATCTGTTTTGTTGCACAGTTTGAGCCAAAATAATGATTAATCAGAAGTTCCAATTCAATAAATTGATCAATACATAATCAAACATGTAAACTTGCATATTATTCATAACCTGTAACCTGACACACAAATTCAAGCTGTTGATAAGTGCTAAATTGTGCAATTTTACTAAACAACCGTTGACGGTGTATAAGTAAATTATTACTGAATAAACTAATCAACCTTTTTAGATTGTTTCCGTGTACAGGTTTCAATTGAAATGATTGTAAAACTATTTCTTGCAGAAGCCTAATTTCTGAACAAGGTCAATGTTTGTTTGATTCACTGATTAAACTGAAGTTCAGTGAGATATTTAGCATGCACTAGGTCTCACAAGCACTGCAAATGGGATTGACTCTAACTCCAAATTCCAAATGATTGCATACTTTTACAGCACCCTGACTGAATAGTAGGAATATAGTAGGAATGTTTGAAAAAACACTATAAATCTCTAAAAAAACTAAAATCATTTTTAAAATGGTTGAAAAGCATCCCATTATCATTAATAAATAAAATAGAAATGGTTAAGTACACTGTATGTGAAATCCACCAAAATCAAGCAAAATTGATATCTAAATTGGAGTGATTTACTAAATAAAACCACATTCTAAAATAACCAACACTTAAACACTGATTGACGACCGTCGCATCGTCACTCGGACTCTTTCTAAGATAAACAATTATAACATGTAAATCTGTGTTACAAATCAAATTGAAATCAAAATGAAATCCTGCGACTCACTTAATTATAATGTCCCAAAATATGTTTTTAAGCTGGAAATCTATTATAATCTATCCTAGGCGAGAAGCCCAAGTTAGGAAATCCCTTTTCAATATATTATTGTGGTATGTTTAATATCAAATAGATATTCTTTTGACAATACAGAGTAAATGAGTAATAAAGACATGTTATGGTGGAAAACATGTTTTTGACTTTTTTGACATTATGCTAATTTGTTTATACAATAAACAGGATAAAAAAAATTGTGGATTGGGATTTTGTTTAGAATAGGTATTTGCAACATCTTTAATACAGTTTGACACAAATTCAATACAAAAAATGTGTATGATTCAAAGTTCAGAGGACAGATATTTTGTTTCTGGTAGAGTTTGTTTTGTTTTTATGAACATAATTCAGAGGTACAGTAACAGTACTGTAACTCATAAATCATTAAGTTAATAATTTTATTACTGACCACTGAAAAGATTATTCCAAAATATATACTTATAAATTACATTGATTGTGAAATAAAGTCTCATGGCAATTATCACAATAAATATCTCAAATCTAGTTATAAGCAAATACTGATCAAATACTTTGCTCATACACACACATAATTTCTAGTAAACATTGAACTCTTAGTTTATACTAATTTATTTTAGCTTAATTGCAAAGAAAGCTCAAAGCTTAATTATATATGAAATCTCTCTTGAGTCCGCTCCCTGGGTAGAACCATTATTGAGTTGTTTTTTTTCGAGAGTCATCGGGTTGAGCTTGGGATTGAACCCGCCACCTCTGGCGTGAGCGGCAAAACTCCAACCACAGTCACTACACTGCTCTGACCCACACATTGATAAAGTAAAGCAAAGTTTTTTGTTTGTATGAGATCACCAAACATGGAATATATTACTTGTATATTTATTTGTATAATTTTGAGGATCCCACATTCCATCAAACACTAAATAACATATTATATGTATTAATTAATTACATTCTTAGTTGGATTTCCTAAATAGCATTATGTATCCAAGTTCTCTGTACACCAAACGTTGAAATTATATCAGAAATAAGGACCACTTTAATATCATTACCCATTGTTTACTATTTTGTAACTGCTTAACGGGAATTTATTAGGATTTTTTAAAATAAATAAAAAATGTTATAAACATTTTTTTCCCAATAGATCATGTCTTTATAATATTATATTCATTGACCCCGCAATACCAAAAGGATATCTATTTAAACATGCTTAAATAACATATTGAAAAGGGGTTTCCTAACTTGAGCTACGCGCCTAGGTTAGACTAAAATAGATTTCCCGCTTAAAATTGCAAATATTTTGTGACGTATTAAACGAGTTGCGTGATTTCATTTTGATTTCAAACTAATCCATCATACAGGTTCACATGTTGTAATATTTGTTTCATCAAGAAGTACGGATGACGATATGAAGAAGTATTAAAGTGCTGTCTATTTTTTGAATGGGGATTCCGTTTCAAGTCTACCACTGCAATTGAAACATCGATTTTGTCAAGTTTTGGTGGATTTGATATACTAAACCATTCGGATTTTATTTATTAATGATAATTAGAGGCTTTTTATCTAATTTAAAAATAATTCTATTTTTTAAGACATTTATAGCGTTGTTTCCAGATATACTCCCTTTAAGATGGAGAAGCATCATTAAAAAAATCATTTATAAATTTCTTATCCATATTTTTTGTTATACTGATTCTCAACTCTTATCTTGAAATTATTCAAAATGTTACTTTGCAAGACATGCTTGAGCTACCTTTATCAACCCAAATATAAATATTGTTTGTAGTAAATACCTCATTTTCTACATCTTTCTCTTTTCTGTTTTCTTCTTTTATCATGATAAATCAAAGACATTATACTATTTCCCATTGACAAATATCAAAGACCAAAATTTGAAGTAATGACATTTAGAAAAATAATATGGCTCCATATGCGTCTCACTACACAGTAACGCCTCTCTTTTTTCCACGGAAAACAACTTTTTCCCATGGAAAACAAGGCTTATTTAATATGGTTTTGAAATATTTTCAAAATGGTTCATAGTAGCTGTGATTTCTTGCTGCAGATGAGTAAAGCAAAAGTTGGTATAGCAAATACTGCATTGAATAAGTCATCAAGGGTGTTAAAAAAGTGATTTTTTTTAGGATTTCAAACATATATGATATGCATGTAGTTATGAGCATCTGACGACATCCTTTTTTTTTCAAAAAATCGCATGATGTCACTGCACCCTCTTTTTTAAAAAAAACATCGTGGTCAACCTACCAGTTATTGTGCATTTTTATGTGCTTTACATTCCTGCAATGAAAAAATAAATGACAAAAAAATTCTATGTGGAATTATTTTTTTACCATGGAAATCTTAGACTTTATTTTATATAGAACAAAATTCAACTGTATAGTGAGACCTATATGGCTTTTATATTAAGAAGATTCAGGGAATTCATAACTGATACATGAACAGGAATTTTACAACCAATTCACTTTCACCTTTAAGTTATTAAAATTAAGTTGTATGGTTTGAAGTGACATATACTGTAGTTATTTTTTTTGTAATGTAACATTTCACCAATATTAGTGACAAGTATTGTAGATTTTACACTTTAGAAATTATATATGCCCAACATTGACTTCATTTCCACAAACACACACTTAATTTGTTATTTTATCATCTATAAATTTAAAAAAAAAATAATTCAAATGTAGTTTTATCATATTTAATCACGATACAAAACTACCATGATGAATTTAATTTATATAAAATTGAATGAAAACTGAAAACACTCAATACTTTTTCAAAAAATAAAAAGTGCAACCAAATAATGCCTTAAGGTTACTTTTGAGACAACCCCTTAAACAATGCTTGGCTAAATTCAACGGACCACGTTATCTTTATCAACACACTTATATTTATAAGCATTTAGCAATATATTTAAGTACAAAATGATGCTTGAATAATACAACAATATAAATCGTTTTCCCATTGATTAAAAAAATAAATTGAAACAGCTTCTCACAATCGGCTTGCTTCAAATCACAGGAAGCCGAATTATTCGATATTTCTTTAATATATACTTGATTAAACTGTAAGTCTTCCATAACGGACATGAAAAAACTACGTACAATCATCTATGTACCATAAACAAGTATTTTCATTTGTTTATTTTTTTCGCCAAAAAAGGAAAACTATTTCAGCCATTTCGATAATTCAGATCTGACGGCAATCACAGCTCACATGGCCGCATTAAAATTAATGTTTCTATTGAATTAAACGAATTAAACATGCACTTACCCTATTGATTATAATAATCCATCATCAGAAACTATTTCAAAACCATTCATGTGCAACTTTTTGCAGAAACAGCGAAGCAAATTCGTATATTGGTGCTTCCTTCTTGTCAAAATATGTAAACAAAAATGGCGTGTCATCCCAGGTCAACAAACTAGGGGTTTCCCGTTGTTCCATACTAGGCTATATAAAATTGTCGATCGTAATAATTTTTGACCAATTTGATATAATTTTTATTTTATCAACATATTGGATTGAAATAGACAAACTTTTGTTTATTGAAATATGTTTGTTTTAATGATTTTTTGTATGGTATCGAGGCTACTGTCAAATCAGCTGACAGCATTTCGTTGTCGATGACAACACTTGGACGGGTATCATCTTTCAAAAGGCGCAGTGAAAATACGACGTTTGCCTGGTATCTATTTTTTCAAAAACGGCAAATAAGGTATAAAACAATAGATTCTGAAAATTTAAAGAAAATTTGATGATACCAATTTTTGCTGTGCCTTTTGAAATTTTGCCAATTTTACATTTTCAGAAAACGCCAAAATTACGAAACGTCCGACGGCGTTACAAATATAAAACACAACGAACTTTGAATCAGTTATATTTATATATTGCATCATTATTCAATATATTTTGAAACATGAATTAAAACTTCGAGGACTTTAGTTATGTCATTATCTCAATATTTTGAATTTAATACGGTTCTAAGATTTCAATTAAAAAGCGCGCGCTCCTTTAATGGGACTTTTTTCTGTTAAACTACTGTACAAAAATGAGCAGATAATTTGGTGAATTCACTTTTTTTGTTCTCGTGGGTCCCGACTGATAGTTTATATACACCCCTAGATTTAGTCATATTTCAGTGTTATGTGAAATAAAGAACAAAGTATATCAAGCAAATACTTACATGTGGTACTTGGCTCGGTCGTTGTTGCAGTGGTTGCTTTTAAATGAAGAAAGTAATATATTAGGTTATTAATATTATTATCATCTATTTTCATTATCATTATCATTATATGTTATTATATACATACATTCTATTAAATAACTATCAATTTCCAATGACACATATTGTTTATATACATCACCAAATTTAATGATATTTCATTGCCATGTGAAATTAAGAACAAAGTATATAATGCAAATACTTACCCGTCGTACTTTGCTCGGTCGTTGATGCTGTTGTTGGTTTAAAATGAAGAAAGTAATATATTAGGTTAATGATATTATTATAATCTATTTTCATTATAATAATTATTATCATTATTATTATTATTATTATTATCATTATTATTATTATTATTATTATTATTATTATTATTATTATCATTATTATTATTATTATTATTATATGGTGTTATAGACATAATTTCATTAACAACATAGTGTGAATGTCGAGATACACATATTTTTACATATAACCCAAAATTTAATCATATATCAGTCTCATGTGAAATTAAGAACAAAGTACATCAGACAAATACTTACTTGTGGTACTTGGCTCGGCGATTGTCGTTGTGGTTGCTTTAAAATGAAGAAAGTAGTATATTGTATCAATTAGGTTATAAATATAATTTTTATTTATTATCAATGTCATTTGTTTATATAGTTACATTGACATACATTTTTTTTAAAAATAATACTACCAATGTCGCATGAATCATATTGTTTATATACACCTCTAAATTTAATCATGTTTCAGTGTTATGTGAAATAAAGAACAAAGTATCTGATGCAAATACTTACACGTGGTACTTGGATCGGTCGTTGTTGCTGTGGTTGCTTTAAAATGAAGAAAGTAATTTATTAGGTTATTGATATTATTATCATATATTTTCATAATCATTATTATTATTTATATGTTGTTATATACATACATTCTATTAAAGAAAACTATCAATGTCCAATGACACATATTGTTTATATATATCATCAACTTTAATGATAGTTCAGTGTCATGTAAAATTAACAACAAAGTATATAATGCAAATACTTACCCGTCGTACTTGGCTCGGTCGTTGATGCTGTTGTTGGTTTAAAAAAAGAGTAATATATTGAATATTTAAGGTATACAATATTATCATCATTAATTTTTATTATTACTATTCTTATTATTATTATCATACTGTGATATAAAGATATATATTATTGAATATATACTGTAAATGTCGCATGATACATATTGTTTATATACTTCCACAAACTGAATCATATATCAGTGACATGTGAAATTAAGTACAAAGTATATCAGACAGATACTTACTTGTGGTACTTGGCTCGGCGGTTGTTGTTGTGGATGCTTTTAAATGAAGAAAGTAGTATATTGTATAAATTAGGTTATAAATATAATTTTCCTTACGTATTAATGTCATTTATTTATATGGCTATATTGACATACATCTTTTTTAAAAAAAAAAAACAACACACTATCAATGCCGCATGACTTATATAGTTTAAATACACCCCTAGATTTAATCATATTTCAGAGTTATGTGAAATAAAGAACAAAGTATATCAGGCAAATACTTACTCGTCGTACTTGGCTCGGTCGTTGATGCTGTTGTTGCTTTAAAATGAAGAAAGTAATATATTAGGTTATTGATATTATTATCATATATTTTCATAATTATTCTTATTATTATTGTTACTATTGTTATTATTATATGGTGTTATAGACATAATTTTATTAACAACATACAGTGAATGTCGAGATACACATATTGTTTACATATAACCCAAAATTTAATCATATATAGGTCTCATTTGAAATTAAGTACAAAGTACACCAGGCAAATACTTACTTGTGGTACTTGGATCGGCGGTTGTCGTTGTGGCTGCTTTAAAATGAATAAAGTAGTATATTATATCAATTAGATTATCAATATAATTTTCATTTATTATCAATGTCATTTGTTTATATGATTATATAGAAATACATTTTTTAAAAATAAAAACACTATAGATGTCGCATGACTTTTATAGTTGATATAAACCCTTAGATTTAGTCATATTTCAGTGTTATGTGAAATAAAGAACAAAGTATATCAGGCAAATACTTACACATGGTACTTGGCTCGGTCGTTGTTGCTGTGGTTGCTTTAAAATGAAGTAAGTAATATATTAGGTTATTGATATTATTATCATCTATTTTCATTATCATTATTATATGTTGTTATATACATACATTATATTAAAAGAACTATCAATGTCCAATGACACATATTGTTTATATAAATCACCAAATTTATTGATATTTCATTGTCATGTAAAATTAAGAACAAAGAACATAATGCGAACTATTACCCGTCGTACTTGGCTCTGTCGTTGATGCTGTTGTTGCTTTAAAATGAAGAAAATAATATATTAGGTTACTGATAGTATTATAATTTATTTTCATTATTAATATTATTATTATTCTTATTATAACTATTTTTATTATTATAATGTGTTATAAACATAATTTTTTTAACAACAGACAGTGAATATCGAGATACACATATTGTTTACATATAACCCAAAATTTAATCATATATCATTCTCATGTGAAATTAAGAACAAAGTACATCAGACAAATACTTACTTTTGGTACTTGGATCGGCGGTTGTGATTGCTTTAAAATGAAGAAATTAGTAGATTGTATAAATTAGGTTATTATCAATGTCATTTGTTTATATGGTTATATTGATATACATTTTTTAAAAAAAAAAATCATCATCAATGTCGCATGACTGATATAGTTTATATACACTCCTAAATTTAATCATATTTCAATATTATGTGAAATAGAGAACGAAATATATCAGGCAAATACTTACACGAGGTATTTGGCTCGGTCGTTGTTGCTGTGGTTGCTTTAAAATTAAGAAAGTAATATATTAGGTTATTAATATTATTACCATTTATTTTCATTATCATTATTATTGTATGTTATTATATACATACATTCTATTAACAAAATCTATCAATGTCCAATAACACATATTGTTTATATACATCACCAAAAAAATGAATATTAAAATATATTAAGTTATAAATATTTTTATCATCTAGTTTCATTATTATAATTATTATTATTATTATTATTATTATTTTTGTTATAATAATTATTATTATTAGTAGTAGTAGTATTATTATTATTATTATTATATGGTGTTATAGACATTATTTCATTAATAACATACAGTGAAAGTCGAGATACACATACTGTTAACATATAACCACAATTTTAATGATATATCAGTCTCTTGTGAAATAAAGAATAAAGTACATCATGCAAATACTTATTTGTGGTACTTGTCTCGGCGGTTGTCGTTGTGATTGCTTTAAATTGAAGAAAGTAGTATATTGTATCAATTAGGTTATTATCAATGTCATTTGTTTATATGGTTATATTGATATACATTTTTTTTAAAAAAAAATCATCATCAATGTCGCATGACTGATACAGTTTATATACACTCCTAAATTTAATCATATTTCAATATTATGTGAAATAAAGAACAGAGTATATCAGGCAAATACTTACACGTGGTACTTGGCTTGGTCGTTGTTGCTGTGGTTGCTACGAAATGAAGAAAGTAATATATTAGGTGATTGATATTAATATCATCTATTTTCATTATCATTATCATTATTATTATAGGTTATTATATACATACATTCTATTAAAAAAAACTATCAATGTCGAATAACACATATTGTTTATATACATCTCCGAATGAAATCATATTTTAGTGTCATTGAAATTAAGAACAAAGTACATAATGCAAATACTTACCCGAAGTACTTGGCTCCGTCGTTGATGTTGTTGTTGCTTTAAAATGAAAAAAAGAAATATATTGAATATATAAGGTAAACACTATCATTATTATTTTTATGGTGTTATAGACATATTTTATTGATAAAATACTGTGAATGTCAAGATACACGTATTGTTTACAGATAACTCAAAATTTAATCATAGATCAGTCTCATGTGAAATTAAGAACAAAGTACATCAGACACATACTTACTTGTGGTACTTGGCTCGGCGGTTGTTGTTGTGGTTGCTTTAAAATGAAGAAAGTAGTATATTGTATAAATTAGGTTATTAATATAATTTTCATTAAGTATCAATGTCATTTGTTTAAATGGTTATATTGACATACATTTTTTAAAGAAAAACACACTATCAATGTTATATGACTCATATCGTTTATATACACACCTAAATTTAATTATATTTCAGTGTGTCATTTGTTTAATATATAGTTATATTGACATACATCTTTATAAAAAAAAGCACTTTCAATGTCGCATGACTTATATAGTTTATATAAACCCCTAGATTTAAACACATTTCAGTGTTATGTGAAATAAAGAACAAAATATATCATACAAATACTTACACGTGGTACTTGGCTCGGTCGTTGTTGCTGTGTTTGCTTAAAATTAAATAAGGTAATTCATTTTGTTGATAATTTTATTATCATCTATTATCACCATATTAATATATTGTGATATTAACATATTGACATACATTTTTAAAAAAAAAAAATACTATAAATATCGCATGACACATATAGCTGATATACACCCCTAAATAGTTTAGTGTTATGTGAAAAAAAGAACAAAGTTTATCAGGCAAATGCTTGCATGTGGTACTTGGCTCAGTCTTTGTTGCTGTGGTTTCTTTAAAATGAAAAAAGTTATATATTAGGTTATTGATATGATTATCATCTATTTTAATTATCATTATTATTATATGTTGTTATATACATACATTTTTTTAAAAAAAAACTATCAATGTCCAATGACATTTATTGTTTATATACATCACCAAAAAAATGAATATTAAAATATATTAGGTTATAAATATGATTTTAATTTTTTTTTATTTCATTATTATAATATGGTGTTATAGACATATATTTTTAAAAAGAAATACTTTTTAGATCGAATGACACAAATTGTTTATATACACACCCAAATTCAATCATATTTCAGTGTCATGTGATATTAAGAACTTGAATCGGTCGTTGATGCTGTGGTTGCTTAAAAATATAAAAAGTAATAAAAAGTAATGATTTTATTCATCACCAAATTTGATGAAATTTCAGTGTCATGTAAAAGTAAAAGTAAATACAAAGTATATCAGACAAATACTTACACGTGGTACTTGGCTCGGTCGTTGATGCTTTTGTTGCTTTAAAATGAAAATAAAAGAATATTGAATATATGAGGTTATTAATATTATTATCATTTTTTTTCCTTTTTATTGTTTTTATATGGTGTTATAGTCATAAATTTTTAAAAAATTATATGTCGAATGACACATATTGTTTATATACCCTCAAACATTTAATCATATTAATATCAGTGTCATGTAAAATTAAGAGTAAAGTACATCAGACAAATACTTACTAGTGGTACTTGGCTCGGTCGTTGTTGCCGTGGTTGCTTTAGAAGAAAGAAAGTAGTATATTGTATATATTAGTTTATTCATTTTCATTATTTTTTTTCATTGAAACTATTATCATCATATGGTGATATAGACATACATTTTTGTTTTAAAAAAATACTGTAAATGTCGGATGACACAAATTCTTTATATACATCACCAAATTCAATTATGTTCTAGAGTCATATAAAATTAAGAACAATATACATCAGACAAATACTTACTAGTGGTACTTGGCTCGGTCGTTGTTGCTGTGGTTGCTTTAGAAGAAAGAAAGTAGTATATTGTATATATTAGTTTATTTATTTTCATTTTTTTTTTCATTGTCACTATTATTATTATTATTATATGGTGATATAGACATACAATTTTGTTTTAAAAAAATACTGTAAATGTCGCATGACACACATTCTTAATATACATCACCAAATTCAATTATGTTATAGTGCCATAGATTGTATAAAATTAAGAACAAAGTACATCAGACAAATACTTACTAGTAGTAGTTAGCTCCATCATTGCTGCTGTGGTTGCTTTATAATGAAAAAAGTAATACATTAGGTTATTAATATTATTATAATCTAGTTTCTTTATCATAATTAACAATAGGCAACGTAAGGCCGTAATAGCTCAGTACTACATAGAACATGGGAAGATAACACTGCTGATATATCCATCGACATAAGATTGGAGATACTCTAAGCATCATGACACGGACGCAGTATTTGAATAAGTATAATGTTGTTTTTAAACAATCTAAATCATTTATTGAGGTTGTATAGCAGTATTTATCGCGACATCATTAAAACAATAGTGAGTAGCTGTTTGTATCTTGATATCAGTAAGACAATAGTTACCAGTAGTTGGTATCGCGACATCAGTAAAACAATAGTGAGAAGCAGTTTGTATCTCGATATCAGTAAGACAATAATTAGCAGTAGTTTGTATCGCGACATCAGTAAAACAAAAGTGAGTAAAGGTTTGTATCTCGATATCAGTAAGACAATAGTTAGCACTAGTTTGTATCGCGACATCAGTAAAACACTAGTGAGAAGCAGTTTGTATCTCGACATCAGTAAAACAACAGTAAGTAGCAGTTTGTATCGCGACATCAGTAAAACACTAGTGAGTAGCAGTTTGTATCGGAACATCAGTAAAACAAAAGTGAGTAGCAGTTTGTATTGCATCATCAGTAAAACAATAATGAGTAGCAGTTTATATCGGAAAATCAATAAAATAAAGTGAGTAGCAGTTTGTATTGGAACATCAGTAAAACAATAGTGAGTAGCAGTTTGTATTGGAACATCAGTAAAACACTAGTGAGTAGCAAATTGTATCGCATCATCAGTAAAACACTATTGAGTAGCAGTTTGTATCGCGACATCAGTAAAACAATAGTGAGTCGCAGTTTGTATCGGAACATCAGTAGAACACTAGTGAGTAGCAAATTGTATCTCATTATCAGTAAAACACTAGTGAGTAGCAGTTTGTATCGCAACATCAGTAAAACACTATCGAGTTGCAGTTTGTATCGCGACATCAGTAAAACAACAGTAAGTAGCAGTTTATATCGCGACATCAGTAAAACAATAGTGAGTAACAATTTGTATTGGAACATCAGTAAAACACTAGTGAGTAGCAGTTTGTATCGGAACATCAGTAAAACAATAGTGAGTAGCAGTTTGTATCGCATCATCAGTAACACACTAGAGAGTAGCAGTTTGTATCGCAACATCAGTAAAACACTTTTGAGTAGCAGTTTGTATCACAACACCAGTAAAACAACAGTAAGTAGCAGTTTGTATTGCGACATCAGTAAAACACTAGTGAGTAGCAATTTGTATTGGAACATCAGTAAAACAATAGTGAGTAGCAGTTTGTATCGCGACATCAGTAAAACAGTATTGAGTAGCAGTTTGTATCGCAACATCAGTAAAACAACAGTAAGTAGCAGTTTGTATCGCGACATCAGTAAAACAATAGTAAGTAGCAGTTTGTATCGCGACATCAGTTAAATAATAGTAAGTAGCAGTTTGTATCGAGACATCAGTAAAACATTAGTGAGTAGCAGTTTGTATGGCGACATCAGTAAAACAAGTGAGTAGCAGTTCTTATCGAGACATCAGTAAAACAATAGTTAGTAGCAGTTTGTATTGCGACATCAGTAAAACAATAGTAAGTAGCAGTTTGTATGACGACATCAGTAAAACAATAGTAAGTAGCAGTTTGTATCGCTACATCAGTAAAACAATATTAAGTAGCAGTTTGTATCGCGACATCAGTAAAACAATAGTGAGTAGCAGTTTGTATCGCGACGTCAGTAAAACAATAGTGAGTAGCAATTTGTATTGGAACATCAGTAAAACAATAGTGAGTAGCAGTTTGTATCGCGACATCAGTAAAGCACTAGTGAGTAGCAGTTTGTATTGCGACATCAGTTAAACTAAAGCGTACAATGTAGTAAATTGGACAAATGTTAGTATAATTACAGCTTAGAACATTATAAGGCCGGTATTTTGTTTTCATGTTGAGTAAATTTCGATAATTTGTTTTTATTGTATAATTGTATTTTCATAGTTTAATCTATGTAAAAAAAATATTATTTTGAATATAGTTGTATTCTACCCTAGTGAACTCTCGGTCCTTGGTCATGTTGCCAGTCTTAACCACTCGGACACGAACACGTTTTGATAAAAGCTTGTTGTTTTTATATTTAAACTAGTAATTATTTATCTCGCATATAATGGCGAAATATATTAACTGATTGAACAAATGCATTTTAATGGTATCAGCATCATCATTATCGATAATGTTGCTGAAATTGGACGCAAATCTGCCATTTAAAAACAACGGCGCATTCGGAGATTTTCCAGTCTTTATCGTTGCGTTCGGCTTACACTTGGAATTCCCGCCGGCTTTAGTGATCGAGGCATATCGCAGTTATATGCACAGATTTAAAAAAACAAAGTGCATGCGTAAAAATTGTTAAATATCAGACAGTATTGTGTTTAATGAGGCATCATTCCTGGCAATCAGAATTTATCTATTTATCGATCATATAATTTCTTTTGATTATTAATAGTTGTACTATTACAAATAGTATTATTATAAGTAGGGCTAGTATCATCATCATTATCTTCATCCTTATTTTTATTATTATTGTTATACTCATTATCATTATTTTATTATCATTGCAATCTTCATCATCACAATCATCATCACCATTATTATTATTAGGTTTATTATTAGTATTATAATTATTATTATTATTATTATTATTATTATTATTATTATTATTATCATCATCATCATCATCATCATCATCATCATCATCATCATCATCATCATCATCATCATCATCATCATTATCTTCTTATTCATCATCTACATCATCATCATTATCATTATGATCATTATCATCATCATCATCATCATCATCATCATTATCATGATCATCATCATTATCATTATGATCATCATGATCATCATCATCACCATACCCATAATCATCACCGTCACCATTATCATTACAATCACCCTAAACATTATCATCACAATTAACTCTCACCATCACCATCCGCCGCACCATCCCCATAATCATCACCCTCACCACTAGCCTTACAATCACCCTAAACATTATCATTACAATTAATCTCACCATCACCATCCGCCGCACCATCCCCATAGTCATCAACCTCACCACTATCCTTACAATCACCCTAAACATTATCATTACAATTAACTCTCACCATCACCATCCGCCGCACCATCCTCATAGTCATCATCCTCACCACTACCCTTACAATCATCATCATCATCATCATCATCATCATCATCATCATCATCATCATCATCATCATCATCATCTTCATCATCAACATCATTATCATCATCATCATCATCATCATCATCATCATTATCATTATTATTATTATTATCATTATTATAAATATTGGAAATAGTTTGATACTACCCTTAGCGTTGTCCATTTTGTATTTTTAACATACTTCTATTGAGAAGCGCCACACAATATATTTTAAATTATCATTATGTGTTCAAATAATAATGAAAATATCAAT
Source organism: Panopea generosa (assembly GCA_029582155.1). NCBI lineage: Eukaryota > Metazoa > Mollusca > Bivalvia > Adapedonta > Hiatellidae > Panopea > Panopea generosa. The sequence continues at coordinate 18,146,666 of CM055907.1, forward strand.
ACAAATTTCTAACCATTTCAGTTATAATTAAAATTATCGTCACAATCAAATCAAAATCACAATAACCATTATCATCAGCCTCACCATCCCCAAAATCATCACCCTCACCACTATCATTACAATCACCCTAAACATTATCATTACAATTAACTCTCACCATCACCATCAACCTCATCATTCCCATAATCATCATCCTCACCGTTATCGTTACAATCACCCTAAACATTATCATCACAATTAACTCTCACCATCAGCATCAGCCGCACCATCCTCATAATCATCACCATCACCACTATCCTTACAATCACCTTAAACATTATCATTACAATTAACTCTCACCATCACCATCCGCCGCACCGTCCCCATAATCATCACCCTCACCACTATCCTTACAATCACCGTAAACATTATCATTACAATTAACTCTCACCATCACCATCTGCAGCACCATCACCATAATCACCACCCTCACCAATATCCTTACAATCACCCTAAACATTATCATCACAATTAATTCTCACCATCACCGTCCGCCGCACCGTCCCCATAATCATCAACCTCACCACTAGCTATAATCAACCTAAACATTATCATTACAATTAACTCTCACCATCACCATATGCCTCACCATCCCTATAATCATCACCCTCAGTATTATCATTACAATCAACTATCACCATCACCATCCGCCGCACCGTCCCCATAATCATCAGCCTCACCACTAGCCTTACAATCACCCTAAACATTATCATTACAATTAACTCTCACCATCACCGTCCGCCGCACCATCCCCATAGTCATCAACCTCATCATTAACATTACAATCACCCTAAACATTATAATTACAATTAACTCTCACCATCACCGTCCGCCGCAACATCCCCATAGTCATCAACCTCATCATTAACATTACAATCACCCTAAACATTATCATTACAATTAATCTCACCATCACCATCCACCGCACCATCCCCATAATCATCACCGTCACCATTATCATTACAATCACCCTAAACATTATCATTACAATTAATCTCACCATCACCATCCACCGCACCATCCCCATAATCATCACCGTCACCACTAGCCTTACAATCACCCTAAACATTATCATTACAATTAATTCTCACCATCACCATCCGCCGCACCATCCCCATAATCATCAACCTCACCATTATCATAACAATCACCCGAAACATTATCATCACAATAAACTCTCATTTTCCCCATTTGCCTCACCATCCCCATAATCATCATCCTCACCATTATCGTTACAATCATCCTAAAAATTATCATCACAATTAACTGTCACCATCACAACCACCCTTACCCTCATCATCACCCACACCAGTATCATCGCAATCACCCTATCCCTCATCATCACTCTCACCAATATCATCACTATCACCCTGACCCTCATCATCACCCTCACCTTTATCATACCTTTAACATCACAATCACCCTCACCTTTATCATTACAATCACCCTCACCATTATCATCACAATCACCCTCACCTTTATTATCACAATCACTCACACTATTAATCACAATCACCCTTACCTTTATTATCACAATCACCCTCACCTTTATCGTCAAAATCACCCTCATCTTTATCATCACAATCATTCTCATCATTAATCACAATCACCCTTACCTTTATTATCACAATCACCCTCACCTTTATCTTCACAATCATTCTCACCATTAATCACAATCACCCTTACCTTTATTATCACAATCACCCTCACCTTTATCTTCACAATCATTCTCACTATTATCATCACAATCATTATCACCATCACCATCACAATCACCCTCGCCCTCACAATCACCCTCACCATTGTCATCACAATCACCCTCACCTTTATCGTCACAATCACCCTCATCTTTATCATCACAATCACTCACACTATTATCGTCACAATTACCCTCACCTTTATCGTCATAATCACCCTCATCTTTATCGTCACAATCATTCTCACAAATATCATCACAGTCACCCTCGCCTTTATCGTCACAATCACCCTCATCTTTATCATCACAATCATTCTCACCACTATCATTAAAATCACCTTTACATTTATCGTCACAATCACCCTCATCTTTATAAGCACAATCATTCTCACCATCATCACCACAGTCATCACCATCACCATCATCTTCATCATTATCATCACAATCACCCTCACCTTTATCATTACAATCACTCTCACCTTTATCATTACAATCACTCTCACCTTTATCATCACAATTACTCATACCATTATCATCACAATCACCCTCACCTTTATCACCACAATCACCCTCATCTTTATCGTCACAATCACCCTCATCTTTATCATTACAATCACTCTCACCTTTATCATCACAATCACTCATACCATTATCATCACAATCACCCTCACTTTTATCGTCACAATCACCCTCACCTTTATCATCACAATCACCCTCACCTTTATCATCACAATCATTCTCACCTTTATCACCACAATCACCCTCATCTTTATCGTCACAATCACCCTCACTTTTATCGTCACAATCACTCTCACCTTTATCATCACAATCTCCCTCACATTTATCACCATTATCATCACAATCACCCTCACCTTTATCATCACAATCACCCTCACCTTTACCATCACAATCACCCTCATTTTAATCATCACAATCACTCTCACCATTATCATCACAATCACTCTCACCATTATCATCACAATCACCCTCATCTTTATCATCACAATCATTCTCATCATCATCACCACAATCACCCTCACCATCACCATCATCTTCATCATTATCATCACAATCACCCTGACCATTATCATAACAATCAAACTCACCATTACCATAACAATTATCCTCACCATTGTCATGAAAATCACCCTTGTCATTTTCATCACAATCACCCTCACCATCACGATCACCATTATCATTACAATCAACCTCCCCATTATCATTACAATCACCATCAACATAATCATCACAATCACCCTCACTATTATCATTACAATTACCCTCATCAGTATCATCACAATCGACCTCACCCTCATCATCACTCTCACCGATAACATTACACTCACCCTCACCATTATCATTACAATCGCCCTCACCCTCATCTGTCATCATCACTCTCACCATTATCATCACCATCACCCTCATCATTATCATTACAATAACCCTCACCATTATCATCACAATCACTCACACTCATCATCACTCGTATCATTATCATTACAATCACATCACCATTATCATCACAATCACCCTCACCCTCATCATCACTCTCACCATTATCATTAAAATCTCTCTCACCATAATCATTACCCTCACCAGTATCAACACAATCACCCTTATCCTCATCATCACTCTCACCAGTATCATCACAATCACCCTCAACCTCATCATCTCTCTCACCATGTTCATCCTAATAACCCTCACCATTATCATCCTAATAACCCTCACCATTATCATCACAATCAACCTCGCCCTCATCATAACCCTCACCATTATAATCACAATCACCTTCACTCTTACCATCAACTTCACATCACCATAATCATCACAATCAACCTCACCCTCATCACCATCACCATTACCATTATCATCACAATCAACCTCACCCTTATCACCATCACCATTATCATTATCATCACAATCACCCTCACCACTATCATTACAATTGCTCTCACCATTATCATCACAATTACCTTCACCATTATCATCACCATCACCATTATCATCACAATCACCCTCACCACTAACATTACAATCGCTCTCACCATTATCTTCACAATCACCATCACCAGTATCATCACTCTCACCATTATCATCACAATCACCCTCACCATTATCATCACCCTCACCATTATCATCACAACCATTGTCACTCTTATCATCCTCCTCACCATTATCATCACAATCATCCTCACTCTTATCATCATCCTCACCATTATCATCACAATCATCCTCACTCTTATCATCATCATTACCATTATCATCACAATCATTGTCACTCTTATCATCATCCTATCCATTATCATCACAATCATTCTCACTCTTATCATCATCCTCACCATTAGCATCACAATCATCCTAACTCTTATCATCATCCTCACCATTATCATCACAACCATTGTCACTCTTATCATCATCCTATCCATTATCATCACAATCATTCTCACTCTTATCATCATCCTCACCATTATCATCACAATCATCCTAACTCTTATCATCATCCTCACCATTATCATCACAATTATTCTCAATCTTATCATCATCCTCACCATTATCATCACAATCATCCTCACTCTTATCATCATCCTCACCATTATCATCACAATCATTGTCACTCTTATCATCATCCTATCCATTATCATCACAATCATTGTCACTCTTATCATCCTCCTCACCATTATCATCACAATCATCCTTACTCTTATCATCATCCTCACCATTATCATCACAATTATTCTCACTCTTATCATCATCCTCACCATTATCATCACAATCATCCTAACACTTATCATCATCCTATCCATTATCATCACAATCATTGTCACTCTTATCATCATCCTCACCATTATCATCACAATCATCCTTACACTTATCATCATCCTATCCATTAACATCACAATCATTCTCACTCTTATCATCATCCTCACCATTATCATCACAATCATCCTTACACTTATCATCATCCTATCCATTATCATTACAATCATTCTCACTCTTATCATCATCCTCACCATTATCTTCACAATCATTATCACTCTTATCATCATCCTCACCATTATCATCACAATCATCCTTACACTTATCATCATCTTATCCATTATCATCACAATCATTGTCACTCTTATCATCATCCTCACCATTATCATCACAATCATCCTTACACTTACCATCATCCTATCCATTATCATCACAATCATTCTCACTCTTATCATCATCCTCACCATTATCATCACAATCATCCTCACTCTTATCATCATCCTCACCATTATCATCACAATTATTCTCACTCTTAACATCATCCTCACCATTATCATCACAATCATCCTCACTCTTATCATCATCCTCACTATTATCATCACAATCATCCTCACTCTTATCATCGTCCTCACAATTATCATCTTAATGATCCCCACCATTATCATCAAATTAAGATTGTACATTTTATGTTACAATAGTAGACCTTTTTACATAAATAAAGTAAATAGTATTAAAAATAAAATTCCCCGGGTGGGATCGAGCCATGGCGGGAAAAAAACAAAATCTAAGTTCCAACATTTTAAGACAACTCGGCGACAGATACATCATGATAAATAATTATCTTTATATTTAAACTAATAATTCGATTGTTTCTTTCGTGAATACTGGTGACATATATTAATTGATTGAACAGTTGCCATTTTTGTCGTATCGGCATCTTTATTATCGATAATTTTGCTGAAATCAAACCCAAAGTAAAACTGTTCAATATCTTAAAGTATTTTGTTCAATGATGGATCATTCTGGCCATTCAGAATTCATTTATTGATGAATTGTATAATTATCACTTTGAGGGTTTATTATGTAATTATAACAACTAACCGAAACGTACGCCACCTGGCTTCTGTACGCTCATAATCAATTAGGTTGTGGTATTGATTTAGACTGTAGAAACGGCGTTGGCTCTTCCTGCTTACATAGCAGTGACATACGATCAAGCTGAGTGTTTAGTTACTTTAACGAAAAGCGAAACACGTCACAGTTTGGTAATGCGTAAGTTGGGACAGGCCTTTACATTAGGGTATAACATACCTGGTTCCTGTTTCACCAACATATACTTAAATACTTAAAAACTTAAATCTGAGAAAAGCAGCCAAGTGATCATGATTTTAGACTGGTTCCAGTTAAACTGCATATTATTTTATTGATATTGATTATATTAAAGATAAATTTCCAGTCAAAACTTAGTTAAGTTTTTAAGTATTTAAGTAAAATGTTGGAGGAATAGAAGCCTGAACATTGGTATTTACTGGGATATAATACCCCCATTTCACCAAGGATTGTTTTTTTCCAATCGGCCCGATCTGTACCAGATTATCCCCGATGATTTATTTTTTTGATCGGCCAGATTGTCGTCCTGAATTGCCTCCAATCGTCCCCATTTTTTAAGCCGATTGAGTCCCGACCAATGAACCACGGCAAGGGACGATTCACGGACGTTCCTAGAGCGATCGACACGTTTCAGGGGCGCAAGTATGCGAAAGTACGCGCAAGTTACCGCAGGTACAAGACAAAGGCCCGGTAGAGACCCGCATCTCGTGCGCAAGTGAGCGATCTTCGCGCGTTGTTCGGCCGAGAGGGGCCGAAAATGGGCGATCCCGGCTCGAGACAGGACGCTTTCGGCCGCTTTGCGGCCGATGTCCGCCGTTCTTACGCCGTTCTTCGCGCGAGAGTGGCCTAATGTAAGCTTATGTTGACGCACGTAGCCGCAGACACCCGAAAGTAAACGTTCTTCGGACGATTTAAACGATCTTCGGCCGACTAAATTTGCCCAGATCGGCGAGAGATCGGTGTTTTTGTGGCCCGACTATATAAATCGAGCCCGATCGAAGCCTTTCACCATTTTCTGACAAGCCGGTGAAGGTCATGGACCAACAAGCAGTGCTGGGGCTTGTTGTAGCTTTACAACTTCGTACTGCTATAGCACAGCAAAATGTTACAAGACTAGAAAGTATGCTGAGGAGGAGGAACAGGGTCAAGAGAAGATATGCTAAAAAGAAGTAAGTTGTTGTGAGTTGTTAAAGGTTTTTCACCTGTGTATTGTTTCAGTACCTGTTCTGAGAAAAGTTTGCAGTTTTTTTTTTATTATAAAGATTTAATAGTTCTCTGGCATTGGTATTAATTTGTACATTTATTATTATTTATAATTACTTTGAGTATATGTATGCGTTGCTGTTCTATTAAGTAACAATTAATTATTTGTGACATTTAAAAGGATTTCTATATATGTTTTGATTCATTACAATTCTCTGGTATTGATATTGTTCTGAATAAATTTCTTATATTTCGTATATTTCCAGGTTTTGGTGTGCTCCCTGGCTGGGTGATGACAGAAGGCTACACTATGGCCAATACGATGTACTGATGCAAGATATGAGGGTCGGTGATTCTGTTGCTTTCCGAAACTTTCTGCGCATGCCTCCAGATATATATGATGAGATGCTGGCTCGAATTGGCCCACGTATACAGAAGACAGACACCAACTACCGGCTGGCGATAGATCCTGGGGTGAAACTGGCCGCAACTTTGCGATACCTGGCGACTGGTGATAGCTACCAAACAGTGTCCTATTCTTTCGGAGTGTCACGCCATACAGTTGCTGCCTTCATTCCTATTGTGACCAAGGCCTTTGTCGAAGAGTACAAAGATGAAGTAATCCCCTGTCCTGTAACTGCTGAAGAATGGAAAGAAATCGCTGATGAATTTCAGAAGAGGTGGAATGTGCAACACGCCCTTGGAGCTCTGGATGGTAAGCATTGCGCAATCAGGAAACCTCCTAACAGTGGGTCACTGTACTATAACTACAAGAAGTTCTGCTCTGTGGTACTGATGGCTCTGGTCGATGCCAACTACAAATTTCTATGGATTGATGTTGGTGGGTATGGACATATGTCTGACGCGCAGATCTTCAATGCATCAGACCTGAAGGAGTGCATTGAACAAGGTATGCTGAATCTGCCTGCTCCAGCGCCAATGCCCAACGACGACGTTGAATTGCCCTACTTCTTTCTGGGTGATGATGCCTTTGCTTTACGTAACTACATGATGAAGCCCTACTCAAGAAGAGGTTTGAGCAGAGAGGAGGCCATCTTCAACTACAGGATATCCAGGGGCAGACGTGTTGTGGAAAACGCCTTCGGGATTTTGGCTAGCCGGTGGCGGTGCATGCTAACGCCTATGCAAGTGACCCCTGAAGTAGGCAGACTGAATGTGGAAGCAAGTGTGATTCTTCACAACATCATGAGGATGAGGTACCCACAGATGCAGAATGCAGAAATGGATAAGGAAGATGAAGACCACAACCTTATCCCAGGAGAGTGGAGAAATGGAACTGCGATGCATGACCTTGCCCAAAACCTTGGCCACAACAGGGACAATGTTGAAGGAAAGAACCAGACCAGAGGGACTATCTCAAGCACTACTTCAACAGTCCAGCTGGGTCGGTTCCTTGGCAGGATAGAGCTCTTCAGCCCAGAGACAACTAAAGATATTGACATTCTGTTTAATGTTTATTTTATAATGTCTATTAAAATACTTTTGTATACTGTTTTGACTTTGTTAATTGTAAATATCTTTGTACTTAATAAAGCCCTATTCTTCCAAGAAATCAGTGACAAAATCAAATAAAAAAAACAAGTTCACTAACTAAATTGAAGCTGTAAATTGGGCTAATTTAGTTAATGAACTTCTGTGTGTTTTTCATTTCATTTTTGTCAAACACCAAAAAAGAAGAAAAAAAAGTGCAACTTCAATATTTTTTTTGCCTCAAATAATTATTGAAGTTCCCCTTTTATTTGGTTTCTTTTTTGTTGCCATTATCAACACATTTTTTAATAGAACAAAGACATTTGATAAACATTTTCAAAAGTTTAATAATGAACAACAAAACAATTTAACAACATATTTACAACATAAAGTCTCTTTTGGAATCGAAAGGCAATGCTTGTTCAAATAATCCAAATGTCAGACAGATTGTTTTTATCACTACTGGTCATCAGAGGGCGGCTGGTCATCAGAGTCATCAGACTGTCAGGCTGGTCAGGCTGTTGGTCGTCGACAACTTGGTCTACCACGCTGTCCTGCGAGCCTCGGTTCTGGTTGAGCAAGGAGCTGAATGAATCGTTGAAGCTAATCCGGTCAAGGCTTCTCTGGGAAGGAAGCTGCGGTGTGTTCAGAGTGGCGTGGGTTGGTGTCCTAAACGGTGGGCAGCTAGGTGACCTGGGCGACGATCTGGTGACGGTCTGTGCAGGAAACGTGCACTGCACCCATTGGTAGTCCATGGAATTCCACGGAGTCACTCCAGGATACGTTTGGGTGCCCAACTGGCTAGGGGGAGGCTGCCACTCGTTGTGGACATGCTGTTGCTGCTGGAAAGGCTGCTGTTGCTGAGGCTGCTGCTGCTGAGGCTGCTGCTGTTGCAGAAGCTGCTGAGGCTGCTGCTGCTGAGGCTGCTGCTGTTGCAGAGGCTGCCGTTGCAGAGGCTGCTGAGGCTGCTGCTGCGGAGGCTGACTCTGACGTTCGGCGGCGTTGGCTGCATCATTCTCCGCTACCATATCCTCGCAGAGCAGGACGAATCTGGCCCTGTAACGTTTCCAGATCTCTGGGCGTACCTCGTTGAACTGACTGGACAGGTAGCCGCACATGTGATGCTTGTCTAGCCTGGTGGTGGGCCGAATAGTCTGCAGCAGGTCCCTGGAGAGCTGGGTTAGCTCGCTGCTCTGCTCCCTCTGAGACTGCATCTCATCAATGGCGCGCTTGTCAGTACTAGTAGAGTCGTCGGCGCCGGGAGCTGGCCTCTTCTTGCCCCTGTGGATGGTCGTAGTTCTCTTGGTGTGAGACGGGCGTCGCAGCTCAAAAGACTCCGACGTTGGTTGAATGGGTGGAATGTCGGGCATCTCCTGAACGTCCAGGATGCAGTCGTCAGGGATCACCTCTACAGAGGTCGAAGTAGAGGCCGCGGCCAGTGGCGCTGCAGCTGCAGCGGTTGCCTTAGCGTACATAGATACAGTGTTCCTCCTTGGAACCTCTATCATGTTGGAGATCAGGAAGGAGAAGTTGTCCAGGATCCATCTGAAAAGACACAAATTAAAAGAAATATTATATAAACAGCAAAAACATATTTCCACACATGATACTTGTATACTGAACCAAATTCCCAACGCAGCACAAGTTTTATGTAAATAAGATAGAACGGGTCAAAGTATTTGATTGATAATTCGTACAGTGAATATTGACCATTGTATTGATTAAAATTTGCGCCTTTCACTAATTTCAACAGTTAATATTACTGCAACATATGAAAGACATTGCAAATAAAACTTTCAATTAAGTAATTGTAGATACTTACTGGTCTCTGTCTGTGATACGGACTGCTCCCTGGCCGGACTTGGTTTTCCTCAGACGAGAGAGTCGGGTCCGGATGGACTCGTACCAGAGAGTCAGCTCTTCTCTGGGACGTTGCATCACTTCCGCCTGGGTCCTCCACAGCTCATCTCTGACCGTTTTGTTGAGCCAATCCCTCTTGGACTTGTCGTTGAGGCAGAAGTTCTGTTGGATAAAGTCCACCATATCCTTCTCTTCAGTGGCAGACATGGTGACACTCTTCCTTGCCTTCTTTTTCTGGGGAGCTGTCTTTTCTTCGTCGAGGGGAGGCAGAACTCGACCGGCAGGAACCTCGACCGGAACCTCGAACGGAACCTCGACCGGAACCTCAGAAACCGGCGGCGTTGGAATTCGTGGAGGCATAGTTCTGGCATTCTTCCCCTGGCCGGTTGTTTTCCCTTAGGCATAGCGTTGGTCTGTAGAGGTGTTGCGCGTTCGGTGTCGAAGCGGGTTATGGTCTGCTGCTCTTTGGGACTCCTATTTATATATGACGCCCTAATCGGCTTGTCTCGGTGCTTAATCGGCTACTCTTGGACATCCTCTGCCACTCTCGCGCAAAGAGCGGGTGAAAGTCGGCTATCTGCATGTGTCATCGGGCACTTACGGGCATTTACGGGGCCATGCAGGCTGGTCGTCAGAGGATCTGGTGATGGTCGGGTGCTTACACTCCGCCGACACTACGCACGACCCTCGGAAGAGAGCGGCAGAGGCTAAACGAAAGCTCCAGAGGGCTCCAGAGGGTGGGCGAGACAAGTGGACCTTCAGAGGACCCTCGGACGACCAAGGCGACCACGGGCCGACGGTTTTTGATCGGCTACTGTTTTTCAACTTGTTTAAAAACAGTAGCCGATCACTTTTTAGGTACCCGACCCTCGGGGGACTAATGCGATCGTGCCAGATCTTACCCCGAATGTATAGGTTAGTGCACGTTAGTGCACGCAGGTTCCCGACTTATTTTGCAAAAATAGACCGATCGACTAAAAAAGGGATCCGGTACTCTCGGGACCAAAACAATCCTTGGTGAAATGGCCCTATAATAGATGTTAAGTGCATCCTGTAACCGCTATAATACGACTGTATACATTTGTTTTATAATAATACTATCTACAATTAGCTGCAAAATTGTAATCTTAAAAAAATAATATCAGTCAATAGCTTTAAAACACGAAATAAGTGTTTCGCTCAATAATCCTGTATATCCTGCACCACTATTGCATGTTCCAGTACTATTATCACATGTTCCATTGTTGCTGCGTGCGTTACTGTTACATTAGGCGATAATTGAAGTATAATGAAATATTTGCTTTAACTTTTAATACATAGGAGATTAAAGAAATACCAGCATGCATTTTCAGTTTAGTAAATATAATTTGTTATTATTTCGGCGGTCTGATTCTTTGTCAGGTATAAAACTTACATACGGAAACGACTTAAAAAACTCATATTTAGCAGGAAAATTAACAATTCAAAATTGTGAATAAAAGAAATTACAAGTATGCATCGTTAATTACACTTAATAACTGATCAACTAGATATTCTATAATGATTAAAATATCACTTAACGTTATACAGAGGTTTTGCATTTAATCGAAAAAGATGATGAATTTTATTCAGTTGTAGAATGTTTAAATACGATAAATCTTAACTTTGTACATAATTTAATAGGTTGTTCAAGGTGGAGAGACAAATTACAAACACCGCGTTCTTTTGGATTAAATGCAAAGCTTATGTTTGATATTTAATGATATTTAATAAATAACGCAAAACATGATTATCTATTGTTTATTCCTATTACATGCTATTATTTTCTCATGTTTTTTCTTTAACTTTTAATGAAATTGTCAAGATTGGATTTTCTAAAGATCAATATAATGGAATATATATTACCTTGAAATAGTAAACAAGCAAATAGTTAAAGTAATCTACATATTCATAGGGCTTACTATGAATTTTGTTACTTGATTAATATAATACTATTTCTAAAATATTTTCCAATGTTAGCCCGTCTCACTACACAGTTACGTCCCCTTTTTCCCACGGTAACACGATTCTTACGCTTAAAAACAAGGCATATTTTCAAAATGGTTCATAGAAGCTGTGATTTCTTGCTGCAGACAAGTAGAGCAAAAGTTGGTATCGCATATACTGCAATAAGACACCACGGGTGTTAAAAAAGTGACTTTTATAGGGTTTCAATATATGCATGTATTCATGAGCATTTGAGGACTTCTTTTTTCAAAAAACCTCAGGGTGTCACTGCACCCTCTTTTAAAAAAAATATCCAACGTTGTCAACCTATCAGTTATTGTGCATTTTAATGTGGGTTAACATTCCTGCTATGAAAAAAAAACTAACAAAAAAATTATATGCGGAATTCTTAATCTTAGACCTTATTTTATATAGAACAAAGAATAAAATGCAACTGTGTAGTGAGACCATTATCTATTTGACTTTAACGTACCTTGAACGACAATAGTTCCATAAAGCAGGGCGAACACACCCACGCACACCAACCGCAGGAAAACGTGTTTTCTCATGTCGAAATATGGACGTACCTGTGAGTAATGAAAAATGGTACTAGTATACATTTACCAATTGTAACATTTTTGATGAGTTTATAGGGTCCTCCGTGGCCGAGTGGTCTAAGGCGCCGTCTCAAGATCATTTACCTTTCACCGCTATGGTCGTAGGTTCGAGTCCCGCTCGCTCCAAAAACTTTATGTGAGAAAGTTTCCAGTTACTTGCGGAAGGACGGTGGTTCTACTCAGTCTGACTCAGTCTGACTCAGTCTGAGGTCTTCCTCCACCAGTAAAACTGGATATGCCATATATAACCTGAAATGTGTTGAAAATGGCGTTAAACCCCATTCCAAAAAAAAAAAAAAAAAAAATTGATGAGTTTATAACGATTGTACAGCTGTAAATGGATTACTACTCTACACAGTAACAATTGTTTCTTTAAAATATACATGACGGTCATATATATATTATTCATATTAAATAACAAGTAAATAAAAAGGATTCACTACACTAGCATATATATTTCCTAATTATGTAAACAGCTATTATTATATAGTATTACTAAGAAGGTGACAATATAGTTTTATTGATGAGATTATTGTATAACTATGTACTCAGATTATATTATTGTTTTAATATTTTCAAAAAGAGCAAATGGTGTATGGAGGTATGAAGGTATCCCAATGCCAACAGCTTCATCAAAATTATCACATATTTTATCAAATTGCAAATAAAACATATGATACTATTTAAAATAATGTGTACTTAAAAAGCATAAACTTGTCTCAATATGGGTTCATTTGTGAACATTGGTCGAATCACCATTGATCATTATATTTACGAATTCATTATAAAATCCCGGGTTAGTGGCTGTCATTTCTGTTTCTCTGAATAGCTTCTTTTCAGTACTCATTTATGTATTGACTAAGTGACGTCCTACATGATGTCGTCATCAGTTGTCAAATATATTATGAAAACGGAAAATTAATTAACTTGGACATCGCGTGAGTGCCCCCTTCATACTCTTTTCGGACACTAAGTACTGTTTATTATTATAATTTTTAGATCTGGTTTCACGCCAAATTCGATAAATTTTAGGTTATATATTGCATATCTGGTTAAGTATTTAAGTTGTTCAATTTTACGTTCTTGAATGCTTTCCGAATAAAGAATACGAAACGTACATTTAAGTTGAAGCGGCATCATTATGTTAAGGAATAAACGATACACGATTAACCGTCAATGTTATTATTTGGATAGTGAATTCATACTAAGTCGAAATACTAAGTCTGTCCAGTTACATTCACTTCACCTATACTTCACTCGGTATAATTTGTTGATCATATCAAACTTATTGCATAGTATATGATAATTTGGTATCGGATTATAGTTTACATATAACTGGGATATTTCTTTCAGAATAACATATGTGCGACACTAGTGAACGTATTACAGTGTTGGATAAAGACACATCATTGTGTATCGAATTACATCTGCATCTCACAGGTATATCAGTAAACATAGTGAATAGCAATCAGAGACAAACCCTATTTAGCATCCCTTTCAGTTAACCAATCCATTCAGAGACGAGCCCTATTTAGTATCCCTTTCAATTAACCAATCCAATCAGAGACGAACCTAACCAATCCAATCAGAGACGAACCCTATTTAGCATCCCTTTCAGTTAACCAATCCAATCAGAGAAGAACCCTATTTAACATCCCTTTCAGTTAACCAATCCAATCAGAGACGAGCCCTATTTAGCATCCCTTTCAGTTAACCAATTACAATCAGAGACGAGCCCTATTTAGCATCCCTTTCAGTTAACCAATCCAATCAGAGACGAGCCCTATTTAGCATCCCTTTCAGTTAACCAATCCAATCAGAGACGAGCCCTATTTAGCATCCCTTTCAGTTAACCAATCCAATCAGAGACGAGCCCTATTTAGCATCCCTTTCAGTTAACCAATCAAATCAGAGAAGAACCCTATTTAACATCCCTTTCAGTTAACCAATCCAATCAGAGACGAGCCCTATTTAGCATCCCTTTCAGTTAACCAATTACAATCAGAGACGAGCCCTATTTAGCATCCCTTTCAGTTAACCAATCCAATCAGAGACGAGCCCTATTTAGCATCCCTTTCAGTTAACCAATCCAATCAGAGACGAACCCTATTTAGCATCCCTTTTAGTTAACCAATCCAATCAGAGACGAGCCCTATTTAGCATCCCTTTCAGTTAACGAATCCAATCAGAGACGAACCCTATTTAGCATCCCTTTCAGTTAACCAATCCAATCATAGACGAGCCCTATTTAGCATCCCTTTCAGTTAACCAGGCCAATCAGAGACAAACCATTATTAGCATCCCTTTCAATTAACCAATCCAAACAGAGACGAACCCTATTTAGCATCCATTTCAGTTAACCAATCCAATCAGAGACGAGCCCTATTTAGCATCCCTTTCAGTTAACCAATCCAATCAGAGAAGAACCCTATTTAGCATCCCTTGCAGTTAACCAATCCAATTAGAGATGAGCCCTATCTAACATCCCTTTCAGTTAACCAATCAATTCATAGACGAGCCCTATTTAGCATCCCTTTCAGTTAACCAATCAATTCATAGACGAGCCCTATTTAGCATCCCTTTCAGTTAACCAATCAATTCATAGACGAGCCCTATTTAGCATCCCTTTCAGTTAACCAATCAATTCATAGACGAGCCCTATTTAGCATCCCTTTCGGTTAACCAATCCAATCAGAGACGAGCCCTATTTAGCATCCCTTTCAGTTAACCAATCCAATCAGAGACGAACCTAACAATCCAATCAGAGACGAACCCTATTTAGCATCCCTTTCAGTTAACCAATCCAATCAGAGACGAACCTAACAATCCAATCAGAGACGAGCCCTATTTAGCATCCCTTTCAATTAACCAATCCAATCAGAGACGAGCCCTATTTAGCATCCCTTTCAGTTAACCAATCCAATCAGAGACGAGCCCTATTTAGCATCCCTTTCAGTTAACCAATCAATTCAGAGACGAGCCCTATTTAGCATCCCTTTCAGTTAACCAATCAATTCAGAGACGAGCCCTATTAAGCATCCCTTTCAATTAACCAATCCAATCAGAGACGAGCCCTATTTAGCATCCCTTTCAGTTAACTAATCAATTCAGAGACGAGCCCTATTTAGCATCACTTTCAGTTAACCAATCAATTCAGCGACGAGCCCTATTAAGCATCCCTTTCAATTAACCAATCCAATCAGAGACGAGCCCTATCTAGCATCCCTTTCAGTTAACCAATCCATTCAGAGACGGGCCCTATCTAGCATCCCTTTCAATTAACCAATCCAATCAGAGACGAACCCTATTTAGCATCCCTTTCAGTTAACCAATCCAATCAGAGACGAACCATATTTAGCATCCCTTTCAGTTAACCAATCAATTCAGAGACGAGCCCTATTAAGCATCCCTTTCAATTAACCAATCCAATCAGAGACGAACCCTATTAAGCATCCCTAGACAAAGTTCATAAGTTTCTGATCGCTAATATCAACAGTTGAAAAACTTCAAAAACACAATTAATTTAGATGTATAAAACTATTCATTAAATTTAATCACTGGATTCAATACACTAAAACACCCAATCACGCTTGTGTATTTGGAATTATCAATAGAGTCATTTAATGTTCAGTTCCGGTGTAACGTTGTTAATTGACCCCAATAGAATAATGACCCCCGGTCTTTATTTTATATAGAATATAATGACCCCTTTTCTATAAAATACTGACAGCTCTTATAAAATATTGACCCTCCCCACCCCCACCACCACCTATCCTATTACTAACATACTCTATATCAATTCAAGTCACTGTCGTGTTTCTATTGCTTATATTTGTTGTTGTTGTTTCTGCTGCTGCTGCGTCTGCTGCTTCTACAGCTGACACATAAGCAGTATAACTTAGAGGCCCCGCTAAGAAATAAACGTACATCTATTGAAAAATGAAATTTTAAAGGGTTTTCATTTGAATTATCATTATGGCTTAAGAATTATTTTTCCAAGATTTTTCAAAGATTCGGTGAGATAGTACCTTTAACAGCCTCGTAACTTTGTGACATCGCATTGTATGCAAGGTATAACGTATAATTATGTTACGCAAACATGTATATAATTATTAATTTACCTTCTGTACAATGTACTGTAAGCATTCTGGAACTTATAGTAATGGTGATTTTGTCCGAAATTTTAGAGGAAACATCATTTTGTTATTGCATCCTACATGTTGCACAACTTTGGTAATAGCATGGGCACGCGGGACCATTACGCAAAAATGCTATTGACGGTAAAATAGTTCTTTTTCTGGAGTGCAAGATTGTAAAAAGGCAATTTATACGTGGAAAAGCACAATGTTTTATGCCACCCCTGAAAGTGATGTCAAATACCCGTAACCTTCATTATGTCACCTATATATCACTCATATATACCTAAAAAAATAGGCGAAACGGGTGTGTGGTAGCCTAGTGGTTTTATTACATGTGACGCTCCTCGTCGTTAGAAATTATTCAAATTTCAGTATATTGTTTAAGAGACATCCTTCTTTGGATTTGGGGCATTTTTGTCACTTTTCAGGCGTTTTTAAGTAGAAAAAGTCAACAATTATATCGATATAAGGCATAACATATGCAAATCGGTTGTGGGGAAGTCCCATATTTTATGACCTATGACGCCCGTAACAATAAGATGTTGTTCGATTTTCAGTATAATATTGAAATATAGTCATTCCTCTGGAGGTTTGGGTGATTTTTGTCACTTTAAAAGAGCTTTTAAGTAACACGTCTTGAACAATAATTATACCTCTTTATAACAGTCAAAGCCATTGCACAATATGTTAACTAAGTTTCTGTTACGTTACCCGTCACGACTTAAATATAAAGTTGTAATGTGCTTTTAAAGAAACCAGGGAAGCCAGGACCACTTCTTAGAAAAAAAAACAATGGCTGCAGTCGAATGACAGCCGTATCTCCCGCCGATGCCATTTGAAAAAAGGGACATAACTCCAGAACAGGTTGAGCAAATACAAGATTTATTTCTTCCTTCACCACTAAGCATTAGTAGTAGCAATCCCTGAAAGTTTGATTCGATTCCATCCAATAATGAATGAGGAGTTGCGGTCACAAAAATTTGCACTGTATATATATATATATATATATATATATATATATATATATATATATATATATATATATATATATATATATATATATATGAGAAAAAAGTAACAAAGGGCCATAACTCCCGAACAGGTGGGGCAAATCCAACTACGCATTGGTGGTAGTAATCCCTGAAAGTTTGAATCAATTCCGTCCAATAATGAATGAGGAGTTGCGGTCACAAAAATGTTGCACGGACGCACGCACGGACGGGTACCATTACCATATTCTCCTCCGATGCCTATCGGCGAGGGATAATTATGTTGTAAGTGTACCTTAGATTGGTAAATGTTAGGGTTTGGGTTGGGGTCGTTATTCTATAGGGGGTCACATTCTATGCGAGGGTCAATTTTCTACGTGTGGGGGAGTCATAATATTATGACCATATAAAATAATGACCCCCCCCCCCCCCCCCCCCCCGGTCATTATTCTATGGGGGTCAGTTTACAACGTTACACCGGCGGACGCAGGTTGGCCGTGTCCATTTTTACAACTACATATTATCTGTATGAAGGAGAATAAGGCTAAGTCACCGCCTGGACACTATATATACGCTTCTGCATATCTTATGTCGGCAACACGAGTAGAATTTTCAGAATAAGATGCATAACCAAGTTTTATTTACATTTACATTTCGTAAGAGTTTTACCCCTTTAAATGTTAAAAATTTATTTTTAAGTCGTAGACATTTAAGTATAATAATGTTAAAGAGTGTGAACGCTTCGATAGTCGTAAAGAATGCGCACGCACGCACGCAGACAAAATTGTTATAAGTAGTTTGTCGAATATTCTGTTAAAAATACTTAACCCCTTTTTTTAATTCATTATTTGTTTACATTAACGCTTCTCAAAGTGTATTGTTGATGTAGCGCACTGGATTAGTTAAAAAATAAGCAATTTGTGGCTCGGAATGAATTACGCTGTATATGCTAAAGTGAATAACGTCCAAATGGTCAGCTACCACAATTGAGACGAGCTGTATGATTGGCTGAAAAATGTATAGGGATGTTCAGGGCATATATTTTTATAGTAAGTTTAATTCTGGTTGGATGAAAATGTTAAACTGGCAAATAATCACAATAAAATATAAGTTTATTATGTTTGTGTCAATAAAAAATTAGAATTATATTCTGTGACTGACAAAATTCATTTTATCAAGGAAACTGCATGGAAAGTAAAATTGGTGAAATTTACTATTTTTCATGGGGGTACCCAAATTCAGGGGCAAAAAGTGGTAAAAAGTGGTACTTTTGACCCCATTTGGGGGACATTTTAATTTGAGTCTAGGACAGTACTTTAATATATGATAGAACTAGTGAAAATTGGGTCAAACGTTATAATGTTAGTCTATGGAAAACGCAATGGTGGTAGCTGACCAAATAGCTTTAAATGAGACATTCTCGATTATTTCTAATGTAACTAGAGTTCTGTCCCTACGACTAGCGAGGCAGTGAAAGTCACGTATTTTCGCGTTGCTACCTATATTATCTGGGGTTTTCCCATATAATGACTAAAGTTACCTTTATCGTGAATAAAAGATATAAAGATATAAATAAGCGGGCTTTAAAACGCCTCACCCATATTTCAGTGTTATTATTCTTAAATCTGAATAAAGAACACATAAGCCCATTATTATAACTTAACAAATCGGCTATTTTACGGTTATGTTGCCTAGTCGGTTTACTATAATACATTCAAGAAATATGGGTGCATTAGGAGTAATGGTGAACATGCATGCCATCTGGTGTACATGGATGCATTAAGAATGATGATGGACATGCATGCCATCTGGCGTACATGGGTGCATTAGGAGTAACTACGTCGATTAATATTAAAAGATAATAAATGAGGTTCTTTTTAAATTTTCGAGTGTGCATCATGTTTAATTATATTGAGGGGTAAGTACAAAATCATTCTAGCTTAAGATATACTAGATGAAAAATTAAGAGAGATGTTATGACGGTCATATTGGATATCAAAGTGTTTAAATCCAAATGCAATAAACTGGAGTACAAAAGCGTTTTATAGCATAACGTTGTTTAATGTTTTGTGACAAAAAGCAATGTCAGAAATAGTTACACTACGATGTTACAACTGCCTCCAACTTCTTTAAGTGTGACATAGTAAAATACAAGAGAGAGAGAGAGAGTTGGGTGCAAAGGTGGGTGAGTGAAGATTTAGTACGGGAGACAGTGAGAGAGTGAATGCGTGAATGCGTGAATGCGTGAGTGAGTGAGTGAGTGAGTGAGTGAGTGAGTGAGTGAGTGAGTGAGTGAGTGAGTGAGTGAGTGAGTGAGTGAGTGAGTGAGTGAGTGAGTGAGTGAGTGAGTGAGTGAGTGAGTGAGTGAGTGAGTGAGTGAGTGAGTGAGTGAGTGAGTGAGTGAGTGAGTGAGTGAGTGAGTGAGTGAGTGAGTGAGTGAGTGAGTGAGTGAGTGAGTGAGTGAGCGAGCGAGCGAGTGAGTGAGTGAATTGCTGATTGAGTGAGGGTTGGAGAGAGAGAGAGATTTCTTTATTTTGAGTTATCATATCCAATATGTAAAAATCATTGAACGTCTATAAATATGAATAAACTATCGGACTTTATAATGTTTTCGTAAATATAATGATCAGAAGAGCGATGTTTGTTTTCTTTTTTTAAATAAATAATAAATTTTCAAGTCAAATTAGTATCAAAATCTTACAATAAACTCAGATCCATACCCCCCCCCCCCCCCCCCCCCCCCACCAATGCTGACGCTAACGGAAGTTTTGCGCAAGTCTTCCCAGATTGTTATTATACGGGCATTCGCGGTAATAGGTATACCGCGGTATTAGGTATACAAAGGATACATCCACTGGTCTCATTTTATATCAAAACGTATCTGAAATTGAACCATAGTTATGGATGCAGGTTTTTTAGTTAGATATATCGAATCCTCAATGTTTCCTTGCATTAATGAATGATGTCTTTTTTTACAATATCAATGGGACATAAAAGCAAAGATAATTTAAACGATTACCATGTGTAAAGAGATTAGAAGCAACATTTGAAGAAAAGAATTTATCTGTGAAATTACAAACTATTCTATAGAATCAGTGACCGTTCACACTTTCATGTTTTATAGTTTGTCATTTTGCCGTGGTATCTGGTTTAGTAATCACAAACGCCTCGCGTTTAACATTACTTAAATTACTGATGCATTGTTATCAAACAACGATTTAAATTTTAACTGCATTCGTTCAAAATTAAATATACTGTATATGCATTAAATGAAAGTTATTAAGATATTAAAATGTATTAAAATCTTCTATTTGAAAATGTAAAAATGTGAAATGCAAATGTTTAAAGCATACTACGTGAGCATCAATAGAAGCGGAACGGGTGGGTCTGTATAACGAAGATTTGTTTGTTTATGTAGAAAAAAAAACATTCAGAATTATCTTTAAATATATGCAGTTTCTATTTAAATTAGAGCCACGCCAGAAGTCAATGACTCATAACCAGTGCATCTGTATAGCTGTAGACAGTATCTTCAGTTTTGATATCGGTTGATTTATGGATAAAACAAGAGGAAAGAAGGATGATTTAATGAAAGAATGACGTCCGAAGGTTTTTGCAGAGAGAGTAATTGGATTGGCTTGTTTAAACGGTGCGGTGTGTTTGTGTGGTTGTGGGGGAGTCCTTGAGAAAGTAATTGAGTGAAAAAGTATTTCGTCCTTTGTTTATATAGAGTGCACAGGTAATTCCTATAAATGGGTGTCGTCTTTGTCTTCTATAATGATCTATCCGCAATGTTATATGTGGACTAGTGTCTGTTTTATTCCCGGCCCAGACTTACAGAAACTTTTAAACAGGGTAATGGAAGAAATTTTTCTTATGTATTTCGGACTGGTCTCTCCAGAGTCAATTTGAGATGAAAATGTCATGGTTTACGTCGTGTTGGCCTCTTTATTGAACATATATAACCTTTTTGTTAATCGACTGCGTTGATATAAGAAATGTAAGAAAACAGCTAACATCCACACAATGTATGCATTTATTTTCTATAGGGCTGTATGATAATGTTGAAATAGTTTTTTTATATATAGATACCCATTGAAACCATCTTTACACGATTATCCATATGGAGATATTATTCTCTACGTAATCTCTATCTGTCTGATATTTTAACAAATATTTACATTAAATTAGTTTATGATACGCTAGATTCAAAATATGTGCGTAAGCAAATATGTAAATACATTACTCATCATTATCATTTTGGGCGGATTCTTTCGTCATACCAAACTAAATTGATGACATTGAAAGACATTATAAGTAGATGACGATATGTCTTTAACAAAGTTATGCATCTTCTTAAATAGGAAAGTAATCAAATACACGTGTACATACACGGTTATTTAATTTTGCATCAGATATATATATATAAACAAAACTTTCAGAAATAGCGGTAAGTGAGCAGTTATAAAAATGGCCCTTTATTCCTTTGCATTTCACCAGTTATTGGTATCATCCGTTTTCAAATAGGACTATAAATAAATATGAATGTTACTTTTAAAAGGAACGGCTTGTCTTTTTAACAGCGTTATCACAGTGAATTATATCTATAGAAGTCCTTGGTCATTAGAAGCATTTTGAAGGTAAACGATACTTTAATGGGCGTAAGAGCACTTCAAGTATTGGGGAGAGGCAACCTGGGCGTAGTGTGTGGGGAGGATGAAAATATTATAGAATTTTGCTATAATATATTCACACACTTATAATATTTTCACTCCCCCAGCCCCCCTCTTAAAAATACACTTTTATCCCCCCCACCCCCTCCCCCTAATCCCAAGTTGATTAATTACATTATAATGACTATACTGGAACAAACAAAAGCAATCTAATTGAGACAGTTACCAAATGTAATTTGTAAGAATAGAGTGACGCGTGAAAATATTATAGCCATTATATTTTATCCCCCTCCAAAGCCCGCCCCCCCCCCCCCTCCCCTCACCCCACCACCACCACAATTTTCAAAGTTTCATTATTTAAAATACTAGTTTGATTGTCTTCACTTTAATGACAAACTATACAAACAAAAGCAATCTTATTGAGATAGTAACCAAATGCATTTATCAGATTAAGGTTCACAATTTAATTGTTTACAAATTGCCAATTTCTCCCCAACTTCTTTAATCAATACAATATATTGCATATCCTAATGAGTGTCATCCTGACAAACTGTCAGACAATTATATTGTTCTCACAAGCATTAACAGCGATAATTCTATGTATAACAAACAGTATATACCTGTAATAAATATGGTATTGTTATTTTTGTTATGTTTGTTTAAATATATTTTATGGGTTTCTGCTCAATATAAAGTAGGAACTGGGAATTTGTCCTAATTGATAGGGTGTTTGTTTTCAGTAATCTAGCATTATAAAAAAAATTCTTTGTCAAAAAAGGCAACTTCCCAAACATAGTATTTTCATATTAAGTCTTAATTGAAAATATAATGCTCCCATCCCTGTTCTTTTAAGTTTGCTTCATATTGAATACAAATTTTATGCTTTCTTGATCATGATAAGTAGTGTATGTGTCGGTCTTTATTAAAAAATTTAGGAGGGTGAAAAATTGAAGTTTGAATAGAGACTGACATATTCCTTTAGTCTGATAAAGTGTATTTATCCATTACTCCATAGATACGCGTTTTCCCGCACCAATCACAGAAGACCTTTGAAAACAGTGCAGGAAGAGTTCAGATTGCCTGTAACGAGCAATCTGAACACTTCCTTCACTGTTTTCCACTCTGTCAGTTAATATAAACATAATTCACCCAATAATTCAAAAGCCGTCTATATCAGGTGTCCAAAGTTTTCTATATTAGAGGTGTCCAAAGGCATGTATATGAAGTAAATGGTTAAGTCATACTATTGAAGGTAATCAATAACATTTAAGATACAATGTCCCTACTATTTTCACATACCCATGTGTTATTTTTTTCTTCAACTGTAATGCTTTCTTTATCATAATAAGAAGTGTTAATTTTTGAAAGAAATGAATAGGTGGGATGAAAATATAATGGCTATAATCATAATGATACATTATTTAGATAAAGCAAATAAATTGTTTTGTCCGATTAAGATATTAAGTCATACTATTGAAGGTAATCAATTAAACTTAAAAAAAAAAAATCTTGAAGTTTGGATAGATGAGATGGGGGTGGGGGATATAATAACTATTACATTTTCACCCACCCCATGTTATTTTTTCTTTTAAGTTTGTTTTATCATAAATACAACTGTAGTACTTTCTTCATCATAATAAGAAGTTGTGTTCATTTTTGAAATAGATATTAGGAGGTGGTGGATGGAAATATATTGACTCTTTCTTTATCAGATAAACTATTTAAACAAAGTAAACATATTCTTTTGTCGTCTGATTAAGCATATTAAGTCATACTATTGAAGGTAATCAATTGAAATAAAAACTTGAAGTTTGGATAGATGATATGGGGTTGGGGGAGGGCGGTTAAAATCTACTGGCTATAATATTTTCACCCACCCCATCCTCTGTTATTTTTTTCTTTTCAGTTTGTTTCATCATAAGTACAACTGTAATGTTTTCTTTATCATAATAAGAAGTGTTCATTTTTGAAAAAAAATATATACGGGGGTGGTGGGTGAAGACATACTGGCTATACTATTTTCACCCGCCCCTAATTCCTCATCAGATAAAATATTTCAATAAAGCAAATATATTTTTTTGTCTCATAAAACATATAAGTCATACTATTGAACGTAATTATTTAAAACTGAAGTTGGGATGAGTGGGAAGGGGTGAAAATATAATGGCCATAATATTTTCACCCGGTTCTGTTGTTTTTTTAAAGTTTGCTTCATCATAAATGCACGTTTTATGCTTCCTTTATCATAATAAGTAGTTGTGTTCAATTTTTAGAAAATATAACACACACACACACACACACACACACACACACACACACACACAGAGATTAGCGGATCGCCAACGAGTATCGAACGCATGCACGCAGACAGAGAGAGAGAGAGAGAGAGAGAGAGAGAGAGAGAGAGAGAGAGAGAGAGAGAGAGAAGGGGGAAACATAGACTAAATCACATTACTATGTTTTAAAATGTTATCTTCAGTCGAGTTTCACTGCCAGTACTACGAGCCAAGACGTAGTGGAGAGTGCTCCCACCAACTGAAAATATGAGTAGGTATTGTGTGTATGGCATTGGCTTAACTTGGTCAATGTAAATCTGTAGGCTTAGTAATTTAGATGGAGGCTCTGGAGTACTCCGCCGTACATATTTATTTAAAATGTAAATGATCAATGGTGCAGTAACAGGGGTTTTATGTATAAAACATATATCAACTACTTAGAGACTTTATTTTTTCTGGACCTGCAGTGCCTACGTGTCATCCCGCCCAGACAGCTACAATAACATTTATTAACGGTGCGACCCTCCTTTTTTCGAAGGTAAACCATCATTAGACCTAATAATGATTCGTTCTAATGATCATTTCAACCGTAACCTATATACTAAATATTGAGGTATCTGTTAAACGTTTTTTCAAAAAATATTGAATAATACCCTAAGACCAATATCTGTTTGCAAGTAAATAAAATTGGAGTAATTGTATCCAACCTATATAAAATGGATTCATCCTCCATTCATAATAAATAATGGCAGTTTGATTGGAAAATAGCAAGACGAGTTCATAGGAAGGGGATTTATTTCCACCAGTCATGGCATATTAAAATGTGTTTTGAAATAATCAACAAAAGAACCGTCTGCACCTACCTTCAATTCAAACAAAACAAAAACAAACAGTTTATACCAAGATTACCGATATCTATTTACATGGAATAATCTTACACTCGCAGAACGATGATAACCTATTCATTAAAATAGACTAGTCCGCATATCTGTCGTAGTCTCGTTTTTATAAATATGCAAATACATTGGTTGTAATGGTATGGCCTATTTATAAAAACAAGTTTAATGTAGGAAGTAAAACTAGACAAACAGACCTTTAAGAAAAACAA
Source organism: Panopea generosa (assembly GCA_029582155.1). NCBI lineage: Eukaryota > Metazoa > Mollusca > Bivalvia > Adapedonta > Hiatellidae > Panopea > Panopea generosa. Next base: position 18,172,589 of record CM055907.1, read on the forward strand.
ATCGTAGAATATGATCAATACTATTCCGTATTGTAAAATAAAGCGTAGAATACAGAATGTATCCAATTTTGATGGTACCCTGTGCCATATTGCGTTGTATTGACTTGTTTCATTTAGAACACAGTAACTAACAGGAAATCAAAAATACTTAATACTTAGGCTGGGCTCCTTAGAGGCAAGCCAAAAAGGCCTACTTCATTTGGTTGGTCAGAACATACACTATATGAATTGTATGATGTTCGAATGGATGACTGGATGTAAATATAATCTATTCTGTTCATTGTGTCCATGATTATCTCGTCTTATTAAATAGCTAGTTATTAATATCACATTTTGAATTAGTTTTTCAACGTACAACACTTATTTAATAACATATGACCATTCACATCCTGCAAACATTTGCACAGTAAGGTTTAGTTGTGTCCCATAGCATTTTGAATCGTAAACATTACACACCCAAATCACGCGACTGCCTGCTGAACTTTGAACTGAATGTCTACTGTACACAGAGCTGTTATGCTACTACACAATATGGAAAAATACCTCATACTACATAATTATATTGTTAACGCTAGTTATAACGCGATATTTTAGAAGACAAATTAAACTGAACATTTTTTTCTATCATATTGACTGAAAGACGAAATTTAAATACGATTGACAATTTTGTCTCAGATTACCACCAATATTCAAATAGAATGAACTTTAATCATTTAAAAATATATTTCTAAAATAAAGACGCATTTAAAGGTTTGCATAAACACATGTCATTTTACAAGCCAATCTAATTCAAGATGACACACTCAATTGATATCAACAGGATACAGTGAGACATTATTTACAATTAAAATACAATTGTATTGAATTAATGCAAAATCCTTTATATCAGGAATACTTGGTTATGTGACGATGTTGACGTTGCTATTCACTAAAATTAACTGCATACTACCGTGTTACAGTTACCTGAAGACATGCGATCATTTTTTATCCATATAAATCCCACTATCTGAAATTTACTTCTTTTAGAAATTATTCACAATTTTCATAAATAGACGTGTCTACCAGTTTTGAAAATACGTACAAAAATCTGTAAATATATGAGTTTAAACTTATTTATTTTATTTTATTGTGAAACAAGTTTTTACAACTTAGACAAATCACACTCGAAGTCCTCCTTTGTAGAACCAGTACTAAAAATATGCGGAAAAAGTATCTTGTTCAATGACACCACACATAGCCGTGGCGGAAAATCGAACCCACGACTCTTCGATCGGTGATCTACCACTGGACCATGCGCTCCACTTGTGAATATATTAACTGATATTGTTAATTATGTCATCTGTGTCAAGTTATTTTTCAAAAATCCCTCAAACGGTAAAAATACGGCTTAAACATTTGAGTCAGATGTAATTCTCTCAGTACTACCTCAACTCAGAATCGATAACGCTCTTGGTGGTGCACATCGTCTTAATATGACAAACACTTTACGATTAGAAAAGTCTTACAAATAGTGATAAATGAACAATTATTAAAATGGAAGAGTACCCTATATGCCTTAAAAGAAGTATATCAGGATAAAACAATTTACATGTCTTAAAAACTAAAATAATTATCAAAACGGATTAAAGGCGTATGTCAAATCCATCAAAATGTGACAAATCAATATGTAGAACAGTGTGGTATCATCGTTCTAAAAATAGACAGCACTTAAATACTGTTTGACGAGATTCGCATCATCATTCGGACCTTTTCTAAGATGAAACAATATTTACTACGTGTAAACCTGTATAACAAAATGAAATCACGTGATTCATGTGATGCGTCACAAAATATTTATTTTAGTCTAACCTAGGCTCGTAGCCCAGTTGGGAAAGCCCTTTTCAATATTTTTTAGCATTTTTGACAAGATATCTTTAAGCAATAAGGGTCCAGTTACTATATATAAGCATGGTATATTGGAAAAAAGGTTTCGAGACAATTTTATAATTTTGAAAAATTCTTGATATATTCCCTTTCAGTTTGTATTTTACATATCTTTATTACCCTCGTTTTCAACTAGGAAAAGCGGAATGAATACATGAGCTTTAGTTACAATGTAAATAAGCTGATACGATTTCAAATTGTAGCTATGAACAGAAACATGAACATATCTCGTTACATTGGTAATGACATGTTAACGACACAACAAGCTGAAATGGACATATCAACTTTGGCACTTGTAAAATATATATGCTGGGCATTGATAAATGAGGGAATAAATGTTTTCATATTTATTTTGATTTTATATGTCATGTGGGAGGTGAGTGAGAGAAAGACACATAGAGAGAGATATACTAGTATATATAGAAAGATAGAGAGAAAGATAAATGATAGATACAGAGAGAGTGCGAAGAGATAGCGAAGAAGAAAAAGAGAGAGAGAGAGAGAGCGAGTCGGGGATAAACTAGGTGAATTTTAGGGAACGAGGGATTAAATCAGAAAAATATGTAATATTTAATAAATAAACAAAGGAACGTCATTTCATGTCGATTGATTTACTGTATAAACATATAGAAAAAATTAACATCACTCTAGCACATCTATCCCCGCAGGTAACTGATAACTTTCCCGCTTGAATCAACGGTAAGAGACACCGTACATCAATTATCGCTGATATTGTGGCCGAGCAGGCAAAACATTTGAGAAAGGAAATGAGAGAGAGATAGAGAGAGAAAGAGAGAGAGAGAGAGAGAGAGAGAGAGAGAGAGAGAGAGAGAGAGTTGGGGGAGAGAAAGAGGGGTATATAGAACAATAACGAGTGTTTCAATAATGGGAGGGTATGTTTCGAGAAGTTGTGTGTTTTAACAATGGTTCAGTCAGCAGTCGAGTAAATGGTTGTGATTGTGTTGTTGAGATAGTGGTTGATTGGTCAGTTTATTGATTAATTTATTGATTAATTGCGTGAGTGAGTTGTTTAGTGAGTGAGTTGTTTAGTGAGTGAGTGAGTGCGTGAGTGAGTGAGTGAGTGAGTGAGTGAGTGAGTGAGTGGGTTGGGGGGGTTTGTGTGGGCGGGCGGGCGGGCGAGTGAGTGAGTGAGTTTGGGTGAGTGAGTGAGTGAGTGAGTGAGTGAGTGAGTGAGTGAGTGAGTGAGTGAGTGAGTGAGTGAGTGAGTGAGTGAGTGAGTGAGTGAGTGAGTGAGTGAGTGAGTGAGTGAGTGAGTGAGTGAGTGAGTGAGTGAGTGAGTGAGTGAGTGAGTGAGTGAGTGAGTGAGTGAGTGATAGCCGATTGAACAGAAGTAAGGATGGTTGGGCGCGTCATGTTTTATAATTATAATTTTATGTGGAAATGTGGATAGGTGTCGTTTAGGGTTCAAATAAATCATAAAACCCAAACAAAACAAAAAATAAAATTATATTGCAAAATATGAATGTTAAGCCAAACAAAAAAAAAAGAAAAAAGAACGCAAATTCATGCTAACAAAATGAATTGCTAATGAAAATGATTATAAATTATCAAAAATAATAGACAAGCAGAGCTAGCAGTCAATCAATTTAAAAGACGATTCATATCGGGGGCGTGGGGGGAGATAGGGGAGGGGGGAGTAAAGATAACGTCACGTTTAATGCTAATGAAATATCGATCTATTTGAAATATTATGTTTAATCAATATATCAAAGCAATAAGCAAACTATATACTTACATTTAACATAAAAGTTCAATATGATTTAAAATAAAAATCCGCCTTTTTGAAAATGATACACCGCATATGCAAAACTTGCTGTTATGCACTGATAGCAAGAGAGTATTAAACATTAGACGCGACAACTTTTACTGAAATATTTGACACGACCACGTGACATTTTAAGGTTGCTAGAGTGTACTGGAGATATTCATATTCATCAACACTATTAATTGTTATTTACGATATGAAATAATAAAAATATATCAAACGAAAATAATCTATCTATTTTACCTTATATACAGTAGTCTTAATATTAAGAGTAGAATAAAGTTAAAAATAGTGTCACAAAGATAGTTATTTGTTCGTTTGTACATATGTGTATCCATTAAGCAATACTGGTACAATATATGGAAAACACTAAATATTATTTAAATAGACAATATGGTTTACCACCACAGAGCGGTCAGTGGGGAGCATCTGCACGTGTGTGGTGTAAATACGATATCCTTATATTAGTTTGTTAGTGTTTTTTTTTGCAGATTATAACACATAAATTACGGTGTCCCGTTGGAGCCATCGCGGTATATTTTTTTAATTAAGTCATCGAAACTGTGATGATGAAAAGTCAAAAAAACGAAACTACAATGGTGAAAAGCCGAAACTACGATGGTGAAAAGTCGGAACTACGATGGCGAAAAGTCGAATAGTTGAAACTAAGATGGTGAAAATTCGAAACTATGATGGCGAAAAGTCGAAACAACGATGGCGAAAAGTCGACTTTTCGCCATCGTAGTTTCGTTATTTCGACTTTTTATCATCGTAGTTTTGTTGTTTCGTTTTTTAGACTTGACTTAATTTAAAAAAAAAGTGATATTGTGACTATCTGGATCACGTCTGGTGCAGAATACCGTTATTTATCGTTAAAAACATGTGTTTAAAATTTGTTATATATAAACTTGTAAATAATCTAGTATATCTGCTCTTGGTTATATCCGTAATAGTCCGGATATTTCCGGGCACCATCGATTAAACCCTGGTAAGCGAATAACTTTTGAATTTGATTAATACTTCTGATTTTATTATATCCATACTTAGTACAGTCGTTAGATCTACAAAATGTCGTTCGAGCTATCCGGGTTCGTATTACTAGGCAAGTGTTATATTATTTTGGCTCATTTTATTTAGCAACACTATGTTTTTTTTCCACAGTGCGACATATCAATATAAAAATGGGGTTCTAACAAAACAAAAAAAATCAAAGTTATAAAATTAATGTACTGAAGTTGGGATTGCTATTGTTTTACAGTGTTAAGCGTAGCATTTAACAATTGTTTCAGTTATATTGTCATGATGTCTACTTGAAACAATATTCTAAGTGCTGCCACACGGGAGTATCATGCCGCTGACATATGGTATGATGCCCCACCCAGTCACATTATACTGGCATTCTCTAAATGCTTGACACCATGAAAGGAAGCTTTTAGTACTATTTTTCAAGTATTTATATTGACACCGCCTGGGATCGAACCCACGGCATTTCACATGCGAGGTGGACGTTTACCCTAGAGCACCGCAACGGTTACACACAAAGGGATTATATTCTGCTTTGTATACGTTTTACTTGAAATATCAATTAATACAGTACCATTGAAGGAATATCTATATGTTATGCTTGACTGCCGATGATTTAATGTTATACTTAACCTAAGAGTAATTAAATTAACACTAATCAAAATATTAACAATGGTGTATCGCTGGACGCGAACAAATATTGCACAATATTTACATTTATCTCTGTAAACATTCCGAACGTAACTTCGCATTTCCGAATATATCCATGCACGCACCTGGCAGTTACTACACATGCACACAGGCAATTGCCTAAAACAGTAATAGAAGAATGGATTTGTAGCAATAGTTGCGTGTGGAAGTCGGATACCATGTCAAGAACTGATTGGAAACAATTGGTGTTTCTTACTAAGTTGTTTTTACATCAAAATGTAGCAAGGGTGAATTACGTCATAACGAAAGGACTAATGGTTTTATATAATACATGCACACAATTAAATACTTTCGAACCGTTATGCTAGTGATCTGAACATGTTTCGTTAAGTTATTGACATTTTCTCCGTGACTCATCTGCTACCTTATCCTTACATGACATTTTTATACTAGCAAATAAATCCTTCGAAAACAAATGACCATTACCTGATTGAACTAGTCGCAAACAATGTATTTGTACACATTTTTTACACCGTCGCAATTTACGATGTTTCATCCAGTTCGTCCAAAATAGAAAGCTAAACAAATCAAAGGATTTAGCTTTTGAAAAAATTGATTGATTGATTGAATATTTAGCGTCATTTTTATGCCATCGAGGGCTAACAGACGATCAGTTAACCTAACCACTATCTCCTGGGATTAACCAGTACTTGAGCACACCCCATCTCCGCAAGTAACTGATAACTTTCCCACTTGAATCAGTGGTGAGAGACGAATGATAATGAGACACAATGTCGTATATCAATCATCACGAAGACTGTTGCCGGGCGGGGATTCGAACTCACGACCCCTGGATTGATAGTCAGACGCGTAACCAACTGAGCTAATCGGGCCCGGCTTTCCTGGATAAAAAACAAAAACAAAAACAAAAAACGACGCATATAATAAAGCGGCAATATCCGACTTCATCCACAGACACAACGTATATAAAACAGCCGTGACATATATTCATATCTTATGACAAATATTTAATACATATTTATAATTATGATTCTGGTTTCTCTACACCGGTTTTAAAACGAGGTTTTGTCCGGTAGATGGTCTCTTCAGTTTAAAGTAGCTTTTAAGTCAGGGACAGGGTTTTTGAAAATATAGCTGGAAAATAAAACAATTCGAAAAAAATACCACCATGCAAATTACCTTCTTCAATAAACCTGGTGCATTCGTTTCCAACTGCAAAAAAAAATTGTAGAAAAGTACAGAGAGGTAAAATATCCATGAACTCACGTGGCCAGTAACGTTGGAAACAGGCTAACTCAGAAAGAGCATGTGAAACATGCTTGCTTGTATAGAAGAAATTTTTGTGGTAAATGATATTAAGCAATTTTTTTTTATTTGGTTGAAAGGAATGGAATTATTCATCCTGTACTATATAATTATGTATATTCCAACAGTAGATTTAACAACAGTTACTAAAATGTTTTATGTTGATAAAACTCAAAGATTTATGGTTTTATAATTCAATACCGATTGTTAGTAATAATTGACAAGAATACAGGTAAAAAATCTGTTTTAAGATTATCGAGGATGATCTATAAAGTGTATTAACAAATATTAACACTGTGCAAATATAGGCATAGTACCACCATTGCAAAAAGGAAGTGCTTTCGTGTCGCATAATGACGGTTATAAATAATCCTCGTTTCTTCTTCTTTAAAATGCATTATGCCATTCTTATTTTAAGGCTATTTTTTTATTTGAATGGCATTATTGATGTATTTTGAACATTTTGATAGCCTTGTCATGTTTGAATTGTGAATTTGGAAAAAAAATGATGGTCGGAAATTGGGGTATGAGTACATGATTTCGGAAGTCTAGTTTCACTTTGTCAACAGTGTACACACTGAGCAGAAGCAGAAAAAAATCTCTTATATGAAACATGATCCCTACTTTTCTCATCATATTTTGATAGTGCAGAGGTTGACAAAGAGTAAAATGTAGGTTTCAATTCTTTCGTTGGCGTTCTATATGAATGACAAGCCTTCAACTTTTATTATTTACTATAGAATAAAGAACAAAAATCAATGGTGGGTTTACACCTATACCACACCAAAGATAAAGAAACTTTAAATCATCAATAATGGCCTGTGTAAAGTACCTCAGGAGGATTTGGATATCAAGTTCAAAACAGAATCTGGCATAATACTAGTATCTCTTATTGTTCAATGTACAGTTGTTTCATCGATCTATTCCTTATCATCATAGTAAATGATTTTTTTCTTAAATAAATTTCCAAGTCTTCACGCGTTCATTCTATTTAACATTGCCTGAACCTTTTCTGTTATATTCTATTATATGTCCGATTCACAAAACTAGTTTTTTATGTCTCTGTTATTCTTTCCCAAGCAAAGAGTTTGTTTCCTTGTTGTTATCTAAGGATAAAAGAGCATTTTGGATAGCATTCTTCATTTGCTGTCAATATTGTTGATGTTGTTAATGTTGTTGTTTGTTATTGTTGCTGTTGCTGTTGTTGTTTATTATGAAATGATGATTGTGATGATGATGATGATGATGATGATGATGATGATGATCATCATCATCATCATCATCATCATCATGTATTATATTGTTTGTGTTTTGTTAAACTGAGGTATCTTCACTTATACCGAGCTCCATAACTAAACATGTCACCCAACATAAAGTATATCTTTGCACATATCTAGCGACCGTTCTTATACCTAAGAATGGTAGAATTGGCTGAGTATATGCGATTGAATAGAAATTGTGCAATAATTTCCTTCACAGAAGCAGCCAATTTGAACATTGGAATAGCTGCTCGGTAAATCATTTAAAGCGTAATTATTCACGTATCGCCTGTTATAAATGCACGGTGTGTGATAAGTAGGTATTTAAACAGGACCGAGTAGTCCAATGCATCGTCTCAAGATCACTTACCTCTCACCGCTAAGGTCGTAAGTTTGAGTATGGCTTGCTCCAAAAACAATATGTAAGAAAGCTTGCCAGTTACTTGCGAAAAAAACGGTGGTTCTACTCAGATTCATTCTAAGGTCTTTCTCCATCAATAAAACAGAATATGCCTTTTATAACCTGAAAAATTTGATACTGGCGTTAAGCCCTATTATAAAAAGAGGAAGGGTGACTGGGCTACCCAATATCAAGATAAGGATACAGGTTAATGGTATCATGCCATGTCTTTACGACGTGATACGTTCTTCTAAAATGATATGGTAAAACCTCATAAGGAACCATTAGCTGCCTTGAGGTACATTCATATTATATACTTGTAGTTAAAAGCGACATACACCACTCTATTACATTCTGGTTAATAAAAGTATCGCTTCGCTGGCGAAAGTATTCAATAATATCTATGTGAATATGAGGTAACTATAACATAACAATTTATTTTGACCGACTAGGATTTCCTTTAAAAATAACTTTTATATTAGCAATCGGTTGCATTATATTAAATGGGGAAAAAAACATATTTGTATCATATACATTCCTTTTTGAGAATGATGAATTTAGATCAATACAACTCATAACTATGATTATTTTAAGATGAAGCAAATTTTATGTACTACTTCATTTAGTTAGTATTATACTGACACTGTGTTATATGACATAATACACCAACTAGTAAGTATTATACTGATACAGGGTTACATGACATAATACACCATCTAGTGAGTATTATACTGATACAGGGTTACATTGCATAATACACCTTTTAGTAAGTATTATACTGATACAGGGTTACATTGCATATTACACCATCTAGTGAGTATTATACTGATACAGGGTTACATTGCATAATACACCATCTAGTGAGTATTATACAGATACAGGGTTACATGGCATAATACACCAACTAGTAAGTATTTTACTGATACAGGGTTACATTGCATAATACATCATCTGGTGAGTATTATACTGATACAGGGTTACATTGCAAAATAAACCAACTAGTAAGTACTATACAGATACAGGGTTACATGGCATAATACACCATCTAGTAAGTATTATACTGATACAGGGTTACATTTCATAATACACCATCTAGTAAGTATTATACTGATACAGGGTTACATTGCATAAAACACCAACTAGTAAGTATTATACTGATACAGGGTTACATGGCATAATACACCATCTAGTGAGTATTATACTGATACAGGGTTACATGGCATAATACACCATCTAGTAAGTATTATACTGATACAGGGTTACATTGCATAATACACCATCTAGTAAGTATTATACTGATACAGGGTTACATTGCATAAAACACCAACTAGTAAGTATTATACTGATACAGGGTTACATTGCATAATACACCAACTAGTAAGTATTATACTGATACAGGGTTACATTGCATAATACACCTACTAGTAAGTATTATACTGATACAGGGTTACATTGCATAATACACCATCTAGTGAGTATTATACTGATACAGGGTTACATTGCATAATACACCATCTAGTAAGTATTATACTGATACAGGGTTACATTGCATAATACACCATCTACTAAGTATTATACTGATACAGGGTTACATTACATAATACACCATCTAGTAAGTATTATACTGATACAGGGTTACATTGCATAATACACCAATTAGTAAATATTAAACTGATACAGGGTTACATGACATAATATACCAACTAGTAAGTATTATACTGATACAGGGATACATTGCATAATACACCATCTAGTGAGTATTATACTGATACAGGTTTACATGACATAATATACCAACTAGTAAGTATTATACTGATACAAGGTTACATTACATAATACACCATCTAGTAAATATTATATTGATACAGGGTTACATGGCATAATATACCAACTAGTAAGTATTATACTGATACAAGGTTACATGACATAATATACCAACCAATAAGTATAACACTGATACAAGGTTACATTACATAATATACCAACTAGTAAGTATTATACTGATACAAGGTTACATTATATAATATACTTACTAGTAAGTATTATACTGATACAGGGTTACATGGCATAATGTACCATCTAGTAAGTATCATACTGATACAAGTCTACATTACATTATACACAATCTAGTAAGTATTATAATGATACAAGGTTTCATTACATAATACAAAATCTAGTAAGTATTATACTGATACAGGGTTACATGACATAATATACAAACTAGTAAGTATTATACTGATACAGGGTTACATTGCATAATACACCATCTAGTGAGTATTATACTGATACAGGGTAACATGGCATAATACACCATCTAGTAAGTATTATACTGATACAAGGTTACATTACATAATACACAATCTAGTAAGTATTATATTGATACAAGGTTTCATTACATAATACACAATCTAGTAAGTATTATACTGATACAGGGTTACATGACATAATACACCAACTAGTAAGTATTATACTGATACAGGGTTACATTGCATAATACACCATCTAGTGAGTATTATACTGATACAGGGTTACATGGCATAATACACCATCTAGTAAGTATTATACTGATACAGGGTTACATTGCATAATACACAATCTAGTAAGTATTATACTGATACAGGGTTACATGACATAATACACCATCTACTGAGTATTATACAGATACAGGGTTACATGGCATAATACACCATCTAGTAAGTATTATACTGATACAGGGTTACATTGCATAATACAGAATCTAGTGAGTATTATACTGATACAGGGTTACATGACATAATATACCAACAAGTAAGTATTATACTGATACAGGGTTAAATTACATAATACAAAATCTAGTAAGTATTATACTGATATAAGGTTTCATTACATACTACACAATCTAGTAAGTATTATACTGATACAGTGTTACATTACATAATATACCAACTAGTAAGTATTATACTGATACAGGGTTGCATTGCATAATACACCATCTAGTGAGTATTATACTGATAAAGGGTTACATTGCATAATACACCATCAAGTGACTATTATACTGATACAGGGTTACATGACATAATATACTAACTAGTAAGTATTATACTGATACAAGGTTACATTACATAATACACCATCTAGTAAATATTATACTGATACAGTGTTACATGACATAATATACCAACTAGTAAGTATTATACTGATACAAGGTTATATTACATAATATATCAACTAGTAAGTATTATACTGACACACGGTTACATGACATAATACACCAAATAGTAAGTATAACACTGATACAAGGTTACATTACATAATATACCAACTAGTGAGTATTATACTGATACAAGGTTACATTACATGATATACCAACTAGTAAGTATTATACTGATACAGGGTTACATGGCATAATGCACCATCTAGTAAGTATCATACTGATACAAGTTTACATTACATAATACACAATCTAGTAAGTATTATACTGATACAAGGTTTCATTACATAATACACAATCTAGTAAGTATTATACTTATACAGGGTTACATGATATAATATACCAAATAGCAAGTATTATACTGATACAAGGTTAAATATCATAATACACCTTCTAGTAAGTATTATACTGATACAGGTTTACATGGCATAATACACAATCTAGTAAGTATTATATTGATACAAGGTTACATGACATAATATACCAACTAGTAAGTATTATACTGATACAATGTTACATGGCATACTACACAATCTAATAAGTATTATACTGATTCAAGATTACATGACATAATATACCAACTAGTAAGTATTATACTGATACAAGGTTACATGGCATAATGCACCATCTAGTAAGTATTATACTGATACAGGGTTACATGACATAATGCACCATCTAGTAAGTATTATACTGATACAGGGTTACATGGCATAATGCACCATCTAGTAAGTATTATACTGATACAGGGATACATGACATAATTCACCATCAAGTAAGTATTATACTGATACAGGGTTACATGGCATAACACACTATCTAGTAAATATTGTACTGATACAGGGTTACATGACATAATGCACCATCTCGTAAGTATTATATTGATACAGGGTTACATGGCATAATGCACCATCTAGTAAGTATTATACTGATACAAGGTTACATGACATAATGCACCATCTAGTAAGTATTATACTGATACAGGGTTACATGGCATACTACATAATCTAGTATGTATTATACTTATACAAGGTTACATTACATAATACACAATCTAGTAAGTATTATACTGATACAAATTTACATTACATAATATACCATCTAGTAAGTATTATACTGATACAAGGTTACATGACATAATATACCATCTAGTAAGTATCATACTGATACAAGGTTACATTACATAATACACAATCTAGTAAATATTATACTGATAGAAGGTTACATTACATGATACACAATCTAGTAAGTATTATACTGATACAGAGTTACATGACATAATATACCAACTAGTAAGTATTACACTGACACAAGGTTACATGATATAAAACACCATCTAGTGAGTATTATACTGACACAATGTTACATGGCATAATACACCATTTAGTCAGTATTATACTGATACAGATTTACATGACATAATACACCATCTTGTAAGTATAACACTGATAAAGGGCTTCATGGCATTATACAACATCTAGTAAGTATAGCATTGATACAGGGTTACATTAAATACACCATCTAGTAAGTATTATACTGATACAAGATTACATGATATAATACACCGTCTAGTAAGTATTATACTGATACAGGGCTATATGGCATTATACAACATTTAGTAAGCATTGCATTAACATAGGATTACATGGCATAATACACCATCTAGTAAGTATTATACTGATACAAAGTTACATGATAAAATACATTATCTAGTAAGTATTATGTTGATACAAGATTACATGATATAATACAACATATACTAAGTATTATTATAATACACCGTCTAGTAAGTATAGTACTGAAACAGGGATGCGGCGCATAATACATAATCTAGTAAATATAGTATTGACACAGTGCTATATGGCATAATACACCATCTAGTAAGTACTATACTGATACAGTGTTACATGGCATAATAGAACATCTAGTCAGTATTAGACTGATACAGACCTACATTGCATGATACACCATCTAGTAAGTATTATACTGATACAAAGTTACATGATATAATACACCATCTTGTAAGTATTACACTGACACCGGGTAACATGGCATAATACACCATCTAGTAAGTATTACACTGATACAAGGTTACATGATATAATACACCATCTTGTAAGTATTACACTGACACCGAGTAACATGGCATAATACACCATCTAGTAAGTATTATACTGATACAGGGTTACATGATAAAATACACCATCTAATAAGTATTATACTGATTCAAGGTTACATGGCATAATACACCATCTAGTGAGTATTATACTGATATAGGGTTACATTGCATAATACACCATCTAGTAAGTATTATACTGATACAAGGTTACCTGGCATAATACACCATCTAGTAAGTATTACAATGATACAGGGTTACATGATAAAATACACCATCTAATAAGTATTACACTGACACCGGGTTACATGACATAATACCCCATCTAGTAAGTATTACACTGATACAAGGTTACCTGGCATAATACACCATCTAGTAAGTATTACAATGATACAGGATTACATGGCATAATACACCATCTAGTATGTAATATACTGATAGAAGGTTACATGATATTATACACCAACTAGTAAGTATTACACTGATACAGGGTTACATGGCATAATACACCATCTAGTAAGTATTACACTGCTACAGGGTTACATGATATAATACACCATCTAGTAAGTATAGTACTGACACTGAAAAGTGTTGCATAATACACAATCTTGTAACCATTATAATGACACAGAAAGGGTTGTGTGGCAAAATACACCATCTAGAAAGTATATCACTGACACCGAGTTGCGTGGCATTAGTCACCATTTTGTTATCATTATAGGTTCCCTTGCAGACTGCTCCTTCTGGTATATGTTATAATGACACCAGTCTGCGTGGCACTGGTACCAGTATGCATACATATGACATATTTCCCCATTCAGTAAATATTACACTGACACCACGCTGTCAAGTCCAACCAGGTTTATAGTATCCGTTATATAAAATGGATATTTCAATAGCAATTGATGAAAATCTAACTTACATGGAAGTTGTTTCAATTTTTAATTTTATTAATGAATTGCCGAAATATAAATTCAGATGCATCTACTATACTGTAAAATTTATGTAATACATGATAACACACATTACAATAAAAATGTTAAAAGTGTTAAAATGCAAATACTATTTTAAATGCAGTCTTCCATATAACAATAGAGATTGAGGGTGTCAACGTTTATCAACTAAATGAGTAAATGTTTTCATAATTTATGTAAACATTTTTGTATAATATATTTTGTCATCATTTTGGGACCTATAGTTGCTGAAAATTAAACATATTTCATAATAGCTTGTATCAATGACTGATCTAAATTACTTTTTGAAACTGATAACAGGGATGTTAATAAACAGTATATCGTTATGATAATGCAGTTGATAACCGCTTTACTAAGCACAATGCAGGGCCGTAGCCACACTGTTACAAACAGTGACACTTGCCCCTTTAGAATTTGTGGAGGTTTATATGTTTAAAATCATTCCCAAATATTAATTATTCTTGCAAAAATATGACATATCCTTCACATATACTATTTTCAGCATGAATGTTTCATAATACCCAGCAAATACTTGTCTTACAGTGTGTTACTAGGAGTTGTTATGTACTGTTATGACGGGTCTAAAAATCCACAAATGCGTTTCCAAGATAATCGTGTAAAAAATAAAACAACTGTATAAAATGCAGTTTGTGTTATAAATTTGAACGGCCCTAAAATGTCTGAAATATCAGAAAAAATGCAGGAATTACATGCCAGAAGCTCAATATTTTTTTCGTGGCAGCATGCCCCTGGACACCCCTGGCAAAGTTAGGAGTGTGCCTCTTGTTAAATCAAACTTTGGCTACGGCCCTGCACTGTTAATTATTTATCTCGGGGAAATCAAGAAAGATACACCAAGTCGCACACTTGTGTTGCATTCATGTTTCGTGCTAAATTTTATATGGTTATTTAGTAAATGTTATAAAAAAAATACGTAACGAACAAAGAACGGTATAATGTCAGGGAGATACACTGCGTTACACAATTGTTATCTGTTTGAAATCTGTCTTTAATTGGAGGCGTTGACAGGCAACGCCTAATTTGTTTAAATGTAATTCATGCATATATTTTAGCATAAAGAAATTCAATATGATTTCATTCTTTATGTGTTTGATGTATATAAACTAAAAGAAAAGTAAATTAAAAATAAAAATGAGAATATATTTTGATATCATTTTGATAGAAGAAACTTGTAGTTATATTTTGTTTATTTTTGTGATGAATGCAGCTGTCATTGAAACGTCTGTGTATCCATTACACATAAATGATTAGGTATATGTTTCAAAAACTCTTATATGACTTATTTATATAGAAAAGAGTCGTTTATACGCTAAACGCCATTTTACTATTGGCATGTTATAATTAGTTTATTCGTAGTCACTGATTTCCATTTATATTACAAATGTACGTTCTATATTTTCATTCAATGACTATAGTTATCATTTATGATACACACATGTATTAACATTAATTATTTATATTCTATAGTGGGTTTATTTTTATTATAAATTTCAGAAAACATTGTCCTTTGATCTATTCGACTTATTAATAAAGTATAAATAAAGTTGAAGAGGTCCAATATTAGTTCGTTAAATGGTATGAAGCTAATGATATGAAAGCTTAGACCTGACTATTTTCACCGGCGTTACACAAAAATAAGCAATAAAGGCACAGCTTTCAGTTTTCATGGGATGATGAAAAAAGATTTTGGCTAGTTTAAAAAAAACCCAGATTATTCTCACTAAAGCGCAAAGTCAGTGTCATCATTGAAACAGCGAAGTATTCAACACACTGAATTAGTGTGCGCGCGCATTTTTAAATTGCAATTTACGGCAAACGTCACATGACATTGATGACGATGTTATATCACACCAGCAAAACAAGATCGTATCACCAACAAACTGTAAATTGGTCTTTCTAAGTTCCGCAAAGCTGCAAATGCTTTTCATTATGAAATGAAATGCAATTAATCTGTATGATTAATTTAGACCGATTGCAGTAGAAATGTACAAATTCCTGACAGAAAGGTACACTATTCTGGCTATCGGCCATATCAAATGATTATTATTCCAAATACCCTGCACACCGTTTATTTTCGCCAGCAAGTTATTGCATGGCTATGTTTCTATCTACATCTACATCTACATCGTACGTCGACGCAGTCACAGTTGACTATTACGCGACAGGTGGTGCAAGGTCAAGAAAAGATAATGAAATGATAAGACATTAAGAAGAGGTTTGATAGTTGAACTGTAGAAATAAGAATAAAGTGTGTCCAGTACGTTTTCGTCTCTTTAACCCAGTCCTCTCCGGCCACGGTGGTCGTGGCCTACACAGCAATGAGAATAACTAGAAACTACATGTTGCTGGACCCCTACGGACTAGAATAAGAGTGTTGATAGTCCCTGCTTGAAGGATACCAAGTCAAGGGCTTCTGCCACGCCGGCAGGTAGGCTGTTCCGTACTGAAGTTGTTCGTAGAAAGAATGCATTTCTGTAGTATGATGTGGATGGAGAGGACTGGCGGATGTCTAGGACAGCCTATGTCTGCAAGATTGAGGTCGCCGCCTAACCAAAGAAATGCTTGTCTTGGTATGAGAGAGAGAGAGAGAGAGAGAGAGAGAGAGAGAGAAAGAGAGAGAGAGAGTGTGTGTGTGTGTGTGTGTGTGTGTGTGTGTGTGTGTGTGTGTGTGTGTGTGTGTGTTGTGGAGTAGTTCCAGGTATTCAGAATCTGTCTTGTAGAAGGAGCCAACGTATAGGTCTTGAGTGCATTTCACCTTGATCTTACACCATATCACCTCGCTGTCTCCTTGTGACATCAGCTCAACCAGCTCATCGCTTGAGTAAATGTTCGAAACTAGTACGAATACTCCTCAACCATTAGATCCACTCAGTCTGCCGAGTCAATAAGGCTTGAAGTGTGGTGGGAAAACTTCAGAGGAGTTGATACTGCTGTCTAACCAGGATTCAGTGCCGATACAAATGTCAGCTTGTGTTGACGCGATCATGTTTTCTAGTTGTGCCTTCTTTCCTGGACTCTTTATAGACTGGCAGTTAACATTCAGGACTCTGAATGGCAAGTCATCCCGTTTCCCACTATGTCTATCTGTGGTGGAGCTATGGTGCCGTCGTTGTGGCGATGAGGTGGCGTTTGGGCAGCTGAAGCTGATCTCACTGTCGATGTTGGAAGTGTCACTCAAGTTGGCAAAGCTGTTACTGGATTCAAATAGTGTTGTGTCAAAGATGCCTGTGGAGAAGTTTTGTAACGCACACTGAACACATTCCCAGCTGTAGTTGGCGAGTGCCTTGGAGACCACTTCTGACATGCCCATGCGATCTTGGTGATACCAGCTGGCACATGTATCACAGCAAACACAAGGCGTAGTCAACTTGCATGCTTTGCTGCATATGGCGCAGGGGAACTTCAGGGTTCTAGGACCGGAGTTAGGTTCGGGTGCATACGATTCTGTGAGCAACAAGGAGCAGAGTTATAGTAGGACAAGTTTGTTGCGACAAACCGGACCTTTGGCTTTAACCGTGTGTAGCTTCATGCTAATAATGAACTGGGTTGAGAGACAGACAAATTCCTGTGTTGCACTAGTACTGGCATGTCCAAGTGTAACTTCTCTGAATGGCATGGTAAGATATTAATCCTGTAAATTACTAGGACTAAAACAATCGTACATGGGAGTATGAAGTGTTTAAGCATGACTGATTTACCGATATAACCTTTGAAAACAGACAAGATCACTAACATGAGGTTCGCTAAGCATCATTGGAAAAATCAAAATAGCTGAATATAACCTACCTGTAAATTACTATGACTAAAACAATCGTACATGGGAGTATGAAGTGTTTAAGCATGACTGATTTACCGATAGAACCTTTGAAAACAGACAAGATCACTAACATGAGGTTCGCTAAGCATCATTGGAAAAATCAAAATAGCTGAATATAACCTACCTATGCGCAACAATATAAAAGTTAAAAAACTGACATGGAGGAATAATGAACATTCAAACCTGACCCAATATATATTCATAACTCTTATGCAATAGGAAATTTCCAAGCAAAAACGGTAGTGTTTTGAGGAAAATTGAAATACGTGAAGAGTAGAAACATGAAGTGACCGTTCCGCACCACCGGAAACCACCTTACGTTATGTTTATTTGGGTATTCAGCCAAGTGCATTAAAATTATTTTTTGAACGCAACATAAAGTATAGAGAAGCCGATTTTAACGATGCATTTTGAAATTACACCACTTATGTATATATGTTTCCGTATTTGTAGAGCTCGTGGTCCAGTGGAAGAGCGTCGGACACTGGATCGGGCGGTCATGGGGTTGATCTTCCGCCATGGTTATGTGTGGTGTCATGAGCAAGGCACTTAATCCGCATATGCTTAGTATTAGTACTTCGAGCGTGATTTGTCAAAGTTGTAATAATTGATATAAATATTATTCTAATCTCACTGTCATAAAATTAAATGTATTTAAAGCGTTTTCATTGGGCATCGTCAATTCTTTAAAGACATATTTTTCGATAAAACCCCTGGCTCCGGACTACTTTTTACGTTTCTAGCGTCAACATTTTGATGGTCGGTTAAATATCATACGGACGAAAATGACGTGAACCCCGGATCCTCGCTTATTTTGATAATAAAATAATAAAATACAACAAAAAGGTTGTTAGCTATTTTCTTCAGTTTATTGTTTTATTGATTTTTTTTTTGGTTCAACGATTTTCACCGGGCGCCACAATCAGACCATAAGTCGTTTTAAGAACAATGAAGTAGGTCATAAAATGGTCATATTTGATATAACGATACAATATCTTGTACCGTTGGACACAACACTGGTTTACCGAACGTGAATGCTAGTCGTTGACAAAAAAAATCCCACAGACAGGCAGATGGAGTTCAGAAGCAGACGATCGCGAAACAATGTAAATACACAAACCTTGCACGTAAAGGTCGTTTTAACCGTTCTTATTCTGATTCTCCACCAATTCATGAGCGGGAATTTATATGACTTTCGTAAATGTTGACACGTTTAAACATTTGTGCAGACAAAACCTAAATAATGACGTTAGTTTCTACACTGCTTAGGTGTTTTCTTGAATTATCGATTTTTTATTTGTTCAAATCGGTTGGTAAAGGCGGGTGTTTAGTTTTTTCACCTCAAAATATTTCTTCATTTTAAAATAAACCAACCATTGTTGCAGAGTTCAGCTGATAATGGAAACAATATCTGTTACGAAAATATTGGATGTTTTCCTACGCGTTTACTAAGTAGTGGATAGTTTAAATTTCCTTTCACTTGAGGGGTCTGCGCAAACTAAATATTCTATCATCATCAGAATTGGAATATCATCATCTAGATTAGACTAGAAAAAAATAATTTAATCCTATAATGAAAGTTTTAAATGGCATGCATGCATGCATGCGTGTGTGAGTGCGTCTCAAATCGGTCCAACTACTTCAACATTTGTTTGATATTTATATAACTTATTTTTGATAGCTTACTCTAAGGTGTATTGCATTTCTATATGTCTATGCTATACGTAGCGCGTTTATTTTGCATTAGATTACTTTTTTGCATTATGCTGCATTATTTATAGCAAATAATGCAGCATAATGCAATTTATCGTGCACTATTTCTAAAAATAACCTAGTTTGATCATCTCAACTACCTTAATATACGTATACCATACAGTATTGGGTTAACTGTACCGGTTAAATCATAATACCGACATTCCTAAAATCTAATTTTAGACAGGAAAACCCGTTGTGACGTTAAATAATAAAGTTTAAACAAAAAAAACAACATGTCCAGACCGATGCTTTTAGCTGTGTGCAACATAAAATGTGGAACAATATAAATGAACATAAATCATCTTAAAATATATTAAAAGTTATTTAAACTTCAGAATCGTTTTTAGTTTTAATTTAAGGAATAACGGGTTATCCTGCCGGATTTTTTTTTTGACATCTTACATTAAATGAAAAAAAATCTCCACAATTGTTTTATGAAGTATCAGCTTTCGTTTAAGCATTTTTCTCGTTAACATTTTTAAATAACTTATTTTATTTCCTATGATAAGACTTTCATGCAGATAAAATACAAATTGTGTAACATTTACATCAAACCTTCAACCAGCTTTGGAACAAGTTCTTGAATTTCACATATGTTAAACTTTATTCATTTCACTATAATATGACCAAATAAAAAGGTGAGGAGTTCACGTTAGTTTTTTCATAAATTTGAATTTGAATCAAAATGAAACACGGCATTAACTTGTGATTTCGGATGACGTCAAGAGAACGTCATGTGATATTAGCGTACAAGACGATGTCGACCAAAAATAGCATGCAAACGTCGCGTATTTTCAGGACTCACACCACTATTATCTCCCTTGAGTACTCCGGACAGATGAAGGAGGTAGAAATAAAACATTAGTTCTCTTTTTCTTCTTTTTTCAGGGCTTTGTACTGCAATGTTTTGTTTTTTGCTAGCATGACTTAATTGGTCAGTATCTTAGAAATCACAACTGAAAATTTGATGCTGATACCAGCTTTCTGGACAATTCTGTGTCATTTCAGAATTGTTGGTTCGAACCGCATCTAGGGCGAATAGTTGACATATTATTACTCTGGAAAGTAATAGGTCTCACAAAAGCATTGAATTTAAAAAAAAAAAAACATGGTCAAGGTATACTTTTTTTTCTTTATAATTGCATATCTTGAACCAGTGAAGAATTTGAGCCCAGACACATGCTGCAGATTTTAATTTTTTACTCTGTTTTGGACATAAATGTTACAATGGAGCCCTATGGGAAATGTAATAGTGGTGTGAGACGTTAACAGAAACTGACAGATCTGCATGTTGCAGTGTTGAGGGATGCTGATTTCTTTAAGTAGAAGGTATTAAACTATAATTTGGACATGTTATGAATAGTTGACCACAATCTGAGTTTTTAAACATTTCAATATAACTGATGGTGCAGATTTGCTTTTTTTTTTTTCATGCATTTATGATAGAGATTACACACATTGACCAAACGTTGTATATGTCAATTTCTTGATATTCATATTATCCATGTATGATTTAGTATTCTGTTAAATCATGTGTAATGCATGGCAGAATGCTGGTTTACTCTGTAGATGGTCATTTTGGTGTTTCCTTGCCCTACGTTTAGGTTTATGAGCAGTGTCCAGTCTCATATTTGATGAACACCTGTCGTCATAGACAGATCCCATTTGTGACACTCTCTCCATCATGTGTGGTTTTGCCATATTTCTGTAGAGCTACCAACCCTTAATTCAGGTTGAAGTATCTGCAAGATCACACTGAATTCCAATGGACATGCTTATTGCTCAGATTGTGAATTTGAAGCTGATTTTTACATTAATTTATTACCCCACCCACTAATTTCTGCATACAAAAATAGAATTGTTTGCAAAATGAAATAAATTGAATATTTACAGTGGACTGAGAGTTTGTACTAATTGTTATTAGTTTAACTATGAAAATGCAGTAGTTGTAATCTTGCCAAGAGGTCAGTTTATGGTTAACTTCGGTTGTTTTCGGATGTCGTTGCATTAAATTCTACATCAAATCATTGAATTTGGCGAAGTTTTTGCTTGTACTCCATTTTCATAGAAAATGCTATAGATATGCAGAATTTTACATTGAATGTCATGTATGCATTATCTATTGGGCCTGTGTTGCCCTTTTTATATTGGAATTAATGTGTAAACAGGGTAATGGAGTACTTTAGCATGAACATAGCTTGAATTGTTTGCTTTTGTGGCTGCCATATCATTCTGATATTGAAATTTTATCTAAAATATGTTATGTTTAATCAGTTTTGTTCCACAATATCATTAATTTGTATTCAAAATGTCTGTTTTTCTTCCTATTTTCAATCACCTTTTCAGTTTACCATGTAGTTGTGAAAGTTTCAGACCATTTTAGACACAATTGGTCAAGTTGTCATGAAATTTAGACTGTAGGGTTGTGAATTCTTGCTATTTTTACAATAAAAAGCAGCATTTTGACTGAAACCATGTGTCACTTAAACTTATTTTATTTCAGAACTAGTTCAGATATTGGGATGCATTTAGCTTTATTTAACTTGTATTGAGTATTGTAATATAATATGTAAATTTAGTATCTTAAATTTAAAAAAAAGTCCTCTTCAGGACTCACACCACTATTATCTCCCTTGAGTACTCCGGACCTACAGATGAAGGAGGTAGAAATAAAACATTAGTTCTCTTTTTCTTCTTTTTTCAGGGCTTTGTACTGCAATGTTTTGTTTTTTGCTAGCATGACTTAATTGGTTAGTATCTTAGAAATCACAACTGAAAATTTGATGCTGATACCAGCTTTCTGGACAATTCTGTGTCATTTCAGAATTGTTGGTTCGAACCGCATCTAGGGCGAATAGTTGACATATTATTACTCTGGAAAGTAATAGGTCTCACAAAAGCATTGAATTTAAAAAAAAAACAACATGGTCAAGGTATACTTTTTTTTCTTTATAATTGCATATCTTGAACCAGTGAAGAATTTGAGCCCAGACACATGCTGCAAAATTTAATTTTTCACTCTGTTTTGGACATAAATGTTACAATGGAGCCCTATGGGAAATGTAATAGTGGTGTGAGACGTTAACAGAAACTGACAGATCTGCATGTTGCAGTGTTGAGGGATGCTGATTTCTTTAAGTAGAAGGTATTAAACTATAATTTGGACATGTTATGAATAGTTGACCACAATCTGAGTTTTTAAACATTTCAATATAACTGATGGTGCAGATTTGCTTTTTTTTTCATGCATTTATGATAGAGATTACACACATTGACCAAACGTTGTATATGTCAATTTCTTGATATTCATATTATCCATGTATGATTTAGTATTCTGTTAAATGTGGAAACAAAGAGAGAGATACATCATGTGTAATGCATGGCAGAATGCTGGTTTACTCTGTAGATGGTCATTTTGGTGTTTCCTTGCCCTACGTTTAGGTTTATGAGCAGTGTCCAGTCTCATATTTGATGAACACCTGTCGTCATAGACAGATCCCATTTGTGACACTCTCTCCATCATGTGTGGTTTTGCCATATTTCTGTAGAGCTACCAACCCTTAATTCAGGTTGAAGTCTCTTTTTCTTCTTATTTCAGGGCTTTGTACTGCAATGTTTTGTTTTTTATAACATGCCGGGGATCGAACCCGGGGCCTTTCACATGCAAAGCGAACTTTCTACCACTGAGCCACATCCCCCAACATGTCAATTAAGGTGCCTATAGCTGTTCCGATGGTCTAGTGTAAAGCGTATCCCCATCCCTTGTTGAGTGTAGATCTAAGTCTGTTTATTAAATAAAATAATTATTTTATTAGCAATTAACTTTTGGGTGGTGACGAGTACCGCCTTATTGAATATTTGACCAGATTAAGGGGACGCCTTACAAATTTCTCATTCACAAAACATCAAACAATTAAAATGTTTTTGAATAACTTCCCTATTATCAAGGAATTCTTCTAAAATTGCTTGCTGTTATATATAACCCTCTGCTATAAAAAAAACATTTTGATTGATATCATAGATTTATTTATTAGCCGGCTTCCTGTTTTCTGCTTTTAAAGTCTGCACTGATCGTCCTACCATGTTAGGAAGCACTAATTGTAACATCAATGGTAATGGTAATTATAATAACAATGTAATAATGATAATAAAATAATAATACTCATAGTAAAAAAATAATTATATATTGATGATGATGAGGAGGAGGATGAAGATGATAATGAAAAAATGATTATGATGATAATGAATGGAGATGCCGGGGATCGAACCCGGGGCCTTTCACATGCAAAGCGAACGCTCTACCACTGAGCCACATCCCCAACTGATGAAATGTGTTCCTGAATTAGGTATTATTAAATGTTAAATTATATTGTTATGGTCATCCTTATTTTGATGAAAAGAATACTTTATTTTAAAAAAATAAGTATTTTGTTGCTCGTTGCGAGGTATTGATAAGTAAAAACTCGTTATGTATATATTTGATGAGAATGACGAAAAGGGTATATCAATAGAACTTCATATCTATAACAAGAGCACCGCAAGCGCGTGCAGACGCTCGTCTTTTTTCCAAATCTATTATCAGCGAATTAAACTTTTTAAACTTGATGATGATAACCCGAGCTAAACAATAAACTTTAATCGAAGGTTTTGGAGCCCAAAGCATGTAAATTTTGATAAGTTATCTATATACATTGTTTGTATAACATGATATGAATGCGTTTATGAAGTTTAGTCACCGTAACATGAGTTGTTTGTTCAGAAACAGAGAAAAAGCTGAGCTTAACATACAACTTAAACCAGCAGACGAAAACAACGTCGACGACGCCAGGGTCATGACAATAGCTCTTCGTTTTTTATTCAAAAAGACGAGCTAAAAAGTATTGATGGACATTTGTTTCGTGCGTGCGTGCGTACGTGCGTGCGTGCGTGTGAGAGTGTACTTCATCATCCCTATCCTCTATGGCAAGTGAAAGGAACAGAAATTACTGATGAGGAAAGATAATCTTACGTTTGTATTGAGTTATTTATCGACAAAAAATAACATGAATATGCCGGGAATCGAACCCGGGGCCTTTCACATGCAAAGCGAACGCTCTACCACTGAGCCACATCCCCCAACATGTCAATTAAGGTGCCTACAGCTGTTCCGATGGTCTAGTGTAAAGCGTATCCCCATCCCTTGTTGAATGTAGATCTAGATCTATTTATTAAATAAAATAATTATTTTATTAGCAATTAACTTTTGGGTGGTGACGAGTACTGTCTTAGTGAATATTTGACCAGATTAAGGGGACGCCTTACAAATTTCTCATTCACAAAACATCAAACAATTAAAATGTTTTTGAATAACTTCCCTATTATCAAGGAATTCTTCTAAAATTGCTTGCTGTTATATATAACCCTCTGCTATAAATAAACATTTTGATTGATATCATAGATTTATTCAAAATGTCTGTTTTTCTTCCTATTTTCAATCACCTTTTCATTTTACCGTGTAGTTGTGAAAGTTTCAGACCTTTTTAGACACAATTGGTCAAGTAATCATGAAATTTAGACTGTAGGATTGTGAATTCTTGCTTATTACAAGAAATAGCAGCATTTTGACTGAAACCATGTGTCACTAAAACTTATTTTATTTTCAGAACTAGTTCAGATATTGGGATGCATTTAGCTTTATTGAACTTGTATTGAGTGTTGTAACATAATATGTAAATTTAAAATCTTAAATTTAAAAATAAAGTCCTCTTCAGGACTCACACCACTATTATCTCCCTTGAGTACTCCGGACCTACAGATGAAGGAGGTAGAAATAAAACATTAGTTCTCTTTTTCTTCTTTTTTCAGGGCTTTGTACTGCAATGTTTTGTTTTTTGCTAGCATGACTTAATTGGTCAGTATCTTAGAAATCACCACTGAAAATTTGATGCTGATACCAGCTTTCTGGACAATTCTGTGTCATTTCAGTTTGAGTTTCAGTTTGAGTTTCAAATTAATATTTAAAAAATAGCATAAACACCCATTAATTTTATTCAGTCATGTTGTAGTGCAATGAGTATAGTTTAACATATGTAAAATTCAAGAACGTGTACCAGAGCATTTTTGCGCAATTAAGCGTGAATGTTAAAGGTATGTTGGTTTTAAACCCGCGTTAAAATCAATCCCGTCGTAATGATTTGATTTAAAGGTAAATTTAAAGTAATTTAAAAACGTTGTTGAAATAATTTTCAATCAGTATCGTCCATTTTATAAGAAGAAAACGGCAAAAATTGTTCGAATAATACGTACCGCTAGCGGGTGCTGTCAACGGCATTATGCGGGACTATTTAAAAAAAACAAAGCTGATACTTCATTTTATAAATGTACAGAGTTTGGATAATATACGCCTGATGTCAAAATATCCGATAAGAATACCGCGAACTACCTTAAGTCATTGCTCAAAGTTCTGATCGTGCATTAGGTTTGATAATAACCAAATACATTGTTGTGTTACAACATAACAAAGGGCAGGCGACTCACATTTGACCCCCCCCCCCCCCACACACACACCCGATAAGAATATTTAAATAGATACAATCGAAAAAATAAAGTACATAATCTTAAATAATTAAGAAAGGGTTTACAAATTAATGTCCGTCTCTTTCCAATAAAGACCTTTGGTAGAAACCGGGGAGTCACGAATCTTGTTCTGAAATGGTAATATATATTCAGTTCATTTTAAATAAGAGAAACAAAGCATGAGGGACTGTAGGGAATGCGTTTAGAAATTATATTACCGCTATATTAAGTTCGATAGTTTTAAGTGAATCCCTTTTATTTTCCTCAGTGTATTAATGAACTGGACCCACCAGCTAATTTATTGCACGGGGGCAACGAATTGTTCATATTAAATTAAAATTAGTGTGTTTTAAAAAAATGTTCTAAACAAAAAATCTTGATAGTCTCTCAATATTGACAGTATCAAGTGTATATGCAAGAGCGGAACCTGGGACCAACCTAGTATTCGGGTTTTATTATTTTACAGCTACAAAGCGGAAGTTGTCATCACTAATCGGAATAACCCGAATGCTTGCCGATTAGAGTATATTGTTCCCATAGTTAAAGGTAGAGAGTCAAATGGTGCTTTAACATATAGTTAAAATATTCAATATATAAAGTTCTTGGAAATCGACTAACTGTATCGACAGAAAAATATGACAAAATATTAAACTGCCAATTCAGATTTCAAAAGTGCAGAATCACAGTAGATTGTGATCTGCCTATTCAATTATATCCTTTTTTTGTCAAAATTATCATATTACAAAATAACAATATAATGTTTATATCAGTTTATACAAAATGTACATTGTAAAAGAAAATATATATAACAATATGCAATAATTACAACAGATAGTAAAGTTGTGTTTGTATTAGTTGGTCGAAGGCTCACTTTGCATTTAGATTTATACATACAAATACATTTCGATAGGTTTATAAAAAGGAACACCTGAATCAGTGATCATATTCTTTTTTATGTATTTGAAACAACGATAGTTATTTGATTCATGTATGTAATCATCGCGAGACTTCTAACGACCAGTACTTAGCATACTAGTGTTTATTTTAGTAGTTTTTTTATTTACATTTTACTCTCAATCACAGTATGTTCTTAAGTATAATGCTAGATATTTTGGTAAGTCATATTGTATATTAATAGCAAACGATATGAATTTTATAATTTCAAATATCTATACATAATTATACTTAATAACAAAGAGAAAAGGTTCTAGTCTTTAATGCGTGCTTTAAACATTGGTGCAATGGATCTGTTGGGGATGGAATTTACTTGACAATGTGTGCTTGGGTGTGTACTTTCATTTTAAAAATATGTATACATATGTACATACAAACATACACATTTTATATGAATATACATGTAAACAAGCATATATATCTTACAAAGCCATTAATAAACGTTATAAATAATTATCACTTCGGACATTGAAGGTTCAAATAAGGTACAAATAAATACACGTAGATTGTAGTTTAAATACAATATTCGGAATAAGCACTTTGTATAAATTCCACTGTGTCTCAAATTCTCTGGAACTGAAATTCATTTTGGCAATATGATATTCTGTATTGTATAATACTATTATATAGTTTACTATATAAGGGATTATTTATTTAAATATTTGATTAAAAATGAATTTCTTTGCTGTGTACAGTATTATGTTTAGAACAGTGTCAAATGTATGTCTTTCAAATTTGTTTTAATATATTGCGTCTTGGTATTTATAAATTCCCTTAAAGCAGTAAACAATTATGTAGTAATAACACAATAAAAATGTGTTTAATAGTCTCCGTTTATAAGCATTATATTACAAAAAGTACAGAGGTCCGTATCAGTATTTTTTTTAACACAGAAAAAGTTCCTAGAATTCTATGATTAATTTTATTTTGGAACAATTGGAAGTTTGTATCTTTTCTAATTAAAAAAGGGAGCGAATTGAATTTAGAAAATTTCATACTGTTCAAACGAATATTAAATTCTTCTTCCCTTTTAGTCCTTGAAGCAGGCATGATTCGTTCAACTAAAAATGCATTATATATTGAGCGACATCCGTTTTTGTCTCTCATTATCATTGAAATAACATGTTGTGACGAAGGATTTTGGCATTTACATCTAACCAACGGCAATATGAAACTTTTTTATAATGTCTTAAAGAAGCCAATACACCTTCAAATTCTAAAAAGTTTATACTTTTTTCTAAATTCAGTTAAAGAATACAAAACACCTGTTCATTTATTAAATCATTTATCAATATTATTCCTTTAGAGACCCAGTTATGATGAGTTACGCTAGAATTTCTGACCTTATCATTAGAGTTTTGCCACAGTGGAATACACAAAAAGTATATAAATTTTCAGGAGTAACAGTTGTAGAAAAACAGTTTATATCTAATAAAAAGTATTTCCAGAATTGATTATCAATTTTATGTATTTTTTATTTATAAAATCGGCACCATTATTTGTAAACGTGGCATTTGGATTCAACATAAAAATAATCTTATCAATGTATTTTTTAAAAAAACTACATCAAGCATTTTAAGCCCACCGTTAGTGTATAACTAGCTGATAACAGTACGTTTTATTTTGTCGAGTTTGCCAATCAATATAAATTTCAAAAATGTCAATTTTAATCTTTAATAATTTCTTCATTTGGGTCTGGGAGAGCATATATTAGATGATTAAATTTAGACATTGCTAAACTTTTAATTACTGTAATTTTGGCTATTGGTTTTCAAATTCGTTTAGAATCTCTCAGTTATTTTATATCATATATTCTGTCTTGGTAGTTTGATGAGATCATATTACTAAGATCTACTGAATAATATATTCCTAGTCCCGTCTAATCGTTAACCCAAGACAGCTTGTTGTGCTACGGAGCGTTTAATTATTATTTTTATTGATCCAATCCATACTGCTTTAGTTTTACTGACATTCATATTAAGGCCGCAAATGTCAAAATAAAAACATTTAGAGCGTTGTGTAGTGATGATATAGAAAATAAACGGTGATAAAGGGTATCCCTGTCTACATCCCCTTTCCAAGAAGAACCATTACAATTACACAGGGCTCTATGTTAGAGTAAAATATTTTAACCCGTTGTTTGAAGGATGGACCAAAATTAATATAACAAGTCCCAGTTAACAGAGTCAAAGGCTTTTTCAAAATCGATTAAGAGTTGCATTTCTGGTATGTGCCTTTTTTCTGCATAAAACATGAATCATATAATAGTCGAATATTTTCTCCGATATTTACCTGATAAAAAACTGTTTAATCTTCATTTATAATTAAAGGTTAAAAGAAAATTCATTCTGTTTGCTATACTGGCTGATGCTAATTTATATGTTATGTTTAAAAGCGAAATCGATCGCCAGTTCTTAAAGAATTGTTTGTCTTTATTTCCTTTTGGAATGCATGTAATGACCCCTTGTCGTTGTGAAATAGGTAATTTGCCTTTTTCAACTGCTTCATTGACAGAGCGTAAAAGAAATGGACCTATATCTATCCAATATAATTTGAAAAAATTCGATAGTAAAGCCATTGAAACTTGGACTCTTATTGTTTGACATACTTTTAAGACTAATTAACATTTCATCATTTGTAAAAGGTCCTTCAAGTATAAGTTAAGATTGTTCATCAAGCTTAGGTATATTTAGACGAGGGAGCAAATCAGTCAAGTTCACTGGAATGGAATCCCGATTTGAATATAATTGTTAATAAAAAGCCTTTGTTTCAGTTAATATATCTCATTGTGTAGTGATAACGGTTCCATTGTTTGTATTCAAGCTGAGCATTGCTTTTGATATAAAGTCTTTATTTTCTTAATTACAAAAATATTTAGTCACTTTTTCCCCTTCAGTAATCCATTTAACTTATGATATTATCTTTTCCCTTCCATTTTCTTTTGTATTATATTATATACTAGTAGTTATTTTCTTTTAGATTCAATAGAAATATTATCTTGTAGTTGTTCTTTCTTTATTTTTTTCTATTTCTTCATAGAGTCTTAGTTCTCTCGTATCTTCCTTTTTTTAATTAAAAGATATAATAGTTTTTCCTCGTATTTCAAAAAGAAGTACTTCTAAAAAAATAGCTGATCACTTTAAATGTAAATCTTTATTTAGTATATCATTTATATTGTCATGTGTTGTATTATTATGAATATAAGTGTTGGTATATTGCAACTTAACTTTCTCTATCATTACCATACTTTCATTTATATACGAAGGGCGTTTTATAAATAATGCAACTCATCGTGTAACTATTTATTGATCGATTTCTTTACAAATAAAATCAGTGCATTCCCTCGAAGTACTCACTTTTTGCCTTCACACACAATTTCAGTCCCTTTATCCAGTTCTGAAATCATTTTTGATAGTCCTCATTGGGTATATGTCTCAGGTACTGACAAACAGCAGATCCAAGTTCTTTCCACGGAGCATAGCGCCTCCTAGCGAGAATCGATTTCAGCCGAGGGAACAGAAAATAGTCGCAGGGTACCAGGACTGGCAAATAGGGTGGAAACTGCAACTCTCGCATTTTTTCTCTATTCAAATAATCCTTTACAGTATGCACCTTATGTTAGGATGCGTTTACATGAAGGAGCGAAACGTACTTAATGCCGTGTTTAAGTCAACACACCTTAAAGTATTTGTTCAGTTTCTTAAAAACAACGTTTTTATAGAATTGGGCAGTCACACTTCTACCTTTAGAAACAGGCACTTGTACTTGCAAGTCCGTGAATTGAGAGGAAAATACATAACAACACCTTCGTCACAGTTGCAGTTCGCTTGGCAATAACTTGCCTTTAAGCATGTTTCGTAGCCCATACACGATTCGAACACATTCGTTGTGGCTCAAAAAAGTGTACCCAAGTCTCATCACCGTTATTAAGTCAGAAAAAACTCTTATTGTCACATTTCGGGTACAACTTTTAAACACGTACCTGTTTCTTCTCTCTTGTCAACAAATTGGGTATCCAACGTGCACATTTCTTTTTAACAAGCAGAACGAAATGAACTGGTGCCTGTGATATCCCTGATCGACGGGCTAGATCACGTATAGTTAACCGAGCATTGTTCTCTATTAAATCCTTAATTAAATGAACATATTTCTTAGCCGTTGCTGACTTTTGACGTCCACAATGTCCAAGGTTTTCTAACTGCTCCCTTCCTGATTTGAACCGAGATATCCACCTCGTAACCGTTCTATATGAAATTTCATTATGTCCATATATATCATAAATTTCTTTGAAAATGATTTTTTGCACTAATTGCAATTATGCCTAGCTTTAATGTATGATCGAATTTGTAGCCACTTATCAGAACGATTTCCAACCATATTTGTATGCAGTGGTATCAAGTGACCTATTTGAAAATGGTTGTAATAAAAAAATGGTTCAATAGATATATGTACATAATTTCACACAAAATTAGTTAAATGTGACAATCTATTATAACCTGTTTAAATGGCTGTAATGCACGTGTATTTCGAGATTCCGTAACAGATGCAGTATTTATTCATTTTCCAGTACGATTTTCCTCTTAGTAATTTTCCAAATTCCAATTTTATAAGAATTGATGAATGGTCTGTTCCGAGCGTGGTTTTATTTTTACTTCATCTAAATTTGTTATTAATGAATCTGAGATTTTAAAAAAATCTAATCATGACTTTTTATATGTATTGTTTTTTAACCATGTATATTCCATTTTCTCTAAGTTTTGGTCACGCCAACAGTCTACTAAATCGCATTCCTGTATTAAGTCAATTACTACATTTCGTGCATTAGGGTTATTTATGTTAACATACTCACACCAATCAAGGTTAAGGTTTAAAACCAAACTAAAATCAACACCTAAAATGAATGGGTCATCTTTTGATAAAATAAAGTTTTTAATATATGTATAAAAGAGAGGCTCGTCTTTATTAGGGTCATAGATATTAACAAGAAATATTTTCTTATCACACATGGTTGTTTTTAAGATTAGTTTATTTCCTTGAGCCTCGGTTTCTTTTGAATGTATTTTGAATTAAAAGTAATTGTTAAAAAGAATTCAATTGTATCTTAAGTATTGAGTTCATGTCAAAAGTTATTAAGCGTCTTCAGTGACTATGAGAGTTATTTTAATGAAATAAATAGAACATTCATATGGCAAAACTTGTTATCTGAAAACGTCAGTACTAAAACGACAAATGCGATTAAATCGATGAACTCCGTCGTTCTATTATCAATCAAATTTAAAACCTATTACGGCGTGAAACAAAGGGCACCGAGTATATTAATTATGTTCATAAATGATATAATGGACAATGCCAGCATCTGTCTGAATGGTCTATTTACTCTTCTATAAGAACTATGAAAAAATTAATTTCATATGCGGATGGTCAAATTATATTCCCAAAAATTGAATTAAATTATAATGCACACATATTACAAAAATATAAATAAAACTAAAGAAATGGTCTTTGAAAAGAAAAGGTATACAAGCAACGATTTTTAGACAACGTCACAATGCGATTTTCAGCGATATGTAAGCTGTGTAATGACATCAGTTATGCTAAGTGAATGTATCTTATACTGTTGAAAATCATTCTGTGATATACGCATGCTTTCGCTGTGCCTTTAATTGGTTTGTTGGTGCTGAAATGTACAATAACGAATATATTACATTATATAAAACTATACCGACATTGTTTGAAATAGTTACAAGGGTGTGAAGTCTGACAGTTGCAATGAGATTGATTCCCGAATTAACAAGGGACCATTCAGGGTCAATGTATAAGCCAATTAATGCATCTTGTTTTTACCATTTAGTTACTGGATAAAACAGACTCAAATGAATACAGCTTTAGGACAATAACATTCATCTTTTTATTGCCCAACATTTGCAGATGACATGGTGATTTTGTAATATATGAAGACCAGTCTAGACGAATTTCTTAATATGTGTTACTCATAAACTATTAATGAGCGCTATCTCTACAACTCTGCACAGTTGTGTAATATGTCTGACATTGTTTATGTTGGCCATAGCAGGGGTTCTGTTTTTCATGGTTAATTTTCATGCAAATCTCTTATACGTGTGCATATATTATTACTATAACAAGGCCATGTTCTATTGCTTGCCGTTGTGTTGTTGAAAGCAACACATTGCACAGCAACTCCCGCTGGTAGGCCAGTTTGAACAGTATTCAGGATTGTTTGATGCAGAGCTCTCACTTCATCATCTAGATAGTCTGCTAATTCAGCTTGAAGATGTTTCAACACAACAACTCCTTTCATTCTTTCATCGTTAATATCTAGGAACGTTAAAATGGTTTTCCAATGTAGCCATTTTATTTTATTTTTACCTGAAAAATGGAAAGAAGCATGAGCATGGAACCTATTTATTTCAATGTATTTATTTTATTGTCTGTGTTAAGCTTCGTTTTTAACGATCTTTACAATATATAATGAATTTCTTTTATAAGGACCGCGGCGTGGTCTAGTGGTAGAGCGTCTGCCTCGCATGCGGACGGTCGTGGGTTCAATCCCCGGCCGGGTCATACCAAAGACTTTAAAAATTGTACTAGAATCTTTCTCGCTTGACGCTCAGCATTTAGAGGAGAGATCTAGGTCTGGTAGGCCCGGTGTCAGTATAATGTGACATGGTGGGGTATCATACCATGTGCCTTTGGCATGATACTCCGGTGTGACAGCGCTTAGAATACTGTCTCAAGTAGACACCATCGCGATATGACTGAAAAATTGTTGAAAGCGACGCTAAACACCATACAACTACAACTAAAAATTCTTTTATAAGCATGATGCCGGTGTAACAGCACTGATAATGGGTCGTGGTAGTCAATTTTATTAACTTACATATGCAAATATGACTTCAATTCTGTCTTCCGCTTTGAATTCAAGTAAAGTCATCTCAATAAAAAGAATCAACGAAAAGCAGTAAGAATATGTTTAAACCGACCATAAAAGGAGTACTCACTATTACCCTTAACGGTGTAAGCATGCTAACAACACGCCGGTTAATAAACGCAGAGAGCGTTCAAGTTTTGAATAATAGTCACGTTTAAATTGTTGTAGAAAATTAAAGGATAGAATACGATACACAAGTCTGTTAACGGTTTGAAGGAATATCGTGTTCAATTTCTTCTTAATAATAATAATTCTACAAAAATATTCAAATAAAGGTAATTGATATTGATCGAATTGGTAATGCAATTCAAAGAGCATTTCAGTCAAAACTTGTAATACAATAGTGCCGACTAATTGACATCTCTTACCAACGATTACCCCAAGTTGCTGTGCCGTGTTGCGTGTGTTCGAGCAGTTGACAATAATTAAAACATGTTATGTTGTCGAAATATTCGGATGCGTATGACCCGGGAAATTGATATATTGCTGTTTTATTTCACTTTTGCAATTTGGTTTTCAACGGACTTTAGGCCCCACGAATACGTAGTTCGACAAAAAAATGTAATTCAAACGAAATTTAATGATTTCAAAGTAACATTAATACGAAAACCCAAACTTAAAGATAACGCATAAATTCATAATTTGAAACTTCAATTTATAGAAAGAGGATCTGCTGTGACGGAAGCCTAAGTGTATAATATATTCTCCATACACATAACAACCAAATATGATGATATAAGTAACATAAAAAATACATCAAGATATACATGAGATTATTACCTATTGAGCTTGTTCAACAGAGTGGTTAAACATATACATGTACACGACAAGTAACAAGTCGTGACATAAATAATGACATTCTTAAAGTGGTAGTCCTTGAACGACCGAGGATGAACCGAAATCGAATATAATCGCATGCCGCAAAATTATTAAACAAGAGGCCAAAATGGGTCGATCACCTTATTACAATACTTATTTACAAAGTTTGGCGGGACTAAATGTGAGTTTATGATTTAACCATTTTAAATTTCATCATATTCAAATGTTGGGCCCTTACTAGTTTTACCATTTTTTATTGCATTTATATTTGCAGCAATTGGGTAGGGCCACAAGTTCTCACAACATTAGTTACGGCCCTTCCCTAAAATATTACAAATCATTGAAAATATGCGATCATTAAAAGGCGAATATCTATTACATACCCCTAAAACATATCCGTTCATAATAGTCCTTGACGGTGTTTGTCCTTTAAACAGGAGTGGCTTGTGGGGTCTTCCTTCAATATAAAAGAACAAAATGAAATCAAGAGGGCAAAAAAAAACCCACAGACATCCACGCACTAGACACAATCAAAATGTAACACTATAACAAACACCACAAACATTAAACAGGCTTACTAAAGAAGCGTTTAATGAACACGACATTTAACGTTTAACCTATTATTAAAGTTAGAAATGGCCACAAATAATATATTTGAACCAATGTTGTAAACAGGACATAGGGATCAAATTCTCACAGAACGAATACTTTATTCTGTCAGGAAGCTGTCACATTAGTTTACAACATAAACGTTTTTATCCGGGTGCCCTCTCGTACATGTACTTGCATACCATTCCCACGCAACATGGTTCTTCATTTACAAATACATGATGAAAAGTCGTCATATTTGTAACACGAGACACTAACCGATCCTTCCTCTGATGAGAAATGTTGTATGGCTACCAGACAATCGAACAGACTAACATACGGACGACTTATCTTAAAACAAAAAAGAATGTGATAAACAGACATGAAATGAATAGAAGCGTGACTACTTTATGGGGGTCACTTTTTCATATGCGGTGTTACTTTATTACGCGTAGGTTGTCGTTACTTTTTCAGTAATTCGTTTGCTCAGTTTCTGACGTAAATGATGATTGGGATCTATATCTTAGAGGTGTCAAAATGTTTGTTACATGGCTACATTCCCATGTATTGTACATATAATAATTATTCCACATATCAATGGTGTTCATGGCTACATTCCCTGTTGTCACTATTTATATATGTATGTATCGTACATTTAATAATTATTCAATATATTAGTGGTGTTCATGGCAACATTCCCTGTTATCACTTTTTATATATGTATGTATCGTAAATATAATAATTATTCCAAATATTAATGGTGTTCATGGCTACATCCCCTGTGGTCACTTCTTATATAATTATGTATGTATCGCACATATAATGATTATTCCACATATTAATAATGTTCAAGGCTACATTTCTTGTTGTCACTTCTTATATCTGTATGTATTGTACATATAATAAATATTTCACATACAAATGGTGTTCATGGCTTCATCCCCTGTTATCACATGTATGTAGTGTACACAAAATAATTATTCCACATATAAATGGTGTTCGTGGCTTCATCCCTTGTTGTCACTTTTATATCTGTATGTATTGTACATATAATAATTATTCCACATACAAATGGTGTTCGTGGCTTCATCCGTTGTTGTCACTTTTTATATATGATGTATTGTACATATAATAATTATTCCACATATTAATGGTATTTATGGCTACATCCCCTGTTGTAACATCTTATATATGTATTTATTATGTCTATAATTATTCCACATATTAATGGTGTTCATGGCTACATCCCCTGTTGTAACATCTTATATATGTATGTATTGTACATATAATAATTATTTTTAATTGGGAACCCACCACATGTCAGCCTCTGTATAATAAGGTAAAAAGGCCCTGGCCTATATAAAATCCTTGTTGCGGGGCGCTTATAAAAGGTGGGGTCTATATAGGACCCCACATTTGCTGCAACACCTACGCTTACGTTGTCGTATGTACCAAACATCCACAAGTCGGTCTCAGAAGGAAAAGATATACAATAGTATATAAGCTGAGTTACGAGGCATATATGTGCGTATATATATATATATAAAAGCACTATATGGGTTATATGTATATCTATATAGTAACTAAGTATGGGGTGTTCGGCAAAACCACGGAACCAGGTTTGAAATTTGACCCTAAATAATAATTGTAGGGACACTATCATCAATTTAATTTTATAGAAGGACATAACTATGGGTGTATTGTTGGGTTAAGGGGTTTGACCTAGGGATGGTATAGGGGGCAATTAGGGGTCATTTAGAGGTTATTCAGATACCTAAACCCAGGCTTAACTAAAAACGTGTTATCTGAAAAAATTGAATGATGTTTATGGGTCCTGGGTTAAGGTCTTTAAGGGCATCCTATGTCAGGATAGTAAAAGTTACAGAACGTTATTGGATTTTCTATGTCCCCAGGGATGGACAACATAAACCCAGCCAAAAAAAAAAAATCACCAAAAATATGAGTATATGGGGATATCGCAACCTCACAACACAAAGTTCCTAAAATTCGATTTAAATCTGAAGGTACCATTAGAAAGATAAATGGATAAGGACCACGAAGATGATTTTCCCCTATTTTTCC
This sequence comes from Panopea generosa, assembly GCA_029582155.1. Taxonomy (NCBI): domain Eukaryota; kingdom Metazoa; phylum Mollusca; class Bivalvia; order Adapedonta; family Hiatellidae; genus Panopea; species Panopea generosa. Next base: position 18,210,774 of record CM055907.1, read on the forward strand.
CTATTTTTTTGACAGAGTTACTGTTCTTGAAATCGCGTGTCTTCGTTTAAACATAGGATGAACATGCAAAAAAAACCCACTGGAAGTGTTATTTTACTCTTAAAACATACTTATTAATATAGAACATAGACGTGTTAATGGCCGCTATAAGAGAATGAAAATCACCAACAGTGAATCACCAACACAATTTTTACTAAATAAATAACTGTTATATTAGTGAAACATACATCGATCGAAAGCTAAACTATTACCTGATCGAATGATGTTAACATATTCATAGAAACTGGCGTAACTACTGAGAATTAAGCATTTTCTCATGGGCATTCCTTCGCAAAAAACGGCGACAAATACCCACAACCATGTCATGCAGTACTGTAATAGCTATTGAAATCGCTGATTAAACAACATGGATGATAAACTTATAATTAGATTATTTAAGTATAAAAATAAAAGAAGACAGCGTAATTAACTTTAGTAAAATAAAAATATTAAATATTGAATAACATAAATATAAAAACATAATGAACAATATATCATTTATGTAAATTGCAAAATAGGCTTCATCTTTAATTAAGAATATATCCTACACAAACAAATAAATTATTCTTGAAACAATGACTGATCGGTGAGTTATGTTCTTACAAAATCAAAAGTAAAGATAATATTTTCTAAACGGAATTAATTTTAAAAAAAAGCATTAATTTAAGGCAATATGCAGTTGCAAATCACGCGTCACGGAAACGAAAATAGGCCGCAGCGCTGATATCAATTACTAATTTAAGTCATTTAAATACTTCATATTCGTATACTGCTACATATTTTCATTCATTTATTCATTCTTCCATTCACTCACTCGCCTACAAGCTCGCCCATTTAATTATTCATGTCACTAATATTTTTAGATTCATTAACAGTGCATAACGCCCCACTAATGAGACGATAATTGTATTTACCAGGTAGTTTTATTCCTTCCTGTTTGTACACTATAAAACTTCCTTTTATTTAAATAAACAATTCTTATCAAAATAAAGTTGCATGTAATTATGTTTACCGCAATTTATTATTTCTCTACCGTATACGACGCGTGTTAATTATAATTATAAATATTGGGGGTTGTGACTCTATGACTCCTTATCGCGGTTGGGTAATTTTGCAAGGAATTCTATAAAGACTTTATACAAGTCCTTGAATTTTGTTATGATAACAATGTGCCATTTTCGCACCTGTTTCCTGCCAGAGGACAGGGTATCGTTTGTGCCTTAATTGTTTATATGTCTCTGATATTGTCTAGTTGAAATGAAAGTCTTTATAAAAACAACAGCAATAATTATTATTATAGATGCTCACATTTAGGTCTCAAAACACAGTTGAATTGTGTTCTTTGCTCTATATAAAAATAAGGTTTAGGATTTCCATAGTAAAGAAAGAATTCCATAAAGATTTTTTTATTGATTTTTTCATTGCAGGAATGTAAACCCACATTAAATGCACAATAACTGGTAAGTTGACCATGTTGTTTTTTTTAAAAGAGGGTGCAGTGACACCCTGAGATTTTTTGAAAAAAGAAGTCCTCAAATGGCCGTAAATACATGCATATGTTGAAATCCTATAAAAGTCACTTTTTTAACACCATGATGTCTTATTGCAGTATATGCTATACCAGCTTCGAACCTTCGACCTCCCGCTTCGGAGGCAGACGCATTAACCACTAGGTCACGGAATACGGAGAGCATGTTATATATATATATAGTAGAACTTCGTTGGCTCGAACACGGATGGCTGGAACACCACACATGGCTCTAACCACTTATCTGGTCCCGGTCGAAATACTATCTAAATTCTATTATTCTACCTCCGATGGCTAGAACACCGAGTCGAACAAGAAATTAGGTCCAGCCAACATATTTAAATGTATTTTGACACTCTTCGTTCGAACTATTTTGTTCAGTCCCTTCGGGTTCGATCCATCGAAGTTCTACTGTATTCACCTTTATATACTTGGAATAATTTCTATCATTCCGATACAACTCAAGAAATTAATATATGATTTGCACTTGCTGTCGAAGATCTGCCAAATATAATGTTTTTCAACCATTTACAAGAGTTATGCACTTTTTTCAACACAAGACTTAACATATGCTATGGTAATGTAACTTTACATAATAAGTATATATGCTTTTCAGAAATAGTTTTAAGTGAAAATTAAAGTGTGTCCCTTTAAAGTATTTTAGTAAGCTAATAAATGTGAATAGCTGATATATTACGCAGCAGTTTTACAAATATTTTTGCTTTGATTAGTAACACCGCAATTATCTTAAGCTTTATATTCCTTCTAGTGTTTCATGATTAATAAAGTAAACACTAAAACATTAACAAACTAATTGTTAAAGATCATGTCATGTTTGTACATTATTGAAACACGCGATATGTTTTAAAACAGATATTTAACAATACAATGTACAAAGTCACTCATATCAATATCAAGACTTCCCAAACTGCAGTAAAGTACAAGGTTAATGTGACATACACAGAAACGCTTTGCATAACAATACAATGCGCAAAATCATTCATATCAATATCAACGCTTCCTTACCTGCAGTAAAGTACAAGGTTATGGTTGTCTCTACTTGTAAACAAGTCAATTATGTTATTGTAGAGATTTGCATTTTTAGCCAGTTAGTCACTTACGGATGTTGTCATAATCATTTGAATAAGTGACTTACGAAAGGTGATTATACAGTAGAACTTCGTTGGCTCGAACACGGATGGCTAGAACACCAAATATAGTTCGAACCCCTTATCTAGTCCCGAACAAAATCCTATTTCGATGTATATGCATATACATATTTGGTATGATGTTAAACAATGAAAAAATGCTTAGCTCTTAAAACAACCCTTAGCTCGAACTATTGTGTCGAGTCCCGTCGGGTTCGAGCCATCAAAGTTCTACTGTATATTAAACTAATCAATAAACAATCGATTTACCTTTAGGGAGCTCCTTTTATGTTTCTTAAATTCTCTCCTCTCTGCCTGTCTGCCTGCCTCTCTCTCTCTCTCTCTCTCTCTCTCTCTCTCTCTCTCTCTCTCAGAGAGAATAAGAATAAACTTATTTAAACATATGCGGATAAAAGGTCTTGCTCAAAGATATAACACATAGCCGTGGCGGGGTATCGAACCCGCGTCTCCCCAATCGGTCCGATGCTCTATGGACCAAGCACTCCATGAATCAGGCGCGAGTCAGGAAAATGTTAAATGGTAACCTATTTACAAAAGGCAAACTTATATTTTGTGTTAACCAAAACTTCGATCACCAACGACTTGAGATCCACACGTTTAGTACCTAAACTACACGAGACAATCACCAACTGTATGATATGCACATGCATCAATGACATGAGAATCACACGTTTGTTACCCTTTTTTACGTAAGACAAGCGCTACCTGCATGATAAGCACGTATTTGGTACTTAAATAACACAAGACAAGAACCAACTACTTGAGAACTATTCATTTAGTACCTAAATTACACAATGAAATCACCAACGGAATGAGAACCACACGTTTGGTACCTACAATACATAAGACAAACACAAACTGCATGCTAAGCACACGTTTGGTCCCTATTATACAATTAAAGCATAAACGGAATGAGAAACAAACGTTAAGTAGGTAAATTAAAAACGACAAGCACCAACTGCATGATAAGCACACGTTTAGTACCTAATTACACAAAGCATCAAGGCTATGAGAATAACACTTTTGGTACCTTTATTACATAAGACAAGCGCTACTCACATGGTAAGCACGTGTTTGGTACCTAAGTTACAAAGTAGAAGCACCAACGAAATGAAAAACAAACGTTTGGTACCTAAAATAGACAAGACAAGCACCAACGGCGTAAGGTCCACACGTCTGGTACTTAAATTACACAAGGCAATCACTAATTGCATGATAAGCACACGTTTGGTACCTAAATATCACAAAGCAAGCATTAACTGCATGATAAGCACACGTTTTATACCTAAATAACACAAAGCAAGCACTAACTGCATGATAAGCACACGTTTGATGCCTAAATAACACAAGGCAAGTACTAACTGCATGATAAGCACACGTTTGATGCCTAAATTGCACATGACAAGCCTTACCTGCATGATAAGCACGTGTATGGTAATTAAAATACACAAGACAGTCAACAACCGCATAAGAGAACCACACATTTGATACCTAAAATACCTAAGACAGACACCAACGGCATAATATGCATACGCTTGGTACCTGTTTTACACAAGACAAACACCAACTTTATGATATGCACACGATTGGTACCTAAATTACACAATTAAAGAACTAACAACATGAGAACCACACGTTTGGTATTAAATTGCATAAGAAAAGCACCAACGGCATCGAGACCACACGATAGGTACCTAAATTACACAAGACAAGCACCAAATGCATGATGGCGCCCCCCCCCCCCCCTCCCCCCCACCACACCCCCGCTCATACGTCTATGTTCCTACTATGTCTTTGGGAAAGCGGGTTCTATACAGGACCCCACAATTGATGCACCACATAATCGCTATATTTCCGTTATGTTGTCGTATGTATCAAACATCCACAAGTCGGTCTCAGAAGGATATAGCATAAAAGTTGAGTTACGAGGCATATATATGGATACATATATATGAAAGCACGCTATGGGTTATATGCAAAATTTACGACGAACTGGAGATATTAAAATTGAATGGAGTTGTAGCACAAAATATATGATTACCAGACTGAAGATGATTCATGGAAAAACATAATCTGGAGTTCGAAGTTAAAACATAATGTATATCTGGAGCTGAAACGTTGAAATTCTTACTTGAGGAGTTGGACAAGTTAAGAGTTCAGATGACTCATTTGAATTGAATATTTGTGTTTTTTCAAGAATTTAACTATTTTTTAAATAAACAATTCATTCATTATTGGTGATTGTTTGCACATTATTAAAAGGCACTTTAAAGCGATACATTCTTCTTTTTTTATGAAATAATGGGGATAGATATTGACAAGTGGAGATGTAAAATTGGTAGTTTTTATGGGAAGCATGTGTCGATCAATAATCTATCAAAAAGTCAAACGTCAGAATATGAAGGTTTGTTTGTCAAGCTTTCATATAGGTTGTTCATGTTGATAACTTTTATGTTGATTTTATGTGGAGATGTGGAAAGGAATCCTGGACCACCACGTTACCAGTTTACAAAATTCCCTGCAAAGGGCAATTTTCATCAGGGTCATCGAATATTCAGTCAATTTTCACAGGGAAGACAGTCTGTACCATGTTGTTTAGCATTTTTTGCAAATGCGTTATTATAACCGTTTGATAGCTACTGTTGGAAAATATTGATATGGACTCTGTTTTGTATGCAGAAGATTATTTATATAGTTACACAAAAGAAAAATCAAATACACCACATTCTTTTCTAAATCCCAATGAATTGCCTTCTTACTTAACATTTCAGAAATCTAACTAAGTTTTCCAATTTCCGAACCTACATTTTCGAATTAACACAAGCAGCGAGCCTTCCCTCAGGCCTTTCAGACCTTTGATTTTAATATTGCAGCCATGTACACTATTTATTTTGTGACATTTTTCCACCAACAAGCTGCATTATTTGTAGATTAATCTGCAAAAGTGTAGGTTTATTCTATTATTATGATATTATCATTGTACATACATATAGCAAGACATCACTTTTCATAACAAGAGGCCCATAGGCCTTAATGGTCACCTGATTATCCTTGATGACATAAAGCTATATGAATTTATTTTCCATATTTTGTCTTTCGGAAAGCGGCAAAAATCCAAACAAGGATTTTGAACATCTCACAATCTGCATTAACAAATGACATCATGTATTCTTATACAGATTTAGTCAAGTAGTACCTACCGCAAGGGTCAAACCATGACACCCGAGGACATGAAAATCACAATTTTTATGACGGACTCCTAGGCCTCATTAACTATGCTTGCAATTTGTTTTCTAGTGCTTCCTATAATAAAAAAGATTTTTAAAGTTTGCTTTAAATTTGACTGTATTGGACCAAGGTTACAGAGGTGTGGGACACTCAAAAATTACACCAAAAACCATTCAAAAACTATTCAGTCATCAGAAATGATGTTTTTTTTTCTGTTTCTCTTATATATATTTAATAAAGTAGCCCCACTCCCAACTGGGGGACATGAAAGTCACAATTTTCATAAAGAATGTCAATAATCATACGCGGGAGGGGGGTGGAAGGGGGAGGAATGGGGATGGAAGGTAGGGGACCATGAAGTTCACACAGGTATTAACCGTTGTGTCAGCAACATCATATCACATAAAAAACTTTCGCAGAAGTCTATTCAGTCATAAGAAATAACGTTTTTTGTCAATTTCTCTTATATAGATTTAGTAAAGTGGGCCTCATCCCAGTCCCAAACCGCGAGATTTAGAAGCATAAAGTTAATAATTTTGATAAAGGACCCCTAGTCGTCAATAATCATGCTCACAATTTTCTTCTGAGTGCTTCCTATAATAAGAAGATTTCTAAAATTTACCTTGAATTCGACTGTTTTGGCCCTGCCCCCAAGACCTCATGGGATGGGGACCATGAACTTCACATGGGTATTAACCGTCATGTCAGCAACAACAAATCACACCAAAAAAACATTCGCACAAGTCTTATCTAGGTATAAAAGCGGTATACAATTCATTACGACCGAGTTTATGGTTTTTGAGAAGGATTCGAAAATGTGAATTGTTTAAATGCTCTAAAATATTTTAAGCCCAACCCCCAGGGCCAAACAATGAGACCCAGGGACATTCAATTCTTATAAAGGTATCATATACGTCCATAATCATGCTCACCATTTGTTTCCCATTGCTTCCTATAGTAAGAAGATTTTCAAAGTTTACCTTGAATTTGACAGTTTTGGCCCCGCCCCCCAAGGCCCCTGTGGAGTGAGGACCATGCAATTCACAATTTTGATTCACCCTTTGGTACCAAAGCTGCATACAACATTTTATAACGATTGAACTTATGTTTTTGAGAAGTCGACAGATAAAGGCGATTACAAAAGGTTCATTGAGACAAAGTCTCAGGTTACCTTAAAATACAATGTGATTCAGTTTAAATTATAAGAGACTACATTAAAAATATATAACTATTTACATAGCTATTAACATCTACATTTACTATAAAATGCCAACCTTCCATTTAACTTAACTTTCCACAAAAATGCTGTTAAGAATGTTTTCAATCATGAAAAAAAACACATTTATATACAGGGTTACCTGGGTATGATTGAACATACATTAGTGTTTGCGCAAACTGTATTGCAAATACATTTTGTTTATGTGGAACATACAAGCTATGAAGTTATGGGTTCATTTGCAACATAAAAATGTTAAAACTTGAGCACAATGCGAGTCATTAATCGCTATCTAACTGTTGAAATTTGTAACAGGAGCCATATTAGCATTTATGTGGTCTATATATATAAGGCAATATGTATATCATGTGGGGCATCAGCATTCATGTACGATACTAGTTTATAAGGGCTATATATATCCGTTATATATAGAAAATGTGGGCCCTTAAAGAAACCCAACACAAAGGTGTCATTCAAAGACCCCACGAAAGACCATATGTCTTTATATATATATATATGTATTGTACATACAATAATTATTTCACATGTTAATGGTGTCCATGACTACATCCCCTGTTGTAACATCTTATATATATATATATATATATGTATTGTACATATAATAATTATTCTACATATTAATGATGTTCATGTCTACATCCCCTGTTGTAACATCTTTTATATATATGTATTGTACATATAATACTCACTCTACATATTAATGATGTTCATGGCTACATCCCCTGTTGTCTTATATATGTATATATTGTACATATAATAATTATTCCACATATTAATTGTGTTCACGGCTAAATCCCCTGTTGTCTTACATATGTATGTATTGTACATATAATAATTAATTATTCCACATATTAATGGTGTTCATGGCTACATCCCCTGTTGTAACATCTTATATAATTATATATATATATAATTATTCCACATATTAATGGTGTTCATGGCTACATCCCCTGTTGTCTTATATATATATATATATATATATATATATATATAATTATTCCACATATTAATGGTGTTCATGGCTACATCCCCTGTTGTCTTATATATATATTATACATATAATAATTATTCCACATAGTAATGGTGTTTCAAGGCTATATGTCCTGTTGATATGTAATTGTATACCTCGTAGTATAAGTGATGCTGGTCGGTCCTGTTTTGATTTTGTCAAGGACATTCATTAATTCTCCATTTATTTATATTTGTGTCATTATAAAAAAATAGAAAATATTTGTATTGCGATTGGTCATGAATATAAAAAAGTGAGTGTGAGCTAATGAACCCTGGGTATAAATAACTTTAGCCTAGTTTACAGAAGACTTGTGCAACTATGTTACTCTAAGTCTTATATTTTAGAAGAAACACAACTGACAATTCATTTGTTTTACAGTTATCCCCTTTTGATATGCAGGATAATATCACTGCACAGTGAACTCGTACGATGATATTGTTCGGAAATTGAGTGCCCGAATTAATGCTGTGGCTGCTTATACATTACAATGCTTTTAACCTTTATTTTCAATAGTGGTTAACAGAAATATAATTGATAAAAAAGTCTGTTTATACAATTATGTATTTGGTATCAATATCAATTACTTAGGTGTGTCATATAACCATAGTGTCTTCCATGGCAGAAAGGTCTAAGACGCTGTCACTGTCGTTGGATCGAGTCACTCGATTCATTACAAACTGTGTGATAAAGTTATCCAGTTACTTGCGGAAGGACGATACTTCTACTCAGATTCATTCTGAGTCTTTCCCTATCAATAACGCATGATATGCCTTATGTATATAGTTTTGTGTCGAAAAATATTGTTAAACTCATTCCATATTGCACAGCACTGTTTCTACTGCCCCAGCTGACTTCCTTTGTTATTCTCCCAATTTTGTCAAAGCAACTATTATTTGATATCCTTTTTAATGTCCTCATTATGTGTGAGAGGTTGTGTGTTCAATTCGTGTGCAATAGCATATCAAGCTATTCATCGTTTTGGCACTCAACTCTTGGAGAATTGTTCTCGGACAGGTCTGCCGAATTGTTAGCAGAAAACCATGTTTCTGTGACGCTATACTTCACAAACTTTCTCCAGCGTGAAGGACTTTTTTCAAAAGCATACATGATATCTAAAGAGAAATTATAGTGAAGAGCATAGATATGCAACTAATCGAAATGTGGTAATTATGTTTATTTTTTAAACACTTTTTTCGAATATTATGAATACCAAGGTAATCAATACATAATTGAATACCATGGTAATTGGTTCATAACTGAATGCCAAAGTAACTGATACATAATTGAATACCAAGGTAATTGATACATAATAGAATACCAAGGTAATTGATACATATAATTGAATAGCAATGTAATTGATATATATATGAATAACAATGCAATTGATACATAACTGAATACCAATATAACTGATACATAATTAAATACCAATGTTATTGGTATATAACTGAAAACCAAGGTAATAGACACATAATTGAATACCAATGCAATTAATACAATATATAATACCAATGTAATTGATAGATAATTGAATACCAACGTAATTGGTATATAGTTGAAGAACAAAGTAATTGATACATACCTGAATACCAATGTAATTTATACATAACTGAATAGCAATGTAATTGATACATACTTGAATACCAATATAATTGACATATAACTAAATACCAAGTCAATTGATACATAATCGAATACCAATGTATTTGATATATAACCAATTCTCATTCCTTGTAAGATTACTCTATGTAAAGGACAACAGTGCCAACGACGCTGACCATACCGACGGAGGAGACAATATAACGTAAATAGTTTCAATCACAACGTTTACATCGTCATGTTAATATTTTTATAATGTAGAACTCCAATTGATGGCATTACACTCGTGACATGTAGTCTTGGTTATCAAATCAAAATAAAGCGGTTGTTTGATTTCAATTTGTTTTTAATGTATTTATTCAACTCATATAGTCATTTTTTGTAATAAATGCGTTCTATATAAAGAGAAATGTTCGCTAAAGAACAGCTTTCTCTTCATATAATTAAACGTTAATATCAAATATAAATTGCAAATACAGACATATTCCATATAAATTGTCATGAATAACTTTGTGATATAAAGAACCCTTCACATTTCTTTTCTTTTTTCTGTATTCTTTGAATATTTGCAATATTTGTTATTGATATTATGGCACATGTGTGCCTTGCTTCTGACGATGTAATGTATAAAACTTTTATGGCACATGTGTATCGTTCTAATAATGCATAATGATAACTATGATTTATGACACATATGTGCTTTACATAAATTGCATAATAATAACTGGTCACAATGTGACCCATTCATTGCATCCTTAGTTCAGTTGTTTTTTCAAATCCTTGGCAAGATTTATAAATATTGTTATGCCAAACATACATAATCATGATATACAATGAATACAAAATATTACTTTGCATTATTTTCACAATAGTTTCATGTACCGAATATATACTAACTATAAAAGAAACAATACATGATATATCTGCTTATCAAACATCAACATTTTTTATTCAGGGTTTTGATTCATATACATGTTATTAAACACTTACCACGAAGGTGTCAGTGTTATCACTAAACACATTGTGTATTTACTGATCCACTCAAAAGTTGATCTCGTATCTATAGTAACGGTCTTATTAAAATATTCCAAAACAAAACCATGTATAGTTTCTTTTTTAGTTGGTATATATTACTATAGCTTTATAAAACATTAGCAATAGTTTAATATAATGGAACATACAATACTGCTTTGAAAAGCATTCACAATAGTTTGATGAATAAATGTGAAATATTGCTTTTTAAAGCATTTACAATAGTTTGATAAATGAATGTGTACTTTTGATTTGTAAAACATTCAAAATAGCTTAATTAAAGAATGTAAATATTACTTTTAAAACCATTCATAATAGTTTGATTAATGAATGTATAATATTACTTCGTAAAACATTCACAAAAGTTTGGTTAATGAATGTAAAGATTACTTTGTAAACTATTCACAATAGTTTGATTAATGAATGTATAATATTACTTCGTAAAACATTCATAGTAGTTTGATCAATGAATGTAAAGATTACTTTGGAAAACATTCGCAATAGTTTAATTAATGAATGTAAAGATAACTTAGCAAACCATTCACAATAGTTTGATTAATGAATGTATAATATTACCTTGTAAAACATTCACAATACTGTGACATAATGAATCCAATAGTGCGCTGTAAAACACGATCATTCATAATCTTTACAAAAATGTAATGCAAAATACTGTTATATACCAAATGCATACCACTTTTAATTCAACACTACCTTTATTGTTGTTGCATAGTTAAAACAATATGATCAATGTAGCGTTTTGTATATACCTACTGTGATGCTATACACAAATAATATCTTTATACATAATATTAACAAAACTGTGGTGCTTTATACTCACCATACTTTGAATTCATATTAGTTTATTGATTGATCAATTGATTAACTGATTGATTGATTGATTGATTGATTGAATAATAGATTGGTTAGTTGATAATCGAAAGGTAAATTGGTTAATTAGTATATGAATAGATGAATAGACATTAATGAATTATTTATTTAGAATGTTATTTTTAATTTTATATAATTTTATATGTGCCTTTTTGCTCACAATTCCATTTCAATACATTTACTCTGGCACCCAATATGATTCTTAACATTTGATAATTAAATTTGATTATTTTGTGAATGAAAGGAATCCGAAATGAAGTGACCGTCGAAATGTATTTATTAGGAAGTTTGTATACATATTCTTGTTTTCCAAGTTTTTATCCTGTTTGATCAATGTGCTAAGTATTTCCCACTTCTTTACTTATTCTTCCCAGTGTTTACATGTATATTGTATACTATTCAGAGAATATGTTTGTTTCCGCTTAAGCCTTGTATTTGTTTATAAAATTAAAACTTTCTAATAACATTTTAGCCATGTATTAATTTTATGTATTATTGTATTTAGGGAAGGGTCGTAACTAACGTTGCAAGAACTTTTGACCCGACCCAATTGTATATTTATGGCAATAAAATATGTTTAAACTAAAAACCATACTTTGAACAAATATGAACATAAAATTAGCAATAATGTTGAGCTAAACGTATACACTATTGTTTAACATAATACACACAATAAACTGTGATGTTATACAACACATTAGTGTTTAAATACGATTAACAATACTGCAATGCTTAACATTCACTTTAGTACTGTGATGTTGTACACATACACTATTGTTGTACATAATATTTACAATACTGCCATGCTTAACATCCACTTTAGTACTGTGATGTTATACACATACACTATTGTTGTACATAATATTACAATATTGTGATGCTTAACATCCACTTTAGTACTGTGATGTTATACACATACAATATTGTTGTACATATTTACAATACTGTGATGCTTAACATCCACTTTAGTACTGTGATGTTATACACATACACTATTTTTGTACATAATATTAACAATACTGTGATGCTTAACATCCACTTTAGTACTGTGATGTTATACACATACAATATTGTTGTACATATTTACAATACTGTGATGCTTAACATCCACTTTAGTACTGTGATGTTATACACATACACTATTTTTGTACATAATATTAACAATACTGCCATGCTTAACATCCACTTTAGTACTGTGATGTTATACACATACACTATTTTTGTACATAATATTAACAATACTGTGATGCTTAACATCCACTTTAGTACTGTGATGATATACACATACACTATTTTTGTACATAATATTAACAATACTGCCATGCTTAACATCCACTTTAGTACTGTGATGTTATACACATACACTATTGTTGTACATAATATTACAATATTGTGATGCTTAACATCCACTTTAGTACTGTGATGTTATACACATACAATATTGTTGTACATATTTACAATACTGTGATGCTTAACATCCACTTTAGTACTGTGATGTTATTCACATACACTATTGTTGTTAATAATATTAATAATACCGTGACGCTTAACATCCACTTTAGTACTGTGATGTTAAACACATACAATATTGTTGTATATTATAGTAACAATACTTTGGTGCATAACATCCACTTAGTTCTGCGATGTTATACACATACACTTTTGTTGTACATTATATTAACACAACTGTGATGCTGAAAATTCACGTAAGTAATGTGATATTATACATATAAAATATTGTTGTACATTATAGTAACAATACTTTGGTGCATAACATCCACTTAGTTCTGCGATGTTATACACATACACTTTTGTTGTACATACTATTATAAATACTGTGAGGCTTAACATTCAATTAAGTATTGTGATGCTATACATAAATAGTATTGTTGTACATATTATTAATAATACTGTGTTGCTTAACATCAAATTTAGTACTGTGATGTTTTACATATACACTATTGGTGTACATAATATTAACTATACTGCGATGCTCAACATCCACTTAAGTAATGTGATATTATACACATACAATATTGTTGTACATAATATTAACAATACTGCGATGCTCAACATCCACTTAAGTAATGTGATGATATACACATACACTATTGTTGTACATAATATTGACAATACTGCAATGCTTAACATCTACCATACATGGGTACATATAGCACACATACAATACAGGTATACATACGCAAACAATACTGATATGTTCAGCATCTACCATACATGGGTACATATAGCACACATACAATACAGGTATACATAAGTAAGCAATGAGGTGATACTTAGCATCCTTTATGTGATGATGTACATTTATAATATTGAGATTTGAATAATAAACAATATTATTATGTACAATATAAACAGAATTGTGATATACAATATAAACAATAAATTGATATAGACATTGATTAATATCGATGGTAATAGATAACAAAACAATAATGTCATATAAAGCATATAAATGTCCGCATGTTTGTGACTGTCTCTGCAGAGACATGGTTACAGAATTTCTGACTAGAAATTCTACATTATACATTGTTAGTTACAATAATCTGTCGCAATAGTCAGTCGTCTCAAAAAACAACTGGTCACAAAACTTCCGGCTGGAAATTCTAAATTATATTTTGTTACTAACAGTAACTAATTGTAAGAACCAGTCGTTTCAGCAGAGACCTGGTTACAGAACTTTTGGCTGGAAATACTACATTATAAATTGTTACTTACAGTAACCAATTGTGAGAACCAGTCGTCTCAGCAGAGACCTGGTTACAGAACTTCCCGCTGGAAATTCTACATTATATTTTGTAAGTAACAGTAACCAATCGCAAAAACCAGTAATCTCAGCAGAGACCTGGTACCAGAACTTCCCGCTAGAAATTCTACATTAAATTGTGTTAGTAACAGTAACCAATCGCAAGAACCAGTCGTCTCAGCAAAGACCTGGTTACAGACTTCCCGCTAGAAATTCGCATAATATTTTATAAGTAACAGTAACCAATCGCAAGAACCAGTCGTCTCAGCCGAGACCTGGTTACAGAACTTCCCGCTGGAAATTCTACATTGTATTTTGTTAGTTACAGTAACCAATCCCAAGAACCAGTAATCTCAGCAGAGACCTGGTACCAGAACTTCCAGCTAGAAATTCTACATTATATTGTGTTAGTAACAGTAACCAATTGCAATAACCAGTCGTCTCAGCAGAGACCTGGTTACAGAACTTCCGTTAGAAATTCTACATAATATTTTATCAGAGACAGTAACCAATCGCAAGAACCAGTCGTCTCAGCAGAGACCTGGTTACAGAACTTCCGGCTTGAAATTCTACATTATATTTTGTTAGTTACAATAATCAGTCGTAAGAACCAGTCGTCTCAGCCGAGACCTGGTTACATAATTTCCGAATGGAAATTCTACATTATACTTTGTTAGTTACACTAACCAGTCGCAAGAGCAAGTGGTCTCAGCAGAGACCTGGTTACAGACTTCCCGCTAGAAATTCTACATAATATTTTATAAGTAACAGTAACCAATCGCAAGAACCAGTCGTCTCAGCCAAGACCTGGTTACAGAACTTCCCGCTGGAAATTCTACATTGTATTTTGTTAGTTACAGTAACCAATCCCAAGAACCAGTAATCTCAGCAGAGACCTGGTACCAGAACTTCCAGCTAGAAATTCTACATTATATTGTGTTAGTAACAGTAACCAATTGCAATAACCAGTCGTCTCAGCAGAGACCTGGTTACAGAACTTCCGT
The DNA here is from genome assembly GCA_029582155.1 of Panopea generosa. Lineage (NCBI taxonomy): Eukaryota > Metazoa > Mollusca > Bivalvia > Adapedonta > Hiatellidae > Panopea > Panopea generosa. Next base: position 18,226,277 of record CM055907.1, read on the forward strand.
TAGAAATTCTACATAATATTTTATCAGAGACAGTAACCAATCGCAAGAACAAGTCGTCTCAGCAGAGACCTGGTTACAGAACTTCCGGCTTGAAATTCTACATTATATTTTGTTAGTTACAATAATCAGTCGTAAGAACCAGTCGTCTCAGCCGAGACCTGGTTACAGAACTTCCCACTGGAAATTCTACATAGTATTTTGTTAGTTACAGTAACCAATCGCAAGAACCAGTAATCTCAGCAGAGACCTGGGTACAGAACTTCCGAATGGAAATTCTACATTATATTTTGTTAATTATAATTATCAGTCCCAAGAACCAGTCGTCTCAGCAGAGACCTGGTTACGGACTTCCGCTGGAAATTCTACATTATATTTTGTTAATTACAATAATCAGTCGCAAGAACCAGTCGTTTCAGCAGAGACCTGGTACCAGAACTTCCGACTAGAAATTCTACATTATATTGTGTTAGTAACAGTAACCAATTGCAATAACCAGTCGTCTCAGCAGAGACCTGGTAACAGAACTTCCGGTTAGAAATTCTACATAATATTTTACTAGAGACAGTAACCAATCGCAAGAACCAGTCGTCTCAGCCGAGACCTGGTTACAGAATTTCTGAATGGAAATTCTACATTATACTTTGTTAGTTACACTAACCAGTCGCAAGAGCAAGTCGTCTCAGCAGAGACCTGGTTACAGAAATTCCGGTTAGAAATTCTACATAATATTTTTTTTTAGAGACAGTAACCAATCGTAAGAACCAGTTGTCTCAGCCGAGACCTGGTTACAGAACTTCCGAATGGAAATTCTACATTATATTTTGTTAATTACAATTATCAGTTGCAAGAACCAGTCGTCTCAGTAGAGACCTGGTTACGGACTTCCGCTGGAAATTCTACATTATATTTTGTTAATTACAATAATCAGTCGCAAGAACCAGTTGCCTCAGCAGAGACCTGGTTACAGAACTTCCAGCTGGAAATTCCACATTATATTGTGTTAGAAACAGCAACCAATTGCATGAACAAGTCGTCGCAGCAGAAACCCGACTTCCGGTTGGAAATTCTTCATTATATTTTGTTAGTAACAGTTACCAATCGCAAGAACCAGTCGTCTTAGTATATAACTAATACTTTCGGGCAAAAACAACCACAAGAACAAGAACAAAGACTTGCTATCACAACTCCTAACAGAATGGAAATGTCAAATATACAGAAACTGTTTTTTAATAAAATCAAATACAAACACATTTATATCATATACAAAATCACTCTCACAATCCATTCCTCCCATCAATATTGAAACATACTGTCTAAGTGTCACATACAAAATATTCCACTTCCAAACAAAAATATACGGTCAAATGTCTTCAGATGCGTTTATCTGTTCATATCTTGTATTGGCTATACCTAACATTGTTAAAACTGCAAACGTTATGTTGGCACATACATGTTGTTAATATGTCTCATTATTCACTACCATCAGTTCTAATGAAGTAAACATTCTAGTTTATTTCTTTTTTAATGTAATGCGCTATTTTCAATGCATGGCTATCGACATTTTCAGTTTATTTCGTAGACGGTGACTTATATCTCACTTCACCTTTTGTTAAAATTTCTCACATAAAGACTTTTGAACTGAGCAGGGCTCGAACACACAACTCCAGTCGTGAAAGGTATATAGAAAAGCAATTTAGACCGCTTGTCAACGGAGTCGTATACCAGTTGCAAATTTACTGATGCTAACCAAAGTTAAGCAATTGGCCTGAACACATACAATCATCAGACCACACTTACCTTAAACATTTTTCCGCCATTATCAAAAATGTTCTGTACTGAAAACCATGAAACTTTAAGTTGTCTTTCAGAATTCATTAACTATCATACTTGCTGCAGTTAATCTCCATAATACACTGTTCCTATATGCTGACCTATGTCAGTATTCATTAAACATTGTACCTGTATGCTGACCGTTGTCAGTATTCATTAAACATTGTTACCTTTGTCAATAGTCATTAAACACCTGTATACTTACGTTCGGCAATATACATTGAACATTGTACCTGTATGCTGACCGTTGTCAGTATTCATTTAACATTGTACTTTTATGCTTACCTTTGTCAGTATTCATTAAACATTGTACCTGTATGCTGACCATTGTCAGTATTCATTAAACATTGTACCTTTATGCTTACCTTTGTCAGTAGTCATTAAACATTGTACCTATATACTTGAAGGCGTTATTTACCGTTTTGGGTTGTTAACAAACATAGTAACTCGACACTTGCTGTTGTTTGTATGAACTAAAAGTTATATTTCGCTGTACTGTTGTTATGAGTATTGACTTACACCTGTATACTGATATATTTATCAGTATAAACTCACAATGTGCATTGATAAGTACTGCTGTGAGCATTGACTTACACATGTACCCCGATAAATGTCAGTATAAACCCTCAATGTGCATCGATATGTACTGCTGTGAGCATTTGTTTAAAAAGGAATACCTAGATATTTTCTCCATTCAACCTTATAAATCGATACTTGATGTGAGCATTCAGTAACCATTGTAACTTGACATCCTCTATTGTCTGTATTGCCCATCGTATCTCGATACTTACTGTTATAAGTATATAATAAAAACTATATTTCTATACTTACTGTTTGGAGTTTTAACTAAAATCATACCCCAATAGTTACTCTTGACTCTATTGACTTAATAATTTACCTCGATACTATTGTCTTTATTGCACAACCATTATACATGTACCACTATATTCATCGTTTTCAGTTGAAATACTCATTGCACATCGGTACGTAAGTACTGCTAACTGTGGCATATTACTCTAATAAACTACAGTGTGGTGAAGGCATTCAATACACATTGGACCGCCTTACACATTATGTTGTAAGTGTTTATTATACTTAACATCGAGACTTTTTTTTGTAATCTTATTACTCTATATATTTTGTGTATTGTGTGTGCTAAAATGTTAGAATGTTTTATAATAATCAGTGAAATGTAGATTTGCAGATAAAACTATTTCAATGTACCGGATAAATATTTTCTTAAATTACGAAAGTGATTATTTTTAACCACGAAACGGATAATAGAAAGGCTAAGGTTTAAATAATGGCAATGTAATTTGGAACAGTTATTCACTTTAACATTATAAAGTTTTCAACTCTGTATTGCATTTGACTACTGTTGTGTACAATGTTTTGAAGATATACCATCAACATTAATTTGAAATACTAAAGTAGGAGGGAATATCAGATAAACAATTTGTTATATTTGTATACAGTAGGGAAACACAAACCTTGCTTTGAATGGCTGATTTTACAAACGTGCGCCAACCTGAGGACGTCAATGTTACATTTTTTATCGTTACAACCTCTAGTTTTGTCATCTCCGGTGAGAGTTTCAGTATGATGTCCTCAGTCACCGGACCACGTATGTAAAGCCACTCCAGCTGTGTAAGGCGCGGTATCACAGGAAGGAGTACTTGTAAAGTGTCCTTATCTATTCTCCCGAGTGTAAGGTGGCTTAGTTTAGAACATTGAAATAAATGTTGCGATAACTCGCACTCTGGTGACATTTTTATATCACACAGTGTGAGTTTCCGTAGACTTTCTACTGGAAGGAGAATATTCTGTATATACATATGTTCCAGTTTTATTGTTTTTAGTTGGTCATTGTTGGATAAATCTATATCACCTGTACAAGTGTATGGCTCCAGTAAGAAAGATATAGATATTGAGAAGTCTGTCAGCTGAGTACAACGTGATACCTGTTGTAATAACTCACACTCTGACGACATGTTTATCTCATCGAGTGCAAGTTCCTGTAGACTTTCTACTGGAAGGAGAATATTCTGTATATACATATGATTCAGTTCTATTGTTTTTAGTTGGTCATTGTTGGATAAATCTATATCACCTGTACAAGAATGTGGCTCCAGTAAGGAAGATATAGATATTGAAAAGTCTGTCAGCTGAGTACAACGTGATACCTGTTGTAATAACTCACACTCTGACGACACGTTTATCTTATCGAGTGCAAGTTTCTGTAGACTTTCTACTGGAAGGAGAATATTCTGTATATACATATGATTCAGTTCTATTGTTTTTAGTTGGTCATTGTTGGATAAATCTATATCACCTGTACAAGTGTATGGCTCCAGTAAGGTAGATATAGATATTGAGAAGTCTGTCAGCTGAGTACAAGTGATACCTGTTGTAATAACTCACACTCTGACGACACGTTTATCTTATCGAGTGCAAGTTTCCGTAGACTTTCTACTGGAAGGAGGATATTTTGTATATTCATATGATTCAGTTCTATTGTTTTTAGTTGGTCATTGTTGGATAAATCTATATCACCTGTACAAGTGTATGGCTCCAGTAAGGTAGATATAGATATTGAGAATACTATCAGCTGAGTACAACGTGATACCTGTTGTAATAACTCACACTCTGACGACATGTTTATCTTATCGAGTGCAAGTTCCTGTAGACTTTCTACTGGAAGGAGGATATTTTGTATATTCATATTTTTCAGGTCTATTGTTTCTAGTTGGTCATTGTTGGATAAATCTATATCACCTGTACAAGAATATGGCTCCAGTAAGAAAAATATAGATATTGAGAAGTCTGTCAGCTGAGTACAACGTGATACCTGTTGTAATAACTCACACTCTGACGACATGTTTAACTCATCGAGTGCAAGTTTCCGTAGACTTTCTACTGGAAGGAGAATATTCTGTATATACATATGATTCAGTTCTATTGTTTTTAGTTGGTCATTGTTGGATAAATCTATATCACCTGTACAAGTGTGTGGCTCCAGTAAGGAAGATATAGATATTGAGAAGTCTGTCAGCTGAGTACAACGTGATACCTGTTGTAATAACTCACACTCTGACGACACGTTTATCTTATCGAGTGCAAGTTTCTGTAGACTTTCTACTGGAAGGAGAATATTCTGTATATACATATGATTCAGTTCTATTGTTTCTAGTTGGTCATTGTTGGATAAATCTATATCACCTGTACAAGAATATGGCTCCAGTAAGAAAAATATAGATATTGAGAAGTCTGTCAGCTGAGTACAACGTGATACCTGTTGTAATAACTCACACTCTGACGACATGTTTATCTCATCGAGTGCAAGTTTCTGTAGACTTTCAACTGGAATGAGGATATTTTGTATATTCATATGTGACAGTTTTATTTTTTGTAGTTTGTTATTTTTTGATAAATCTATATCACATGTACAAGTGGATGGTTCCTCTGAAGACACTGACACTGATACGTATTTCAGCTCAGTACAATGTGATAGCTGTTGTAATAACCCACACTCGGACGACATGTCCAAACCTTTCAGTGTAAGTTTCTGTAGACTTCTAAACGGAAGGTGAATATTCGGTATATTCATATTGATCAGGACTATTGTTTGTAGTTTGTAATTGTCCGATAAATCTATATCAGCTGTACTGGTGCATGCTTGCCATGACTGAAGTATACCTATAGATATTGAGAAGTCTGTCAGCTGAGTACAATGTGGTAACTGTTGTAATAACTGGTCATCTGAGGACATCCGCATATTATGCAGAGTAAGGCTCTGTAGACTTTTTAATGGAAGGTGAATATTCGGTATTTTCATGTTGGTCAAGTATATCGTTATTAGTTTCTGACTGTTGGATAAATCTATATCACCTGTACTAGTTAATGGACTCATCGGACCAAATTTAGATATTGAGATATCTGTGAGCTGAGTACAACGTGATAACTGTTGTGATAACTCACACTCTGACGACATGTCTATATCTAGGAGTGTAAGTTTCTGTAGATTTTCTACTGGAAGGAGGATATTCTGTATTTTCATATATTTCAGGTCTATTGTTTGTAGTTTGTGACTGTTGGATAAATATATGTCACCTGAACTAATGCATATGTCACCTGAACTAATGCAGAATTCTTCTGGTAAAAACATATATATTGATATGTCTGTCAGCTGAGTACAACGTGATAATTGTTGAAATGACTCTAACGACATTGTCACATTATCGAGTATAAGTATTTGTAGACTCTCTACTGGAAAATAGATTGTGTTTATATCAACTTCAGACATCTGTATGATATTAAGTTCATGATTGTTTTCTAAACAGATATCGAGAGTATTATTCAAATCTGATATCATTTCAATGTATTGTAATGTTTTTAACTCTTTTATTTCTGGTACTATTTTGTGGAAGTTATCCGAAGAAATGTACATACTAACTGATTTCATACAACACTGATTCACTTTAAAAATATCAGTTGACATATCTAAGTTGCTATCATCAAAGGCAGCATGTAATACCGTATGCTTAACCAAACTTTCTGTGTTCCGAACACATTCCAGATAGCAGCCAACTTGCAATTCATATATACGTTCTCTATTCAACTGTTCAAACAATGAAATATATTTATCTGATATTATTTTCCCTAATACTCGTTCAAATTCTAAGTTAGATAAATGTGATAGATGATCACACAATTTTCTACATTTTTCAGAGTCGAGACCAGAAACAAACAAAAAGATATTTGAAACAGCTAGGGTGGTATCTGTAGACGAACAGTGGTTAAGGAAGTAATCCACTGAATCTTTATCTGACACCAACCATATTGCTGCTAGGAACTCCTGCATGGATTCATGGAAGAAACTTATACTTACATACTTTTGGGTTTTTTTGCCTGGAAACTTAGATTGACAAATAAGTCCAATTTTCAAACTTAATTCTAAATTAGACTTACCAATGTTCTTTTCTAGCTCATCTCTTGGAAACACTAGTGTAGTTTCTGTGCCTATTAATGATTTAAATGCAATTTTCCCCAACGATTGAAATAGTGGGATATATTTCAAGAGATAATCATCCATCTTACCGAACCGATAGTCCGATGTATAAGAGATTGGTTCAATGGTAGTAGTATCTAACTCTGGGTCAACCTTTTGTACTAGACATTTAATAATGCTCAAGTACAATTGCACTAATGAGTCACTTAGGGTGCCAAACTCGTACCATACAGAAACCAAAAATGTAACAATAAGCGGAATTTGAAGTAAACCCTCAAAACTTCTGTTCCCAGACTTTTCCAGGAAAGCATTGCTTTTTTGTAACATCTCTTCTGATTCTTCAATTATACCACAATGGTGGTTAAGGACATTTTTTACAAGTTGTTTTACACCGTCTTTATCGATACCTTTTATGTTGGTCAGTTTATCTGACTGATGTAACGTTGGTCTCAGCGTTTCTAATTTCCAAGGCCGTGTTGTCATAAAAACTGGACATCCGTTTAATTTGTCTCTATTTGGTAGCCCTGGATTCCTTAGTTTAGAACAAGCATCTGAGATCGGGGACCATTCATCTAAACCATCCACAATAACGAGACATTTTTTTGGCATAGACTCGAACACATGTATAACTGTGTTTCGATATTGTGGATGCTCAAACAAAAGTTCATAACAAATCATGTCGAAAACAGATGTCAACAATTTGTCAACATGTCGTAATGACACAAAGAATACAAACTCAAATTCTAACATATCTTTTTCACCATCAGAGAGATTCTTTCCGCCGTTGTGTTTATTTCGACTGTTAATCCAGTCATCTACCATATGTAAACAGTATGTACTCTTTCCACGACCTGTAGAACCTATCATATAGACCTGTTTTACAAGCTCATTACCTTGATACAATAGGTCATGATATGAAGTAATCTGTTTATTGTCTGAAGGATTTCTCCATTTAGATAAATCTTCCTCCATGATGACAGGCGTATACAGTTGCCGGATGGGAAGCCCTTCATCTCTACCAAAGGGAGACAGTGGTATGATATCTGTAAGGTCCTCGTACATCTTAATTAGGCACTTTTGAAGAGATTTCATGCCTGCGAAAATTGGAAAACAAGCAACTTATGTAGACTGCTCTTTTTTTCTTATATATTATACATGTGCCGAAAATAAACTCACCGTACAGACAGACAGACATACAACAGCTGTAAACAACAGTTTAATAAGGTAGTTATTGTATTTCAAAATAAGGAAACAAATCAAGAGAAGACATACCACACAAATGTACATGAAAATATCAACTTTAACATCAATTGCGCAGTTGTCTAGCATGCGCCTGTTTTCAATCTGAACGTTTTCAAAATGTGTCAATATTTTTTATTTATTATCGACTTTAATATAGAGTTTAATACATTGTATACTGTTTGTTAGACTGATTAGAATGTTTATAAAGGGAAGTATTTATACACATTATATTAAATAAAACGTGTTGAAAAGTTATTTATGAATCGGTGGTTCCTAGTATAAATAACTGCCATGGAGAGTGGCATTGACCCACCCATAAAATCTCTAATTATAGAAAAACAAAACACACGAATACTGTATCTCTGATAAAAAATGCAATATTAATATAAATAGGACCATTATCCCTTTTCAGGACTGTTAGTATTACACCCATATATTAACCTTTAATTAATCACTTCAGTCTATGTATATAATAAAGTCTAGGTCGTCGGTTTGTTCAGGCGCGGATCAAGGAGGCAGTTAAATACCTGTGAAATTAAACTCCATGTATGTAAAAGTATTTCGTAAAAGTCAGTGCAATCATTTTTAGTCATATTCAGGTATTTTATAATTAGAACTTAATAAAATACGGTCACTATTCACTGTAACGTCATGATTATGTGTTTAGATGTGATTAAATACAATATCCAGTGATTGTTCTATTGTTAGTATATCTCACTTGATAAGAACCTTATACTATATCTGTAAATGAAATATTAACTATAATTGAAAATATAAATGTCAACAAAAACCCTTTTTATACTTAAACGGATTTAATCAGATTCCATAAAACAATACGGTATCAATTTAAAATTATTTACAGTCTCACAGTCAATATATAATATATGATAGTTCATATAAAGTTTTTGGTCTTAATCTACTTCAGTTTAGGTAAATACTATTAGTATTTTATTATTGTAGCATTATGCAAGGTACAAAAACCACAGTCATTGTGCAGTTGTGGGTTAGATCCCCGAAAGATCCACCAAAGAAGTTTCTTCACTTGAGCTGATAGTTGTTGAGCGCTTGTATAGTGGTAGAGCACCGAACCCATGATCGAAGGGTCGTGGGTTTGATCCTCCGCCACGGCTATGTGTGGTGTCCTTGAGCAAAACACTTTTCCGCATATGCTTAGTACTGGTTCTAACCAGGAAGACTTCGAGCGTGATTTGCCTAAGTTGTAAGAACTCGTTTCACAATCGAGGTAAAATAAATAAGTTTAAAATATAGTTGTAGGACTGATCATCACAGTGTCAGGACAATGGGACTGGGTATGGTTTCACACCATAATTCTGAGTCATGAGGGGAAGCATACACTGTCAAATTGTCAATGTTAAATAAAAGTGATATTCGTTATCATTAATATATATCTTTCATTTTGGTAATTTATTTTCAACCAATGCCGACCATTTATCATGTATTAGATTTATCCTATTAAGTTACGAAAAATGTATCTGAATTCTAAAATAGGTTTTTGGTAACATCATCTATTATTTATCTCTTTTTCAGATCATTAATATTTAGTACCTTCCTCTTTTGAAACATTATGACAGTCAATGATACTTGATAAAGTCGGATGTACTTAAACTGATCTGATATGATGTTCTCAATATGGTCTAATTCGTTTAACCATGTTACCAAATAATCTGGGTTGTCTTACAAGAATCTTTTTCTTTTTCTTTGATTTATCAGAATCTAAAATGATGTTTGATTAGATATGACTTTAACGATTATTTATTTAATAACAAATTTAACTGTAGCTCGATGAAACTTGTTTTTTTAATGTCACGTTATTAGTCATACAATGTCAAACCTAGGTATCTTCATCTTCAATCCATTAATAATTTTGCTTCAAACCACTTAATTAGTCTAAATGTTGATTCGGTACATTAACAATACTTGGTGAGAACTACATAGCATGTACAAAGTTTTTAAATAAATATGGCCAAGACACAATACACAAGACACAATACACAACAAAATCATAAATATCATTCACATACAAGTTATGTACTAAGCTATACACATATTGAGTATAAGAAACAGTTACATTTTATAAGGATCATAAAGTGGTTTCATTAATAAATATCATTTACTTGTTCTAGTGCTAGTTTTCTTATCTTAAAAGCTTCAGATACATATTTTCCTATTTTTAAAATATTGTTCTTGTTTTTATTTGACATAATACTTGAAAATTTCTGAACTGTAGGCCAAAATGAACTATTTAAATATAATATTCTGATGCTATGGTATCTTGGGCAACATAGTAAGAAATGATATTCAGTTTCAACAACTTTCATGGAACACAGTTTACATAGCCTATTTTCTCTGTCTATATTATTAAATCTTCCAAACTCAATTTCTAAATCACAGGAGCTTAATCTAAGGCACGTTAACTGTTTTCTAATGGCATTATTTTTTATTAACATCTAAATTATCTTCAAAAATAAACTGTTTCTTGAATTTCCTCAAATATTCCAATTTAGGCAATTCTTCAATGCCAGTATTCCAACTCTGGATATACTGATCACGTATTCTTTGTCTAAACATGGGTAGATAATTTACATCAGTATTAAAGTTTAACCATAGTTCACCAAATCCTAGTCTATCCAAATATTCCTTCACATTACTCACCCAACATTTACCAGTGATAGATTCACATTGATCAATAAAAGATCTATATATAATAGAGTTTGGGCGTTTCAAAATCATAGTCCAGAATTTGAATGTTCTCTCTTTAGCTATAATTGACAGTGGATATCTTCCTAGTTCCCTTAATACAGCTAGATTTGAGGTTTGCTGACGAACACCTAAAATAGGTTTGAAGAATTTAATAAGAATTTTATCCGCTTCTTTGAAATCCAAGACTTCCGCCCCATATAAGATAATAGGTACCCACCATTGAGTCAAAAAGGGATTATTTGTTTTTAATGTCGAGATTAAGTCTATCACAAACAGATAGTAAGTTGTTATAAGCTTGCACTGCTTGTTCAGATAACGTGTTCACAGCGTGTGTCATGTTACCTGTGTGGGTGAATTTTATACCTAAATAACAAAACGTGTCAACAGCTTCAATAGGTTCCACGTTAACAACAAAATCAAAGTTATTAATTTCTTTTCTTTTCTCGAAGATACATATTTTTGTTTTATTAAAATTTATTTTGAGACCCCATTTACGGGAATAGTTTGATATTTCAATAAGCCGAGTCTGTAAACTTTTTGAGTCAGTAGTGAATAGCGCTATGTCATCGGCAAATAAAATCATGTATATACAGTTGATTTAGATCATTCAAAGATAAACCTTGAAAGTCAATATTGTACTGAATATCATTAATAAAAAGTATAAATAAAAGAGGCGAGAGTGGCTCCCCTTGCTTTAAACAGCGTAACATCGAAGAATTCCGATAAATTACTGTTAGACGGAATTTTTACACAAGATTTAACATTGTCATAAAAACATTTAATGATTTTAACCATTTTACAGCTTTATCCTGATTGTATAAGTTTAACCCAGAGGGCATCCCTAATAACGGTGTCAAAAGCTTTTTCGTAGTCAATGAATGCACAATATAGTTTGGATTTATTAGCTAAAATATTTTGAATAACTGAATGAAGAATAAATATACTATCAGCTGTACTTCATTTATCACTGAAGCCAAATTGTGAAGCATTAAATAAATTTTCAGATTCGCACCAGCTATTAATTCTATTCTGTAAAACCAATGAAAATATTTTCGAGATTATATTTACAAGAGTAATTCCTTGAAAATTACTAGGGTCAGTTTTATCTCCTTTTTTATAAATAGGAACTATAACTCCCCTACACCACGCATCAGGGTATATACCAGAGTCAAATATATGATTAAAAATATGCTTTAAATATGGATTAATAAAATCTTAAGAATCAATAAAAAAGTCAGCAACATTATTTTCAAAGTCACAACTTTTATGTTTTTGTAAACTGGAAATGGTTTTTGAAATTTCCTCAATACTTATTGGACAGTCAAGAGCATCAATAGACAGTGCTTCCGGTTGCATATCCGGAATATGCTCATCAGGGTCGAACTGCACATGCGGTGTATTTGAAATCTTTTTAAAATGGTCCACGAAATCTTGCATATTAATATCGCTTGAATTATGACTATTCTTTTTCTTATATTTATTTATATGTTTCCAGAATTTCCTGGGGGTTTTCTTGCTTAGAGACAATAATCTACCTTTTTCGACTTTATGGAAATCAAATTTTGCTACTCTTTTAGCATTAATTATTTTCAAAAATAATAATCTATTTTCTTCATTTATGTCAGATTTAAAGACCCCTTTATCATTTAGAAATTGTTTTTTGGCATTTCGACAAGTTTCATTAAACCACGAAGATTTTTTTATTTTATGTTTTGAATTTATTTTAAATGTTCTCCCATTTGTTTTAAAAGAAATATCATATATAATATTAGATAAATTATTTACACATGTGTTAATATCAATTTCGTTTTGTAATAATTTATCACAAATATCATCAAATATATGTTTATTTTCATGCAATGAATTGTTAAAATCATTTAGATTTGAATCGTTCAAAATGATTTTATCATGTTAAATTATCAGTTTTATATAATATTATTTTATCAGTCAATCGAAAACTCTATCGGACAAAGACCTGAAAATTCATTTAGATCCAGTACATTCATATTCGATAAACTTGTAAAATTATTCAGTTAGTAAGGATATACGAGTTTTGCTTTTGAAACCAAGTCCTGCTTGTTGACAAAAATCTCATCCATTGGGGTAAGCGTTCCGATACTTGTTTTCGAAACAATGTCTGTATAATTGCGTTATATCCAACAGATTTTATTTATTTATAAACATTTTTATTCCAGTCATACTGAAAATTGTTTCCTAGCTTTGGCACATATCTTTACCAAACTATCCATTTCGCGATAAACGTACATGTCTTTTGATAATAGTTTTGTTACTGAAGATCACCCACTAAAATCATGTCTGCATGAGCAAAAAATAAAATATTGTTGTTTGCTTTCTCCCTATCTACCTCTAAATGTTGCCTAATGAAAATAAAAATCAGATTACGACATCCAGGCAACTACATATACTTGTATTTCATTGACGGATATTTGTTGTAGGATTATAATTTATGATATTGAAACAAAGAAATCTCTACATACCCTAACTTTGTAAACTCAGATTCAGACAGAAGCAAAGAAACAATATTTTAATATTGGCATGCAATGAAATGGTTTTGTTTTAAACTCAGTTTTCGGTAGTTCTAGAATCTATATTTAGAATACACTTAGCGAGTAACAGTTAGATAATTATGCAATTTTCATGAAATTTAATTTTTTGGAATTCCTTCTTTGGATATATCTTTCCAGGGATTCTATTTTTTTGTTTAGATCTTGAAATTGCGTGACAATGCCCTCTAATTGCGTTTCAAGTTCATGTAGAAGCATGTTTATTTTTTGTATTTCCATTTCCATTCACCGGTGACTATCCTCGACAGGTTCTGTTAATATTGTATATATCTTACCTCTACTATTTCCAACCTCATCTTTTCCGTCCTTTTCCTTTTTAGGTTAGGAAATTCAATCAATTACATTTATTTTGTTATAAAATAACCATTTTTGATATTGATAAAAGTACCTACCTACACTTTGCTGAAAACTAGGACCATGAGAGAGCAAACAAATATTATCTAATGTTGGTCTACACATTTAAAACTGCATTTTAAATTTAATTTTTCGTCGTCATTTCTAGAAACCATTGTATTATAATTATTCAGTTTAAATAAAGGTAATACTTGTTAACAATTCAAAACAAAACATGTATATAAAACCATGCATGTGGAATATTAATTAAATTCAAGTTACCTTCTTGAGATATCGCTTCCTTGTTTTCATTTAGTTTTTCCAGTTCTTGCAGTCGTTTTTCATATTCTTGCAGACGCTGGTTTATTTTCTGTATTTCCGATTCCACCCATCGGTGATGTTCCTCTTCAATTGCTGTTAGATTTTCATTTTCCTTTCTAATCTTCTCCATTTCCAACTTAATAGTTTCCGTTCTGTCATTATTCGATGTTAAGCAGTTATTGATTTTTTGAAGCGCGATATCAATCTAAAATGTAGTGGCACCGTTTTGTTATTACGTTATAAAGTGGCAGAAATATTTCCATACAAGTAGTACCCATACGCTACTACCAGCATATTTAATAACAAACAGGCGCTACTGCAATGCTAACGTATTTGTGTATTGTTCCATACATTTTAACTAGAATTTAACTTTAAGCTGTGAAATGATTCAACAGACACTCTTGGAAGAACACAAAAGTAAAACTAGTAATCGTTTATAACTGGAGTTAACAATCATGTACTGAAACTTACTACATGTATAATGTTATTTTTTTCACTGTGATATTCGTAGTTATCAGTTACTTACGCTAGTTTGCATGAGGTATTTATATCTTTTACAGTTAATTAACAATAATAAGGTATAATTAATTGTATTTTTTGACAGTTTACTAAATTTAAATATTACGATATTTTGTTAATAAAATGGTTAACATGATCTTCATATAATTTTTTTTTTTTTTTTTTTTGAATGGGGTTTAATGCCATTTTCAACACATTTCAGGTTATATATGGCATATCCAGTTTTACTGGTAGAGGAAGACCTCAGACTGAGTCAGACTGAGTAGAACCACCGTCCTTCCGCAAGTAACTGGAAACTTTCTCACATAAAGTTTTTGGAGCGAGCGGGACTCGAACCTACAACCATAGCGGTGAGAGGTAAATGATCTTGAGACGGCGCCTTAGACCACTCGGCCACGGAGGACCCTTTTTCATATAAAGTATGATAGATTGCTGTAGTAAATAGCACTTAATAGGAGTCGTATGTATATAGATAATAATATTCACTGTAATTTTCCGGCAGTATTGTTACAGTTAACATTATCTACAGTTACCTGACTGTAGTGTTAGTATTTAACTACGGTTTCCATCAGAAAGCTATAGTATTCTACTGTTACCTAACTGTATTGTTAGTATTTAACTACGGTTTCCATCAGAAAGCTATAGTATTCTACTGTTACCTAACTGTATTGTTAGTATTTAACTATGGTTTCCATCAGAAAGCTATAGTATTCTACTGTTACCTAACTGTATTGTTAGTATTCAACTATGGTTTCCATCAGAAAGCTAGAGTATTCTACTGTTACCGTATTATTAGTATTTCACTATGTATGGTTTCCATCAGAAAGCTGTAGTATCTACAGATTACATTGATTTACTATAGTTTTTTACAGTTACCCGACTGGGTTGTTAGTATTTAACTATGGTTTCCATCAGTAAACAATATCTACAAATTACATTGATTTCTTATAGTTTTTATAGTTTTCTGTTGTTATTTGTCATTTGTGACAGAAATGTATAGTCGTAACAGTTTACAAATACTTATATCTAAGTATATTACGTTCTTAATACCTTCTGGAGATTGTTTTCCAATAAACACTCTTCCAGAGTCCTGTTTTACTAAATTATTGCATTTATATGCTCACT
The DNA here is from genome assembly GCA_029582155.1 of Panopea generosa. Taxonomy (NCBI): domain Eukaryota; kingdom Metazoa; phylum Mollusca; class Bivalvia; order Adapedonta; family Hiatellidae; genus Panopea; species Panopea generosa. The sequence goes on from CM055907.1 coordinate 18,241,961, forward strand.
ACCACGTGCATGTACCATCAAAACTGTTTAATTTCAGTATGAAAAGTAATAGTATAGTGATGTTAAAATGTTAATGTAGTCAACTATAGCTGATAGTAGTTAACTATAATTTCTGACAGGATGTTGTAAGTTTTACAGCTAACATTAATTTATAATTATTTTCTTAAGTTAACTGTTATTGATAAACGTTAACAGTTATGCCCACTGGAATGGTGAATGAGATGAGAAACGCCAGCAAAATTAATATTTCTACATATATATTACTCTCTTACATATCATCAGACTGCAATACTAAGGCAATATGGACAACTAAACTTCATTCGAAAACCGTCTATAAAGTTTCATCAAAAGTGATTAACGGTAAATGATGATATGAAGCGCGGGTAAGATTTATATTTGGATGTATCTGAAGGTCATAATGTACTAAAGAAATATCGGACTCGAACACTGCGGCGCTCTGCACATCTAATAGCCATACTAATTTCTATTGTAAAGTTTCACGAACTTCTTAAGTGTTGTAAGGGAAAAGAAGAGAAACGATATTGTTTTTTTCAAAACATTCAAAGGGCTATAAAACTCGAATAGTTGGGTGGTGGGTACAACTCAATATTACGAAAGTATCATTTATAGTATTTGAACAGAATAGTAAACTTTGTATAAATTATTTTTAACTTGTTTGAGGTGATATTTGCAATAACGACTTAAAGAGTAATGTCTTACATCTCTTATGTCTTTCTTGGTTGAGTCCATATCAGTTTTCACCTTCTCTTCCAAAGATTCTTTATTGGTTTTTAGTTCCTCTATTTCCTTTTGTACGGCTGTTTTATGATCTTGAATTTGTTGTTCAACTCGTTCTGCAAGTTGTACATGACTCACCCTTAGAGATTCCACTTTATTGCCAAGTACCTCAAGCTCGTCTTCCAGTGTCATTGTAAACTCTGTACTGTGTATCTGGTGACAAACATTCAAAATAAACTGAATCAATGTTTTAAAATCCCTAGTGATTTGTCGGGTCGGATAAGCATGTGGATGGGGTGTAGGATGAAAATTTCGCACCTGGTAAACATACGCCGACATCCTTTCCCAGTATTCAATAATACAATTATCCATATCATTTATGAACAAAATAATTAATAATGGAAATAACCACTCATCTTTTAAAGCCAACAGTTACATAAAAAGAAAATCAGACAATTTTACATTTATATTCTGTTCTTCAACGAAGCTTAAACTAAGTTCATCATGATATTCCTTTGTCAAGGTTTTATTTGCGTATTTGTAATTGTAGTTACATTGCCATTTAACTCAATATTTAGAGTGTTTACAAATAGCATTGTCAAAACCGTTATCAAAATATAGTAAACTTTAAAACAAAAACTTCAAGTGATTTATATCGTTGAAAACAAATCTATTGTAAAGCTTACATACTTCTACTATTTTTCTTTCTGCATCGTCCATAGAAGAAGCCTTTCGAAGCAATGCATCCCTTAAATCCTGGAAAATAATGTTACAATGAATCATGCATAGACTTTTAAAACATTGCCATGTCACTCAATATTTAGAATGTTTAAAAATGGTATTGCCAAAACCGTTATAAAAAAAACCCAAAACTTCAAGCGATTTATAACGTTGAAAACAAATCAACAGGGCTTGAATTTAAGTATAGCCACTCGCAAAATGCGAGCATGCGAGAAATTATTTAAGCTGGCATTTTTTGCGAGTGGATTTCAAGTTGAGAAAATTACTTATTGTATTTATTTTATTGATTTTTGAAAATAAACAAGTTTTATCCTGGTAAAAATAATGTTTTCTTGTCAATTTTACCCAATTTCTTTTGCTTCTCGCGCCAAATTACCCCCTTGAAGCACGATTGTCAATGACATGTATTAAATATTTATATGAGAAGACTGCGTCTAATTGTTTTTGATCTCGAGTTCAAGTAAAGTTAAACCCGTCAACAACATAATGAGTAGACTGTGTCTAGTTTGATCGATCGCGCATTCACTCTATAAAATAAAAGTAAAGTTGAAACCCGTCAAATTTATTATTCACATATTTTGTCAGCTGTCTCCATTGAACCGACGAATGAAAGCGAGTCCCAACAAGAAAAAAGAGAAATAATCCTTACGTTAATACATGTTAAACAATCGTCCTTGGCTAGATCTAATTTTAAAACGAACGGCCATTGGCTATATTAATTCTATAAATAGAAATGTGTGTATGTCTCAATCTCAGACTCTGTACACTTGTTATTGCTGAATCCATGATTCATATTTTTGTTTAGTTAAAAGTGTTTATTTATGATATATCATTGTATACATTTATTTATGGTAGTATAATAATTAACAAAGACAATTTTACATTTTAAAATATTTTGTTTCGTAAAGTACTGCTTTGAATTGTACCATAACATATATAATAACCTTGATACCATTGTCTATTAAAATAAATACAAGCTAAAAATGCATATTAAATAACACACAGGCTTTGAAACAATTAATTTTGGGTTTATTAAGACATTAAGGATTACAAGTTTCTGTGAAAATTGGTTTGGCTAGTTGGTTTCAAATTTGGCCAGTTGAAAATTTACCCAATAGATCACCAAAACTGTTTCGAGATTGTAAAACATTTCTTTGTCAGTAACAGTAATTACATTACGTTACTATATATATTATACATGTATCTAAAATAGCATATTTTCTTAAGATTATTTCAATTTTTTACGATACAAAAATTTAAATCATTGTATTAAGTTTTATTTTCATATGATTTAATTTCGAACTGTTTCGTTAAAACTGACATATGTTCTTAGACATTTTTGTATTAATTTTGTAGTTGTTTAAAATCCAATTCCAAATCTTGTATTTGACATACTTGCCTGGAAGTCAGGCACAAAAATAAACTAAATGTAATTAGCACCCGGTTGTTTGATATTTGTATTCAAGGAGTTGATTTGTATTACGTTATTTTGTTTTACTTAAATAAATTATTAGAATGTCTGAGATGGTCAATGTCTTTTAATTAAACAGTATGATCATTAAAATGAATGTGCTCTGGGAAGTCAATTATCAATTATTCATGTATAACTGATAAGCAGTTTAGTAATGTCTACCTTCGTCTCTGAACCTCATTAATGTTACAATGCCAATACATTTATTTATTTTTAAATGTATGTTTGTAATATCTATATTTGATATAATATTGTTAATCATTGACTTTATACACTTCATAATGGAATACAATTTCATATTAAGTAGAGTTATAGCAAAATATCATGTACATTATATCTAAATTAAATTAGGATAATATTTCGCTATATCTGTGTTTATTGCCACTTGTAGTTATGTGTAGAACAATTACTGTGAATCATTTATCATTTATTTAATCATTTATTTTCGTGGGTATTAAATTTCGTGGTTTCCACTTCAAAGACATATTCGTGGCGACTTAAATTCGTTGAAAACCAATTTCAAATTTTTTTTATTTTTTTTACACTTTCTACATCGCATAGTGCATTCCAGTTGATAACCTTTGCTGTAATTCACACGTTGCGCATCAGGGTTTATCACACTCCGCTCTGCCAATAAGAGTTGACACATGCCAATTAGTACCCTGCTATACAAGTTCGATATAGAACTAATTGTTATGCAAACACCAGGTGAGGAAAGGAGAAGAACGACATCTAATCCAGAAAAGGTTTCATAACGCAGGTCCGGTGTAAATAACAATAGTGCGACAAAATGGACAGTAAACTAATGTGCTGCATCTTTTAAGAAACTTGTTTGCTTATTCATTAAAAATGTATCACCATATATTTAATCATAATATGAAACAAGTATAAAATAGAATAAAAAAAATACCACTAAATAAAAGATATAACTTCACTTGAAACTTGTGTTTTAGTTTTCTTTGTTAGCATGCATACTGTCCCTTTACAATGTTTTACACTTTTTTTTACAATTTTTACCGTAGGCCTCCAGTCACATTGTTTCAACTCGATAGCATTTTGATGCAAGGTGACGGTCTATTTTTAGCAACTCTGACATTGGATTGAAGTAAGGTAAATTAAAACACATCTCGCTACACACACACGTCTATGAATTAAAGATGATATGTGTAATAAAAAATTCTTGCACTATTTACAAAGTCATCAAGTAAATATTGATGCAATATGACGAAAGAAAATATATAAATAAAGGATGGATTATTTACCACAATGCGATGCATGTAGGCACATGAAAAGAGAGGTAATTTATACCGACAGCATTACATTATTGCGTAAACTAAGTTCGTGGATATTTGATTTTGTTGTCTAGGCTTCCCACGAAATCCACGAAAATTAGTACCCCACGAAAATTAATGATTTCACAGTATACTGTTGTAGACAGTTTAAGCAGCCCGTCTGGAGTCTATTTTGATTTTGGACAAATGAAAAATATTTTATGTGATCAAAATAACTATAATATATAATTTTAGCTGAAATATATTCAACAACAGAGGAAACTACAATCTTTGTATGTGAACATTTTTAATATTTTTGTAAAATTTCTATATCACCATAGACACATGTAAAAACATTTCTGTTTCTCACGAATCAGTTTTGGATAGAAGATATACTTATCTTTACAACAATATATGTTTAATGTGTTCTACCATGGTTCTTTCATCCTAATATTTGATTAAAACCACAGCTCTAAATGTAAGTTGTTTGTCTAATATATCATTATATATAATACTTATAGATAGCATTTTGATGTCAAGTAGCTATCAGTTATAATAAAGATATTTTAGCCAGTATATATTATATAAAATAATTATTCCAACAATGGTATGTTGTTCTTATACTATTTGCAATTTCCTGAGTTTTACATACGTTGTTTTTGATTTTGGCAGCGTTGGTAGCATCATTCTTCAGAACACTGCTTTGCGTTTGTAATATCTTTAACGATTTTCTGACAAGCTCGTCCAGATCCACAACTTGGAGGGTAAGGGCGGCCGAATGCATGATTTTCTTATTGCGAATTTCGCGTACCTGATAAAAAGACAATGTGTATAGAATAAAAAAATCGATTTTTAAAATCATACAATCACATATTTGAACGAATATGTTTCAAAATTCAACACCATAATCATCGCAACAGGTAACGCTCTGTGTGCCTTCATTATATTGTTTTAAACACTGAGAAATAATAATAGTTTTACGATATCGAGTTACTCACTTCTCTAAATTCTATTCACATCGTCCATTACAAACTGAAAAAAATAGTTATGAACAAGGAAATGGTATTTTACATACCTCTTCAAAAACATTGTCCGGTTGAGTCAAGGTCCTTGAGAATTTTTGTTTCATTACTGTACAATTACTGATCAGACCAAGCAGACCTGAACAATCTATTTCTTTGACCGTCTGTTTGTCTGTATACCCGGGGGAACAGTAACACTTTCCGATCTCCCAATGTTTGTTCGTGTCAGTCCATTTACTAACGTCTGTGTTGACCATGGTGAGCTTTCCGTGTCCTTTTTCATGTTGAATTTCAAGTTGATCTCTTATATCGGTACATATATTATGACTAGAACATTTCCATTTTCTATTTCTTGCTGTTGTGTTGTTGCAAGCAACACATTGCACAGCTACTCCCACCGGAAGTGTTGCTTTAACATCATTCAGTATTTTTCCATGCAGAGCTCTCACTTCATCATCTAGATAGTCTGCTATTCCAGCTTGGAGATGTTTTAACACAAGACCCCCTTTCATCCATTGTTTATATTCAGGAACAGTCAAACGGTCTTTCAATGTTGCCATTTTATTTCTATTTTTGTTAATTTATCTATCACCTGAAAGATAAAATGTAAAAAATAAACATCAAAATAAAAAAACATCTCATATTCTCTCCCGTGTTAACTATCTATTTTAACTATTTTAGTCATCAATCAGATATATCACGACGGCTTCTTTTATATCACGATGGTTTATTTTATATCATGACGGTGTATTTTAAAGGACAACGCGGATGAAACAATGCTGATAAATTTACAAGTATTACAATGTCATGACATCTTGTAAAACAAGTTTAAGAATATCCATTTTGAAAACCTTAGCACAAACGATATTAATTGTTAACAAATCCACAGCCCAATGAGATTTATCAGAAATATGTCGTCAAAATTGCAAGTATCTTACACTTTAATGGATATAGAAAAGTACACTTGTAACGAAACACGCAATAACAACAATAAATAATACCATTTATCAATCAATGCTATGCAAAAAGAGTTGATTTTTTGCCTTGTTTAAGATCATTTCAAATATATAACTACACTTTATCATGTTATAGTATATCACTTTAACTTACATATGATTCATTAGTATTCATAATTCACTTTTGCATTCACTTTTAAAGTAGATGTTTACATTTTCAACAAATCAAAGTTTTTTTGTTTTTTATCAGAGCAACGCTGTTATCACAAGGAATAAGTACATTGTGTACAACCAACAGATGAGCTCTTTTCATTTACCTATTCCTAAACGTGATTGACAGATCTAGATTATTCAAAAAATGAAATTGCCTGTACAACTTGCCTTGGTTGCTATGAACTGATTCTAATGACTGACTGACTGACTGCCTGTCAAAAGCTTTGCCTGTTGGACAGGTTTTCAGAAACAGTCATGACACGAGACCAGGTTTTTTTTGCCTATCGTGACCTATCAAAATAAAATAATACAAACTAAGAAAAATTAACTCTGGTTGTCTTTTGTGAATACTCATTTAAGATTCGAAACACTAAATTGATACCCAAGGTGTATCAAGGAATAAACCACATTACCTTTAACGATGTAATCAGACTACCCGTCCGTCGTTATATAAGCTTATAACTTGTTTAAGTTTGAATGAGTTTACATGTTTTAAGTATTTAATTAATGAATGGAATACGACACATACTTCACTTTTTAATAACAATAGCTCTACATAACTGTTCAAATAAAGACTATTCATTTTGGATACATTGGTAATTTCATTAAAACAACGTCTAAAATCCAATCTTAAAGGTAGAACATGAATTATTGTATAAACAAGGAAACTCCTAATCATAGAACCAACGGAAAATACCGAGGCACAAGATTAATATATTCTGATATTCCTTAGAACATTCGTATCAATTTGGCTAATTCCGGCTACACTAGGAATTGAATAAACAGTGACCATAATGTTAGTAAATGATATCAAGAGAAAAACAGTACAAAATATGGAATATATTGGGTTAATAACTGGTGTTACCATCTGATATTGTCGTCATGTATGATAACACTATCATTCAATGCAAGGCTGTACCTATATGCAAACAAACACTTTGATTACAAATCCTGATAAACGAATTTCAAGATTAAGAAATATATTGGAAAATGTAAGAATTGATGTGTGTGCTTTTGTAAAAAATTTATTCACTCTCTTACACATAAATGTAACTTCATATGGATGTCTCTACCATAAATGAGACTCCGGTTTTATTTAAAGCAGACCTATGGCCACTGTTGTATTTAAACAATTTGGTTGAATTTGTTTAGGTATGCTTATATCTCAGTAACCAATTCCAAAACACAATGAATCATTAATTTTTATTCACTGCCGCAAAGGAGCCTAATTGGATATCTCCAGTTTGATTTAAGACAAAATTATGACTCCTGTAATACTTAGAAATTCGGTATACTTTTTTTTTTTTGACATTCTCATGTCTCGGTAACCAATACCACCACCTATCAATTAAACTTTCATGTGAATGTTCTCTACCCTAAACGTCTCACTATACAGTTGTTCCCCTTTTTGTCACGGTAATAGGATTCATGTCCTATGTAATTTGATTTGAAATATTTTCAAAATGGTTCATAGTGGCTGTGATTCCTTGCTGCAGGTGAGTAGAACAAAAGTTGGCAAAGTATACCTTGCATTAAGACACCACTGGTGTAAAAATGTGACTTTTATAGGATTTTAACTAAAGAGCGTGTATTTATGAGCAAATGAGGACTTCATTTTACATAAAATGTAGAAATCTACGATGACATAGTACTGTCTTTAAAAAGGGCTAGTCAACCTACCATTTATTGTGCATTTTAATGTGTGGATACATGCCTGCTATAAACAATCAAAGTACTATAGGTGGGATTGCTATTAGACGCTTTGTGTTGTTGTTTTTGTATGGTGTAAAGCGTCGCTTTCAACAATTTTCAGTTATGTCGCCATGGTGCCTACTTAAGACAATTTTCTAAGCGCTATCAAACTGGAGTATCATGCCGCAGACACATGGTAGGATTCCCCAACCAGTCACGTCATATTGACATAGACTTCAAATATCAAATTAATGCAGTTCGCCATTATAGTGGTTTGTGTTGCAGAATATGTACGCGCATGGACTGATAATTGAATGTCTAAATTATATCCGTTTGTAATGTTCACATTGTTTTTCAATAACTTATATATATAATACTTGTTTCTTCACAATAGTAATAAAAGGGAGGTCATGTCCAATGGGTTCTTCCTCTAAATTTTGAATTAGCTTTCAAGTCATAGACCAAGACAGTGTAATAACATCATTTTATTGTTTCTACAAACTTAGCAATGTTTATGGTATTGACAAATTTCCAAGAAAGCTCAAACAGTCATTGTTTCTGTTTATAATTGTAACGTTCTAGTATATAATCACCTTCTGTCATCGTGGAAAGGCTACAATTGCATGATCAAACCTTGTGGGCATGTTTACACTATGTAAAGTGTCCAGATTGCCTGTTACAGACATTTTTTTATATTTTTTTTGTCATGACCATGTTCGAAATGTACCCCACCCAACTTTATTTTTATAGTCAACATAATCTCAGTTGAGAAAAATGAACATGTCTGAGTAGCCGATAATGCTTCGCGACATGTTGCTTGTCATTTTATTTTGTAATTTTGTCAAATGTTTGAAAATCGTACCATTTTGTATTTTCTGGTATCTTATTTCAGTTTCTTGTAAGTTATTGCCTAGAATTTTTACCATTTAATCGAATGATTAAACCCGATATCACCAAATGCTTCTGAACTATTAAGTGAATAACTGCACATAAATCTTTTCTTATTTCTAAATATTTAGAGTACAAAAACAACACCTAGCCTATATTGAAACTGACTATTGATTTAGATTTAATGTTTAAAAAGCAATTTCCGTAAAAGGGCATGTTTAAAACACGGAATTTATTATGAAATTAAGCACATAGTACACTAAAATATTACACAATTTAGACAATGTACACACTCTTACACAATCAGATCTGAAGCATTTTAAAAGAAAACTATTCAGCAACTGAAATCTTAAAACTCATGAGCCAGGGAAATGTAATGGGACAAAATTGCACCTTTTAGTGGTGAAAAGTTGTAAATTTTGCTTAAAATATGAAGTTTGTCTGACGCCAACAGTCCTTAAAATCTACATAGATCAACTTTTAAATGCACTTTTTGTTCAGATAATTATTTGAAGTCGCCGCGAGTCAAACTTTGTCTACAAAGTGGCGCATGTTCTCTCCCTTAAGGGTAGTGAACATTCACGTAAGTTAATTTGATAGGTGGTGGTATTGGTAACCTAGACATGAGAATGCTTAAAACGTTACCGAATTTCTAAGTAGAAAAGGAGTCATAATTTTGTCTATTATGTTTTAAAGAAAATTAAAGCGTGTTGTTTGATTGCGAAGTTAGTAATATGGAGGAAATATATCAAATTAATGGATAAGATATATAAACATTATGGAAATTTTATATTCATTATTAAGTTCGAGTTACGTTGATGATGCACATATCTGTACTCTGTGGACAACTATTTTTCCAAACGTTATGACTAATGCAAGCAATTCCGGTCCGACATCAAAATAAAATCGGCCAGGTTTGATCATTTTCCTTAATTAATGTCATTAATATTATATATTGTAATTAAAGTTATTGTTAAAACAAGAGGCCCAAGAGGGCCTGAGGACGCTCTACTGACTCATAGTCAAAATCATTTCCATTTTAAAATATTATAATGACATGTGTCCCCTAATTGAACCCTCGGGGCAGGGTCATATTGAACCCTAGGGACACCATTTGAACAAATCTAACAATACTATAGTTGGTCATCATTACTACATAAACATTTTGAAAATCTGTTGGGCAGTTCATGAGAAGAAGATTTTTTAAGTTTTGGACTATTTTTAGTAACGGCAGCCATATTGAATTTCAGATCGAAAAAAAAAATCTTCTGTATAGTCTCCTATGCAATAGAAACACCCACGTGAAGTTTCAGTTTAATTGGCCTAGTGGTTTCAGAGAAAGTGCTGCTAACAGACGATGGACGACAGACATCACGCCATCGCATAAGCATTTCTGGCCTTTGGCCAGTAGAGCTAAAAACTCAAACAAACAATTCATACTGCACGTTTTAATTAAATATTTTAATGATGCAAGCAATTTCGGTCCCAAAGTCCCAGCTTTGACCACTTGAAAAAAATACGACACCAGCAAACAAGTTAACACATTACGGCTAGCGGTATATCAAAGAAATTACCGAAGCAAACACAACCGTTATGGGCCGCTGATCACACATCGAAGGCATGTTACGTAGCGATAGACTCTTCCGAAAATCTCCCCTACTTTCGGTAAATTGACCTCCTTTCGCACAGCAGGCGACAAAATAATCAATTGTTATTGCCGCAAGGCGTATATTTCACAGCATAGTAAAGCATTTTAAGGGTAATTTATACGTCTGCTAGAAAATATGTGGACTGATTTTTTATTATATTTTGAGAAAAAAAAAAGTTTTTGAAAACCAGAAGAAATCGGTCCAAAAACCGAAAAACCAGTGATTTTATAAGTCTTGGTTCTCATTATTGTTCAAAACATTTCAAATTAATAAAAAATGCATAAAACTTTTTGCATTTTATGTGTTTTCATAATTTTTGAGGCGCCACATCTTCTGGCGTCTCCTTAGTATCATACTAGTCGATAAAATCATCTCATTTCATATGCACCGTCTAAATGCTAAAGAGAAAGTAGTAACTTTTCAATGTAAGAAAAATAAAGTAATGACGTGAAAACGTGTTTGAGTCTTTACTTTTGATATCTGATGTCTGCATTTACTACGAAGGCTGAAATGTAGGAGTGTCCATACTAATTAGCATTTCGCTCAACAATGAAAATAGTCCCTTGTAGGAGTGTCCATTATAATTAGCATATCGACAATGAAAATAATCCCTGAAGTAAATGTAATATTACCAGTTTCGTATAATATTTTGACCCCACGTTGTAATATGACTTTAGATTCATGAATGCTAAAACAAATAATGATCACAAAAACACATGTTTAATGTGATAATAACTAAACATAAAAAGATGGGAGTGGGGGTGACCAATGGTCATGGAAAAGTGACCCCCCCCCCCCATCCCCCAATTTTTTATAAAAAAAATTAACTGTTAAGATGAATTTCTTGTAGATTCTAGAATGCTTAAACAAACCATGATCAAATAACACATGTTTAATGTGATAATCACTAAACATAAATAGATGGGGGTGGGGGTCACTTTACAATGGCCATGGTAAAGTGAACCCCCCCCCCCACCACCACTTCCCCAGTGGTTTTTTTCACCATTTTGGGAAGATGACCCATACCCTTGGAATTGGGAATTTTAGCGGCATTTTCATTAACATTGGGAAAATTTTTGCATTAAATATATTTATATATTTATAAAAAGTGTACACTTGCTTATCAGGCCATTTAATTAAATAATCAATGTCATACTAAATTCAGAATGGGGAAAACTTTCTTTATTTTATCAAGGAAGTATGGCAAGTTTCAATTTACATTTTTTAAGCTTTCAATTGGGAATTTTTACCATTCAATTGGGAAAAAAAGATACTATTTGCCATTGGGAATATGACCCTATAACGGCTATAAAAATGGCCGGAAAAAAACACTGTTCCCCCAATTTTTTTTTTAAATTTAACTGTTGCGATTAATTTTTTGTAGATTCATGAATGCTAAAACAAATTATGATAAAAAAAACCCACATGTTTAATGTGATAATAACTAAACATAAATAATTGGGGGTGTAGGGGGGGGGGGGGTCACTTTACAATGGCCATGGTAAAGTGAACCCCCTCCCCACAATTTTTGTTAAAAATAATTAACTGTTAAGATGAATTTCTTGTAGATTCAAGAATGCTAAAACAAATTATGATCCCAAAAACACATGTTAAATGTGATAATAACTAAACATAAATAGATGGGGGTGGGGGGTCACTTTACAATGGCCATGGTAAAGTGACCCCCACCCCCCAAATTTTTTTTTTAAATTTAACTGTTGTGATTAATTTCTTTTAGATTCTTGAATGCTAAAACAAATTATGATCACAAAAACACATGTTTAATGTGATAATAACTAATGGACAACTTTTCATATTTCAAAGTTAATACAATTGATAAGTTGTTGATTTAATGTTTGATTCTGTAATGAAGAATATTTTCATTAGGTATATGTGTATTTTGAAACTAATATAAAATTGATAAAAGTAGACATAAGTAGTCAAGTCTAAAAACATCCCTAACAAACGGGACAGCAGTAACCTATGCGCCGACTTTTAGGATCCGATTTTTGAAGGCGCCGACTTTTAGACCGAGTTTCTCAAGGTAAGCGACCTCCCGTATTTTTTTTTTGCTTCAAACAAATTCTAGGATTTGTTTACAAAAAATAAACCGTTTTAAGCGGTGATTTTATCCTTTATTTGTTGAAATTAGATGCTCAGAAACCCCTTTACGATTGCATCGATTTGTTTACTTGTAAAATGGTCTCAATAATACACTATGATTAAAATTCCAGACACCCTTTAGAAATGGACTGATCTGAATGACATATACAGCATATTACAGAACTTTTCTGTAATAATGTTTAACATTTCTAAATCTAACATCAATTCTAAATCAACCATGATTGACAATGACATAAAAAAAGCCGGTGTTGTATAGTATTTTGACCTCTCTGTGAAATGAACTCGGGAGTCAAATTACTATATAGTAAAACGACCCCTGGGTCATTTTACTATCGCTATAGTAAAATGACCCCCCACCCCCTATAGTTAATTGACCCCCCCCCCCTGGTTTATCACCAATAAAGTTACTTCATCTTAGTTTAAGGACTAGTTACTGTTTATTGATACATCTCTTGATAAATAATAAAAAAAAAAAAAACCCAAAAAAACCCCAAAAAAACAACAAAAATTACACAAAGAAAACACTCACATGTGTAAAACAAGACCATTCTATTGTCTAGATATTTAGGTATGCTCTAGCAGTTATTATTGTTTGACAAGATTTTGCCTAGCAAAAGGTTCCTTCTAGTGCATCCCCGGATGTTTTCGTCACGTGATTAACACATACAAGCACCCTTAAAGATTTAGATGATGTTGGAAGAAAAACTTGGGCTTCAAGCGTCAAGAAATTATTGTTTCGATATGGATTCGGGTATGTTTGGATTTCACATGAAGTGGGGGATATTAATATGTTTATTTTAGCATTTAAACAACGACTATCAGATTGCATGACCCAGTACTGGCATGGTAGTATTGCAGAATCCACACGTTGTGACACTTATAAGTATTTCAAAACTTTATTAAATCCAGAAAAATATCTTTGTATTGAAATTCCCTTTTTACATAAAAAATCTCTTGCCCGTTTTCGATGTTCTAGTCACAAGCTCAAAATAGAAACTGGTCGCCACGAAAATATTGAAAGGCAAGACCGAATGTGTACATATTGTTATATTCATGCGAATATAAACGTTATAGAAGACGAATATCATGTATTTTTTCTGTGTCCGAGATATGCGGATCTGAGACTACAATGTTTACAGTCTTGGTATTCCGGTGAAAATAACTTAAAAGATTTTTATCAGCTACTACAAATAAATGACACCTTCAAACTTAGGAAACTAGCTGCATATATCCATTTTATTTTGGTACAAAATGAATCACAATTATAATAGAAAAGAATATTGTAAAATATTTCTACATAAATTGTAAGCCATATTTCATTTCATATTTTGACACTACTAAATGTTTTTAAATAATGATATGTATTTTGGGCCTGAGGCCTCTATTTACAATAGATTGATCTCAGGCGCATGAATATACATTGGCATAGATGCTATTTGGCCATATGGGGGGGGGGGGGGGGGGGGGGGGGGGGGGGGGGCTGTCACTTTACAATGGCCATTGTTAAGTGACCCCCCCCCCCCCCTCTATTTTTATGTTTAGTAATTATCACATCAAACATGTGTTTTGTGAACATAATTTGTTTAAGCATTCATGAATCTACAAGAAATTAATCACAACAGTTAAATTTAAAAAAAAATGGGGGGAGTGGGTCACTTTACCATGGCCATTGTAAAGTGACCCCACCCCCATATTTTTATGTTTAGTGATTATTACATTAAACCAGTGTTTTCTCCAAAGCGCGTTTCTTGCGTCTTTGACGCAATAAAATCTCATTTGATGCAACCAAGTTTGTTCAGTGCGTCCACGACGCAACCTTAAAACTACAGAAATTCAAATTACGCATATTTGCTTCGGCAAGCTGGTTTCAGAGTTATTTTTACAATGCTAGCTGTTTTGACAGATCACATGGTCTGATTCCTGGAAACCCCGGTCAATCGCATTGACGATTATGATCACATACATAATTTTCCGCGAAGCAATATTGCAGTTTGAAGACAACATCTATGAAAACAAACATACGCTGCAACAATAGCACTGATATATACCCAGTTTTAGGTTGTTTATATACAAATGAAATGTGGAAATATTGTGAAACTTTTCAAAAAAGTTGTTTACAATGTACGGATGATACTCGATCTGAAAAACGTTTTATTTTGTTTTCTGTAAGGTATCGAGAGGTTATGGAAAAAAGAAAATTAACTTTTAGAAAAATTATATTCGTTTTGAAAAATGATTATATAATTTCAGAAATTTAATTAATGTTTGTTAAGTTACAATTAAAATGTTTTTACATTAAGGTAACGTTACTCTAAAATGAGTTTTAACTATGAACCAGAAAAGAAATGCTATTAGGAAAAAGAGTACAACAACAAAGTTTTGTTTTCCAAAGAGTATAATGCTTAGAAACGTGAAGCTCAGCTGAAATACAAAACACTGAAATAATTTTAGTGTTTTTCATTAAAAATAATTTGGGTCATGGTGATCGAGCTGGGGTCATGACATTTGAAAAGTTCATGGCCCAGCTGTGGCCATGATCATAAAAACAACTACATGATTGTACTTTTTATAGTTTTTAGCTCTACTGGCCAAAGGCCAGAAGTGCTGATGCGATGGCGTTGTCTGTCGTCCATGGTCTGTTAGCAGCACTTTCTCTGAAACCACTAGGCCAATTAAACTGAATCTTCACATGCATGCTTCTGTTGCAAAGGAGACTATACAGAAGATTTTTTTTTTTTTTCGATCTGAAATTCAAGATGGCCACCATTACTAAAAATAGTCCAAAACTTAAAAAATCTTCTCATGAACAGCCCAACAGAGTTTTCAAAATGTTTATGTAGTAATGATGACCAACTATAGTATTGTTAGATTTGTTCAAATGGTGTCCCTATGGTTAAATATGACCCTGCCCCGAGGGTTCAGTTAGGGGACACATGTCATTGTAATATTTTTTTATTTTTTTTTTAAAATGGAAATGATTTTGCCTATATCTTCACAGAAGCATTGTTTGGTGAAGGAGGTTCAGATTGTAAAAATGAATGGGTTCCACTGTCTTAAAAGGTCAGGAGGGGCCCCAAAAGGGTAAAAATTGGGAATTACTAAAATCGTTTTCTTAAGAACAGTATGTCAGATTTGTTCATATTTGGCACAAATTATCCATATGTGTAGGGGTTTGATTGCAGATAAGAATTAAGGGGCTAAAATTTATAGGGGCCCTGTAAGGGGACTTTGAATTTTACATAGGGATACTATGGGAAAACAGAAAATTCTCTTTTTCTTTCATCTTTTCTGAAACCACTAGGCCAATTAAACTGAAACTTTACATGCATGTTTCTGTTGCATAGGAGACTATTTCGATCTGAAATTCAAGATGGCCGCCATTACTAAAAATAGTCCAAAACTTAAAAAAATCTTCTTCTCATGAAAGGCCCAGCAGATTTTCAAAATGTTTATGTAGTAATGATGACCAACAATAGTATTATTAGATTTGTTCAAATGGTGTCCCTAGGGTAAATATGACCCCGCCCCGAGGGTTCAATTAGGGGACACATGACATTATATTTTTTTTTTTTTTTTTTTTTTAAATGGAAATAATTTTGCCTATATCTTAACAGAAGCATTGTTTGGTGAAGGAGGTTCAGATATAATTTTGTTAAATTTGTTCAAATCTTGTCCCTAGGGTTAAAAATGACCCCTCCCCGATATTTCTATTGCATGGGAGAATTTCAAAAAGTGCTATGGCCACTATGAGTCAGAAGAGCGTCCTCAGGCACCCTTGGGCCTCTTGTTGTAACTTGTTGCCAGAAATGAAACATTCATTTGAAGTTAAATTCTTAACTTAAGTTGCAGCTTTGATTGAGAAATTTGTGTGAAACAGGAAGAAATTTGTGTGAAACAGGAAGTAATACTGTTTTTGTAAAATATGTATTAATTTACCTCCATTTATTCAAGTTATTAAGTTTAAAACTAGTCAATTGATCCCCAGATTTTGAAAATGACCCCCAGATTTTTAGTCAGTAGGTCATCAATGACCCCGAAAAAACTGGAGCTGGAGAAAACACTGTTAAACACGTGTTGTGTGATCATAATTTGTTTTAGCGTTCATGAATCTAAAAGAAATTCATCATAACACCAGCAACATGTCGAAATACGGCGCTAGATTATAAAAGTATCTGGTAAGTTAAATCAGCTGTAAATTAAATTGCGCATTAAACTGTCGAAATTAGGGGCATTTGCTCTAGATCAGGATAAAATATTGAAAAATAATACGTGAACTGTGAGAGAAAACTTGCTCTTACTTTAAAACGTGAATACTTCATTTCAGTATTTAATCTCAATAAACTTACAATGTTTGCTGTCACTGTCCATGAGTCACAACCACAACACACCAAACACTGAAAACAGTAAAGGGCGTCACACATTACAAAGTCCAATAACATGTGTACGATCCAACTGAAAACCTAGCAAAAGGTTCCTTCTAGCGGATCCCCGGGTGACTCGTCACGTGATTAAAACATACAAGCACCTGCATATATATACACACACATTTTACACATATGCATATACGGAACGCAAGAAAAACGATATAGACAGGTCAAAATATATGAAAGGAAGCATTTGCAAACCTGAACTTCAGCATTTGCAAATATTGCACAGATATATTTGAAGCTAAATTATCACGTGACAAGCGACTATTTCATTACGTGATTATTTGGCGGGAGTCTATGCATATTCATTATATTAATCTCTATTCTATATTATCAAATATTCAATGCAGGGGTTAATAATCTATACGAATAATTGTTCGTCGGTCTGCTGTTAAAAACTTGCATTTTTACAATAGATTGACTTTAAGGCGCATGAAATTACATTGGTATAGAGGCTATTTGTGATGACTATGCACGAGTCCCGTTCGTAACTACTCGGCGATCTCCGGCATGCTCGGATAATAACGTAGTAATAGCCAAGGTGTTCCGAGTGGCACGAGTCCTAGCACTCGTGAAACATCGGGTATTTCCGTATCCTCCGTATAATACACCTTGTGTATAGCTCTAGAATACACCAACGCACATCGCCTGTTTAGTTTAAACATATTTTATTGCCAAATAAACACATATTACAATATTTATCATGCATATAAGTTAAATACAATTTAAGGCAAAAGGGTCTGGCCACAAGTTCTCTCAACATTAGATTCGGCCATTCCCTTTCAACTATATTTTGCAATTTTAACGATGGTTAAGATATATTACATTCCCGGCAGGTAAATATGAATGACATAAAGTGTAGTTAATGAGAAAGTATACATGCGTACTCACGCAAACACACACGGACACACGCACACACACACACACACACACACACACGCACGCACACATACGCACACACGCCCGCACACACATATATACACAGACATTCACATGCAAACATACATACACGCACACACATATGAATGTATGTTGAGGTATTTACTGAAAAGCGAAAATCATTTTATTTTTTGCTTTTTTTTTTTTTTAAATGAAATTAAATATTAAATTATTAGAAAATATACACACACACACACACACATAAATGTATATAAAGTATTATCTGGTTGGTCACTGATATTCACGCGATCGGTTATGGTGTGGTAGCTGTTACAGAGTCAGGGGAGAAAAACAAAATACTATAACGAAATTAATTATTGGAATCTTCTGGATTCGTGAATGAAAGTTTGAACACTTTCGAAGAGATTTATGTTATCTTCACATGAATGATCGTCTGATCCATATAACAGCTTTTTGACATTGAGTGGATGGAACAACCTTGTGTTTTGAAATAATTTAATTCTTTGTTGTACAAAAAGAATGCAGTTAAAAAAGTAATGTTCAGCATCTTCCACTCCATGCGTACAGATACATGTTGGATAATTTTCTATATGATTAACGTAAAGATCATGATTTAAGTTACTACAATTATTTCTTAGTCTTGCATGCTGTGCAGATAATATTCGTATACCATAGTTAAAGTGTTTTGGAACTATAACTGGATGAAAACAAGTATTTATAAGGTTTCGTTTATATATTGATAATGATGGTGCTTCCCTTAAAGCAACTGATAGTTTATTCCACAACGAAACTGTTGATGGAATGAAAGAATTTGCAAAGAGCTCAGTTCGTCTGGTAATGATATCAAGATCTTGTGAGTTTCTAAGATCGTATGTTGTTCTACTACTAACTGTATCGGGAAATAAATCTATTAAGTAGTTTGGTGTCATACCATGTTTTATTTTGTATGCCAATATCAATTTTTGATACTTTCTTCTGTCTGACAGAGATAACCAGCCAATTTCTTTATATAATTTTGAAATGGATATTGATCTTGTTGTGCCAGTAACAATTCTGGCAGCTTCATGTTGAATTTTTTCTAAGTTGTCTTTCTCGTAGCAGGTACAGTTATCCCAAACTACCGAGGCGTATTCTAAAATTGGGCGAATAAATGATATATAAATTTGATTAAGAGAGTCCCTACGTATTTTAAATTTAACTTTTCTCATCATGCCAAGAATTTTGGATGCAGACTGTATTATGTTTTCAATATGAGCGTGCCATTTACCATTATTACTGATTGTAAGGCCCAAGTGTTTGTGATTTTCAACAAATGTTACAGGAATATTTTCAAACAATAGTGATGGATTACGAACTTTTTTTGATGTGAATAATATTGCTTCAGTTTTCAAGGGATTGAACGTAACTAACCACTGTTTTGACCAAGCAGATAACATAATTAGATCGTGATTTATTATACCTTCAAGATCTGATATATTTGTGGCAGAGCTCGCTAAGGAAGTGTCATCTGCAAACAAACGTGCAAGACTTAATAAATTGTCTGCTATATCATTTACGTAAATTAGAAATAGTAATGGACCCAGGACAGACCCCTGCGGTACACCAGCATTGACGGACATTGTATGAGAAGAGGATGTGCCGACAAATACCTTTTGGCTCCTACCGGAAAGATAGTTATTGAACCAATTTAAGATTTTGCCATTTATACCGTATTGTTGCATTTTGAATAGAAGGCCTTTGTGCCAGACACGGTCGAATGCTTTAGAAATATCACAGAAGACCATACAAGTGTTAAGTTTAGAGTCAGTTGAATTAACAATTTGGTGGTATATGTCGATTAACTGGTATACAGTGGAATGACCAGTTAAAAAACCTGATTGTCTAGAATATATAAGATTATCAGAGATAAGGTAATTATATATATACTTATACACACAACGTTCCATAAGTTTACCAATACAACTTAACAGGGAAATAGGTCTGTAATTACTAACACACGATGAATCGCCTTTCTTATAAAGGGGCATAACAAGTGCATGTTTCCAGTTACATGGAAAAGATTCCTCGCGAATAGACTTATTAAATAAAATACATAAAGGTTTTGAAATTGTACCCTTGGTTAGTTTTAAAATTCTGTGACTTACTAGGTCTGGCCCTACAGCTTTATTAATACCTAAACAAGAAATCATATCTTCAATGTCGTTCTTTAATATAGTTATGTCGTTAATTGTTCTGTCTGTCCGTATGCTCGGTTCTGGTAGGGTTGACCCTCTATCATCTACGTTAGAAATAGAGCAAAAAAACTCATTTAAACAATTTGCTTTCTCATTGTCTGAGAAACATATATTTTCGGAGCTGTCGTTGAGTGTTGTTTTCAGTATTGGGATTGTTTCGGATTTACTATTATTTTTAACCAAGTTCCTTAAGATTTTCCAGTATTGATTTGGATTGTCTGTCCGAGATGTGGCAATATTTTGTTCCAAGTTGCTGAAAAAGCGTTCTTTTGCATGTTTTTTCAAGTTGTTAACCTTGTTCCTTAAACGTTTGTATTTTGTCCAATCATCTTGGTTTGTACTTTTGGTCGCTATTTTCTTTTGTCTGTCTCTTTGTCTTGAAGTTGTTCGTAACTGTGAGTCGTACCAGGGTTTGTCATTAGGTCGAATTGTTACTTCTTTGGATGGGATACATTTAGTCATAAGTGATAGTAATGTCTCTGTAGATCGTGAACATGAGTCATTTATGTCAAGTTCTTCAATAAAGTCCCAGTCTTGGTCGGATATCATGCGGTTTAACGTTTCATAGTCACCTTTTTTGTAATTCCAGATTTTTCGCTTTGAACATGTTTGTTTGTAATCGTGAAACTTTATTACACACATCGCCTGTGTTAAAAGTCTGTGTCCATTCGCGTGAAAGTAACAAATTATGTATCCGTCATTAAGTTGAATATATGGCGTTATTATATCATTTTTTTTATTTATACACTCGACATGGGTCATGCTTATAGGGATATTTAAAATATGAGTCTTGATTAACCAACGTTTGTATTTTCAACGTACATGTATATAAACATATACAACATAAACAAACAAAATGGCTGACTTGTTCGCTGATAGCGTTGAATATGCAAAGAAAAGCATGAAAATCAACTTTAATTTCACTGAAAATCAGCTGGAAGCAATGAGAAGTCTTTTTTCTTTAAAAGATACGTTGGCTGTATTGCCAACAGGGTCTGGAAAAAGTGTAATTTTTCAGGTATTGACAGATTTTACTGTTGTGTTTATTAAGTAAATATCACGCTCTAGTAATTCTCACGCTAGACGGAAGTTGTACTTTTCACCATGCGGTTCCGCCTTCATCAATAAAACTGAATAAACATCATTACACACGAGCTGTGTCTGTTATTTAACCCCAAGAACATTATATCTGGCGACGAGGATACTGAACCGTCACGATGGCGATGCAACTGCCTGCATTTCCGCCATTTCAAGTGCATCAAGAAGAGCAATCGGCGGGAACGCGTTGGAAGAAATGGCTCGACAAATTCGAGAACATGATTTGTGCTTTAAACATAGACACTGACCAAAGAAAGAAGGCCATGCTATTGCACTATGTTGGTGACGAAACCTACGGCATATTCGACAGCTTCACCGACGAGAAGAAGGGTGTAGGCGCCACAGTGACTGAAGATGAAAATCAGGTACCAAATGAATACAATGTGCTAAAACAATCATTGACAGACTATTTTACACCCAAGAAGAACACATCATACGAAGTGTTTAAGTTTCGTCAGGCGAACCAGAATGCTGGTGAACCAATTGACTCATACCACACCAGGCTCAGAACACTGGCGAGCACATGTGACTTTCATGATTCTGACAGAGAAATATTGAGTCAAATTATTCAAGGGTGTACTTCATCCAGAATCAGACGAAGAGCACTCAGAGACAATTACACTCTAGATAAGGTGCTTGATGAGGCGAGATCCCTCGAACTCTCAGAATCCAGGGCTTCAGTTATCGAGAGCAGTGCTAGCCATGTCAATGCAGCATTCAGGGGAAAACCAAACGACGTTGATGTACCAAACTCTAGGACAAACCAACCGCACAGCCAGCCAAGAGGGAGAGGACGTGGTGTTTCACGTGGTGCCAGGCAGCGACATCAACCAGAGAGCAGAAAGTGTAGAAACTGTGGTGGTGACTCTATGCACAAAAACTGTCCCGCATATGGGAAATTTTGCAATTATTGTAAAAGAAAAAATCATTTTGCCATAGTGTGCAGAAAGAAACTATACCCAAAACATGTTAATTTCACGGAGTCCAACCCCGAGAGGGCTCGGACAAATGACAGTTCCAGTGATGAATCTGTTTTTAATATACAACAATCAAAATCCTGCACTCCCTCTGTAGTTGCAAAGGTACTCGATAGTGATATTGAGTTCCTTATTGACACAGGGGCGAGTGTAAACATTGTCAGTGAAACAGTATACAACCAAATGTCAAACAGGCCTAAACTCCAGAATCCATCCCCACTCATTTATGCATATGGTTCCTCAGATCCTTTAAAGGTTAAAGGTAACTTTCATACTCAAATAAGATACAAAAGTAATGAAATAGGTGCATATTTCTATGTTGTTGAAAACGCAAAAAGTCGGTTTTCTCGCTGTCTTCTTGGGGCTACAACTGCACAGGCTTTGAACATGGTTCACTTTGCTTTCTCCTCTCATTGCAATTCTGTTTCAGAGCAGTTTCCCTCACTGTTTGACGGCAAGATGGGTAAGATAAAGGACACCAAAGTCAGGTTGCACATTGACCAGAATGTCTCTCCTGTTTCCCAGCGCCATTGGCGCATACCTTTTCATGTCCGGAAAAGTGTAGAAACCGAGCTCAAGCGTCTTGAAGACCTTGATGTTATAGAACCAGTCAATGGCCCTACACCTTGGGTGAGTCCAGTGGTGGTTGTCCCAAAGAAAACCTCAGGGGTAAGAGTATGCATTGACATGAGAATGGCGAACAAGGCCATTAGTAGGGAGAAACACCCCATGCCCACTGCAGATGAGCTTATGGCCGATCTGAATTCTTCTACAGTTTTCAGTAAGCTTGATTTGTCAAATGCCTATCATCAGCTTGAGCTAGAAGAGTCCAGTCGCTATATAACCACTTTCAGCACTCATGTAGGTCTAAGACGGTACAAGCGATTGCTATTTGGGGTCAATGCTGCATCAGAAATCTTCCAGAAGATTATTGCTGATCTGCTAGCAGACATTCAAGGTGCAAAGAACCTTTCTGATGACATTATCATTCATGGTAAAGACCAATCTGATCATGACCGTGCCCTTCAGTTAACATTAGAAAGGCTTAGTAGCATGGGCGCTAAGCTAAACAAAGATAAATGCATTTTCTCTGTTAACAAAATCACTTTCTTTGGACATGTTTTCAGCAGTCTTGGTGTTTCAGCTGACCCAGAAAAGATCAAGGCTATTGTTGGGCGAGCTGCTCCAAGAGACCCTGCTGAAGTAAGGTCATTTCTTGGTATGACTCAGTATATCTCCAGATACATACCTCGCTATGCTACAATTACAGAACCTCTCCGTCGACTTACGCGGAAAGACACTCCCTGGTCTTGGGCTCAAGAAGAGCAAGGTTCTTTTGAGAATCTCAAAACAGCTCTGTCGAGTTCACATGTGATGGTTTATTTCGATCCAAAGAAATCCACAGAAGTCGTAGTAGATGCATCCCCTGTCGGGATTGCAGCTATTTTAGCTCAGGAGGGTAAAGTTGTTTGTTATGCTAGTCGAGCACTTACAGACGTTGAACAGCGATACTCGCAAACAGACCGAGAGATGTTAG
Organism: Panopea generosa; assembly: GCA_029582155.1. NCBI lineage: Eukaryota > Metazoa > Mollusca > Bivalvia > Adapedonta > Hiatellidae > Panopea > Panopea generosa. Next base: position 18,265,899 of record CM055907.1, read on the forward strand.
CTGTTGTGTATGGGGTAGAACACTTTCATTTGTATCTGTTTGCCTCGGAATTCAAGGTAATTACTGATCACAAACCTCTGCTTGGTATTGTTCATAGTCAGAAGCCTGCTTCTCCACGCATGGAACGTTGGCGTCTTCGTCTCAGGCCGTATCATTTCACTCTAGAATATAGGCCAGGCAAAGATGATCTAAATCCTGCAGACTTCATGAGCAGACACCCTTATGATCAGCCTAAGAGAGACAATGCTGCAGAAGCATATGTGGCTTTCATAAGTCAACATGCTGTCCCAAAGGCAATATCTTTTGATGAGGTTCAAAAGGCAACATCGTCTGATCAAACTCTTCAGAAAGTGATGATTGCTGTTCAGACAGGCAGATGGTGGGATGACCCAGATCTATCACCTTATTCACGTTTCAAAGATGAGTTTGCAGTCTATGATGGTGTAGTCCTAAGAGATCATAGGCTGGTAGTTCCCTCTTCTTTGCAGGACAGAGTCATTGACATTGCACACAACACCCATCAAGGCATTGTCAAAACTAAACAGCTTATCAGGGAAAAAGTGTGGTTCCCTGGTATCGATAGAATGGTTGAGGAAACCATCAAAGCATGCATTCCATGCCAGGCGTCTTATCCTGGATCCACCAAGCGTGAACCAGTTTGCCCGACCCCATTGCCGTCTGAGCCTTGGTCTGAGATTGCCATAGATTTTGCTGGACCATTTCCATGTGGTCAATATGTTCTGGTGGTACTAGATGAGCATAGTCGATTTCCAGAGGTCGAAATTGTCTCTTCTACCTCTGCAAAAGTCGTTTGTCCAAAACTCAGTTCGATATTTGCTAGACAGGGATTCCCGACTGTTGTGAAAACAGATAATGGTCCCCCTTTTCAAGGACATGAGTTCTCAGATTTTGCCAAAGTGTGTGGATTTAGGCACAGAAGAATCACTCCTTTGTGGCCAGAAGCTTATGGTGCTGTTGAAAGATTCATGGGCACACTGAACAAATTTGTCCGCGCTTCTGTTGCAGGAAATAAAAACTGGAAGGCTGAGCTTGACAGTTTTCTCATGCACTATAGAGCCACTCCCCATGGTGCAACTCAATTGTCTCCCTTTGAGGCTCTGACAGGCAGGAAGATGAGCATAGGTCTCCCTCACATTCCCAAAAAGGAGTCTATCCCCGTCTCAGCTCGCATGCGTCAGAATGATACATTGAGTAAAAGCAGAATGAAGGAATATGCAGATAAAAAGAGGCGTGTATTGCCATCCTCTCTTTCTCCAGGCTCCCATGTTCTACTTAAGCAACGTAAGGTGAATAAACTTACACCACCTTACAACCCTGATCCCTACACTGTTGTCCAAAAACATGGTAGTATGATCACAGCTGAGCGCAATGGTCATTGCGTTACCCGAAATTTTTCCTTCTTCCGGCCAGTGAATGTCGGACCATCATTTTTCGAAGCAGAGGAAGAAAACGATTACACCAGAAAAGGAGATGGAGATAGTCCTCCAGTAGAAAATAGGTCTAGTCGCAGTCTGTCCCCTGATCCTGGTCAAAGTTCGAGCACCGTGACTGTAGCTCCGAGAAGAAATCCATCTCGTAATGCCGGAATGCCTCAGAGATACAAAGACTTTGTTGTAAAGTGAGACATTCGGGTGTTTATTTTATCAAAATGAAAACCGCAATTTCTTTGAGATTTTACATATTTAATCTAGTCATAAAACTGCATCTAGTCATTCTTCATAGTCATGCATACATTTATCCAGTCCCGAAAGTTAAATAAGAATACTGTTTGAAATTTGATTTTGTACTGTTGTGACACTTGTCTCAAAGATTTTACATTTTTATTATTTATAAAGGGTTAAAGTTCTTTTAATAACAATTGATTGATTTAAAAGAACTTTTATATTTATATGCTTTCCTCTCAATACAGAAAACATTGATTACTGATATTAACCTTGAAACAAATTTCTGCTATCTTTATAATAAACATGATTATACTTTTTGGAAACTTATGAAGCTTTGTTCAAGGTTGGGAGGAATGTTGTGTTTATTAAGTAAATATCACGCTCTAGTAATTCTCACGCTAGACGGAAGTTGTACTTTTCACCATGCGGTTCCGCCTTCATCAATAAAACTGAATAAACATCATTACACACGAGCTGTGTCTGTTATTTAACCCCAAGAACATTATATTTACTAAAACTTTTAAGCCAGCCGGGCAGTGTTTCAACCACTCGTGAAACATCGGGTATTTCCGTATCCTCCGTATAATACGTCTATTGCGTAGCATAAAGGCCGAGGTGATCAGATTGGAGTCCAAGAAGGAAGAGGCTATTAATCAAGGGAAGAGGCTATTTATCAAGAAGGTTCCCCTGTCACTGCGCATGATCGATATTTTTTCATATTCGCAATATCTCTCCTGCGAATATTTTTGGAGAGTATTGAACCTTCTTGACGTTTATCTGTTTATATTACATTTTTCTGCATTGTGAAGGAAAAATAATATTCTCTTGACGAATATACATTATATTTTTCTACATTGTGAAGGAGAAATAACATTTAGACATTGATTGGTAGGTGTTTTTCGATCAGAGTTCTGTAAATATCATAATAATGTGACTTTAAAATTTGGTTTTACCAGTGGGTGTTTGTTATTTTTAGGTTTTTATGAGTATAACAACGTAATCGATAACTTATATACCTTCGTTACAAAAATTGTTACTCCCCCCCTTCCCTTACACACATACAAACATGTATATGGAACTGCCATTATAAGAGTTTAAAAGCAAAAACATCAAAATAATACACCGCAATAAATGCACCCCACCCACAAACAGATCTATAACAGTATACTGCAGTCTCAACAAACGTTTACTCTTCGAGAAAAAATGACAGTGATTGTTTCTTTTTATACTTATTAAAGAGTGGTTTAAAACATTAAATATTGTTCTGTAACTTCTGTGTATCAATATTAAGTGTGTTTTTTATTGTAGAAATTGTAAATACAGAAAACAGGTAATACTTTCTTAGCTTTACACAGGAAGTCTATCAGGGAGAAAGTCTTTGTAGTACAAGAAAGTACAAACTCCTCCAAGGAGTGAGATGTCAGTTCAAGTCTGACCTTGGACAAATTGATAGACTTCCATTACTTTTTCATAATGATATATAATAAAGGCATTCAATTGTGCAATGATGTGGACTTTGGTTAAAATATTTGGTATGAAATATGGCTTATTTATACAAATAAGACAATCATTAAGCAAAGTTCAAATTATAAACTTTTTAAACTCTATTTAGTTTCCATTCTGTAAGGCAAATTGAAATGAAAATAAAGAATATTGAAATACTTGCATACAATCATTCAGTCTGTATGTCAACTATATATAGTGTGTTATTGTCAGTCACTTCACTTCAATTATTAATTATTGTATTCCATTTTTTTAATAATGTAAAACTTAAACCCAAAATAATACTGGTGTGTATGGCATGCTATAAGTACAAGCATTCAGTTATTTAAGATTTGGAGATACTAATTAGTTTGAACTTTTGATATATGACACTGTCAAAGGTTCACGTACAGCAGGCCAAAAATAGAATTAGTAACATATTTTATGGTCATTAAGCGAAGAGAGTGGACATCTGATATATAGAAAATCGTGCGTTTTGTGTTAATGATGTGCGATGTTGAACCAATAGAAACTGCATTTCGTTTCTCTATGAAAATCAATTGAATTTGGGTAGTGCTTAAAGTACCAGTTTGCATTTCATTGGCACCATGATGTTGCTTTGCTTTTAGCTTGTAGGACATTACATTTCATGGGATGCTTACTGTAGCCTAGGTAGCCATAAAGATGTGCACAACTGTGCTTATTCAACAGGACTTGGAACAAAGTCACTATTCAAACAATGACATTAAATTGGTAGCTAGATACTTCTGTTTTTTTTTCAATATAAAAAAAACATCATCATAGTTATTCTTTTATCTTTAATAATTTGAAATTATATTGTAAATTTTACAATTGTGAGTTTTCATTGAAAGATGAAAAACATTCTCTAGTCTAGTTCGGACTTCAGACATTAATCTAGCCTGTTTTTCATCACTGGATCAAACTCAAAATTATGCTACCATTTCTGAAATAAACACAAACTTACTTATTAATATAAGCATTTTTCACTATCCTCATTTCATAAATTCAAAACTGATTTACAATACGTAGTATGAAGCCTCCAACAGGTATCCTTAGTTGGGATTGAACCAACATCTTCCATCTTAAAGACAGATGTACTTCATTGTACTATAAGGATGCATTTTGAAGCTGCATTCAACTTACACTGTACATTAATTATGATAGTTCAAATTCCTGTTTTATTTTTAAGTCTTACAGTAATTCAAGCTTTAAAAATGTTTGCTTTTAATTATCAATTTTGTAAAAATTAATTCGTCGCCATTAAGCAAACTTGAATGAACCGACAAATGAGAAAAAAAATTTCAATAATTTTACACTCTTTCTACAGCAACACGCATACACATACAGGTATGAAGAGGTACATAGGTAAGAGAAGTAAACTTACCTTGACACTCCATGTACATAGGTATGAGGAGAGAGAATCTTACCCCAACACACATACACTCCTCATACATATGTACGAGGAGAGGGAGACTTACTTTGACACACATTCACTCACCATATATTGGTATGAGGAGAAGGAAACTTACCTTGACACACATATATTCCTTGAACATAGGTATGAGGAGAGAAAAACTTACCTTGACACACATACACTCCTCATACATGGGTTTGAGGAGAGAGAATATTACCTTGACACACATACACTTCTCATACATTGATATGAGGAGAGGGAATCTTACCCTGACACACATACACTCTTATACATTGGTACGAGGAGAAGGAATCTTACCCCGACATACATAAACTCCTTTTTTCTTCTGTGTTGCCTTGAAACTGAGTTGTTTTTCTATTTTCTTGTTTGATGAGATTGTTTACTTTGGATTAAGTTTTTCTATTGTGTTTATTGTGCCATGAGTAGAATCTATACATATAACATCAGGGGCATAATGTTTAAATTCTATAGCCTGTTCTTTGGTCATCAGATCCAACATGAAATCTTCTTTCCTAAGTTGGATAGAATTAGATTGTGTGTGTTGCTGCTTATATAACAGCACAGGATTATTGGGGAGTGACTGCAGACTTTGAACACTTAAATGCACTGATGTTGACTACTAATATTTTGTACAAGGACACCCATGGATAAACGTGACCTAATCTGATTCCTTACAGATTCTGGGAAAGGAAGAAAAACGAGTTTGATTTAAACCAGTTGCATGAAAATGAATCTGTATGTACTAAACAGAAACAACCCCAGAACTTTGCACTATTACATTCATTCTTGATGGGCAGATCTTACCTATTTTTGCTGAGCCTTTACGTGCACGTTTATTACTTAAAACAGCATTCTTAATGTTATTACTATTTTCACTAAGTTTTGAACCACTACGATAACATATAAAGTTCTTGTATACTTTACCACAGACCTTTTTCGTAGCTAAGCACTTAAAAAATACATTATTTGTACATTCCTCATTGGATTTCCAACACATAAATTCCTGTTCAGTTTTAAAATTAAATGTTTGTATTGCCATTTTAATAGTTCCATGAATAGTCTTAAGGTGTTCAGTCATTTTATCTACTGTCCTAAAATTTTCAGAACAAGATGGTACACTGCAAGGAATTGAAGTCAATGTTTTTTCCTTTTTGTCTAAGTTAGTATTTAAAAGATAAAACATTAAGTTGACAGGAAAGATACATAAACATAATGGAGATTAAGATCATTGAAAAAAAAAAACTAGTACAATAATCACCCGTCCAGCTCGGTTTTATACAAAACGTATACATAGCTACTAGTCAAGCCCATATCCTCTCACGGCAACCAGTATAGCAGTGCGAGTGATCCCAGTAGCGTGGCTGTAAATATCTTAGCTTCAACAGTGTCCTTTTGGATATTTAACTGTTGCCGTTTTGTAGCTGTTGTTGCTGCTGCTGCTGCTATTTTCTATGTTGATGGTGTTGTTGTTGTTGTTGTTATTATTATTGTTTTGTTGTTGTTGTAACTGCTGGTGATGTTGTAGCTGTTACTGCTGCTGTTACTGCTGTTGCTGTTGTTGTAACTGCCGATGTTGTTGCAGATGTTACCGCTGTTGCTGTTGTTTGTTATTGTTGTAGTTGACGAATGAAATTTAATAAAAAAATAAATTTTACTTTACGTGTGCATGACATATAAACAGTAAACACGCTTTTGTTGTCGTTGTTGTTGAACTGGATGTTTTATTGTCACATGTGATGCACTTATATTGTATTTACAATAAATGTACAAGTATTGCCAATTTGACTATTTGATTATGTTCTATTTTGTTACTTATACAGTAAAAAGGTAGAGCAAAAATGCCGCATGTATCCGACATGCCTAAACCCCATTTATAAACATACTCCAATAATAACAAGGTGTAAGTAACCTTGACGCTAACAATGGGTGTTGTTTTGTATCACCGATATTGTGTATGCAAGTAATTGCAAACATACCCCAATTGAGACTTGTTTCCCCTGGTAAACGTAAACATATTTTGGAATGCATTGTATTGTCTTTCAACACTGCGCCTCACTAAGAATGCATTGTTCTCTATCCTATAATTCATAAATAGCGAATTATTAATATGTTTGTCACTTGTTTATCTTCAAGTTGTTTTCATTTTTTGTCAAACGAATTGTGAATATGAATATGTGCGTACCGTCATCATGCACTGCATGCTCGACAGCTGATCAATCTAATCTCATTCATTGGGTTTAACCAAGGACTTGTATAGACTCTATATAATTCCCGGGGTTTAATGGCTGTTACCAAACGATTTTTTTTTACTAACCATTATCAAGGTGCACTCGTACCCCGGGTAGCAATTATTAGTGGATGTTATCCACCAGTGCATTGACATTGTTTTAATAATACATATAAAAACGCACAGAAACATTGTTGTATTAGTATCGATGCGATTCGATTCCACTAAAAATAATGTCCGGTGATCTGTCGTGTATATTAAAATTCAGTTGCATTTTAAATACCTTAGCAATATTAGCTTTGAATAAATTTTTGTTTGTCTGGGCGTATATTAACCCCTGTACTACATGTCCCAAAGCTATGTGTGTAAATGATGTGAACATATGTGGCTTTTTTATTTGATTGATTTGTTGATTGATTGATTGATTGATTGATTGATTGATTGATTGATTGGATATTTGGCGTCATTTAATGCCATCAATGGCTAACTGACGATCAGTTAACCTAACCACTCTTCCTTCGGATCCTGAAAGGTTAACCAGTACTCGAGCACATCCATCTCCACAAGTAAGTGTTAATTTCCACCACTTGAATCAACGTTGATGGACGAATGGTAATGAGACTCAATGTCGTATATCAAACATAACAGAGACTGTAGCCGTGCGGGGATCCGAACTCACGGTCCCTGGCCCTTTGATAGTGAGACGCGCTATACCGACCAAGTTAATCGTACCCAGCTGTGTTGTGTTTTGTGGTGGCTTTATTGAACTATAACCGGCTGTAACACTATCCGACTGTTTACTACCTAATCGTTCTGATTGTATTGTGGTGAATATAATCGACACTGATACATACCGATAAGTCTTCCTGGATCTAGATTATAGCCATATATATGTGGGAATATAAAAAAAACACGCTGTTTATTATATGGTATTTATTTGTATGGTGAAACTTTCCACATATATTTCTGCCTAGTTCCTTGACTGATAATATCAATGTATTATTATATCATCGTCAGCTGTAGTCATATTACTAAATGTTTTAAATGTTTTTACGTAGCTTGTTTATTTTTCACGACTTTGCTGTTGTGCATATTTAACTTGTTTGGTTTAGTTTAAAGTTTAAAGTTTAAAGTTTAGTTTAAATTTATTTATTTTACTTCGATTGTAACCCGTTTGGTTATCAACGACCTTGCCATGTTGCTTTATAATAAGTCTAATATCGATCTAATTACAGATGCTTTAAAACTTCCCTGTCTTTGTTAACAGCTAGACATTGCTACCTGCAATTACTTTTTTTATATATATTTAAACTACGTTGAAGAATCGATAATCCGTGGGGCGTTTTCGCACACAGTAGCGGGAAATCCCGTAAAAATCCACAACGTGATTCATATTATGATAGAAATTAAGGCCAAGCATAGACATTACACGTACACGTGTATGTGCAATTTGAACAATCGGACCTTGAGTGTGCAGCATGATATGACAATAAATAAGTAATCAGTCGTTATGTATATACATGCTTAAAAGAGAAAGTAGGCTAAAATGAAAAAAAATGAATGCAATTCTTGTGAAAACGTTATTTATTGGCCCCGAAAAGTAACGCCATACTCGGATTTTCCAAGAAAGCTAATTTTAGAAAATTGATTTGCGCTGTTGGTAGAGTTTTGTAGCGTATATTATCAGGGGTAAATGCAAAAACTTGAATTAAAGAATATATCTTTTAGACAAAGTTGTTTATTTTGAGTGCCTAAATAAGAAACCCGGCTATGTCTAATATGCAATAGTAGGGCCTGCAAAAATAAATATATCTTCATTTATTGATGGGCAGATTCAAGAAATCTAGCCGTAAAATCTGTAAGACAGGCCCTATAGTTAAATATTAGGTACTATACTGAGAAAATCTTCATTTATTAGTTGACATATAGAAATCTAGCCATGAGATCTGTATTAGACAGGGCCTATAGTTAAATATTAGATACTATACTGAGAATACCTTCATTTATTGGTTGACATATATATAGAAATCTAGCTGTGAGATCTGTAATACAGGGTCTATTGTTACATATTAGACACTATACAGAGAATAACTTCATTTATTGGTTGACATATAGAAATCTAGCCATGAGATCTATAAGACAAGGCCTATAGTTACATATTATACACTATACTGAGAATAACTTCATTTATTGGCTGGCAGATTGTCATATTTGTTCATATTTGGCTTAGAGATAAGTCTTAAGTAGTTAATTCTTATAGTTATGGGACTTAGAATTTTACATAAGGATACTATGAGAAAAGAGAACATTCTCATTTTTATCAAGTTATCATCAGATTCATTTTATTATCATTATTACTTTAATTTAAATAAATATAGTAGTTGTAGTAGTAGTAGTAGTAGTAGTAGTAGTAGTAGTAGTAGTAGTAGTAGTAACTTATACCAATATGTTTGAAATGCACAGCTTTCATTATTTTATCTCGATTATCATTCACTTTTATTATTATCATTTTATTATCATTTTCATTATTTTTTTAATTAATTTAAATTATCATTTAATTTAATATTGAATGAAGGTCTCCCCAAACATTCCTTTTTTTATTGTGCGTCTCCCAAGCACATCGGAAATTCAAATAAAACAAAAGCTATCCATCGTCTAACTGCCTTAAAATTCATTGTATATCTCCTATATACGACAGAGTATGGTATATTAACTGGAAATTTATTTAGATTAATATTATATAAATTTGTCTAACAATTCTCATGACTGACATTATTTACGACCAGCACTGTGAGAATCGTAAGACAAAACCGGATGTCTGACGAATCTCATGGGCTACACCGTATTTCCGTTTCCGACGCGGAAATAATACTATTTATTAAGTGTTGAGGTGGACTTTATCGATTTTTATTAATACAACGTATGTTTGTCATTGTAGCTTCGTGCTTTATGTCTGTTACTGACATATTTCGTTTATTGTTCATAAAATATTTATCTTAGTCGGCTCTTATAACTGAAAATAGCACATAGAACATAGCCATGCAATAACTCACTGACGTATGCATAACAAGTACATCCTTTCCAAAAAACATCACGATTAATTTAATGCGTCGTCGCGGCGTCAGAATTTAAGCAACTATAAATCAAGGACTTAAAGGATATAATTCCTTGTATCAATAATTATTCGATTACAAAAAATAACAATGGGAAGAAATGTGATTATCACGAACGTGTGAATAAAATTAATCACATTGGAATTGCCTGCCCTTGCCGCTAGGGTTGGACGCCATGTTAGATGTTTCTGGAGACGGTACACAACATTAGCTAAAAATGAAACTGAAGCGATTTTTACTCCGATACTATCCCCCAGGTATTTTAAGCTGATATATTAAAAAAAACGTTACTATACATGTTTCTCTTGCCCCAGATTTTAATAAGGTACGAACCTAAACTGCTTACAGAATCGGAAAATAAAGCCGAAAAAAAGAAAATCTTAGTGCAGGCACAATCTTGAAACAATTCGAGACAATTGTGGCAGTGTTAAAATACGAATAGTATATTTGGAAAATGTAATGATAACGTCCAAGTTAACATCAGAAAACTTGGTTAATTTTGATAGTTTTATGGTTTCAACCAAGTGATATTTGACTGAGTGGACTTGTGATGTTAGGCTGAGCTACTATTAAACGCAAATTCCTATTTAATGTATACTGGTCATATCTAATACTGTGAGTCTAATTTTTTTTAATCATGTAAAGAATGGCATCGGTATTAAACAGTTATAAGGTAGCTTAAGTGTGCAGAGTAAAAAACAGTTGCTGATACGAAATGCAAACAAATGCCAATGCTAACGGAAGTTGGAGCTTTGCGCATGTCTTCCCAGATTGTTATTATACGGGCATTCACAGTATTAGGTATACAAGCGGTTACACTAAATAGCGAAAAGGACTTTTTTTTAAGAAAAGGAGCGATTAAATCAACATTTCTTTATTAAAGTGCATAAATTTGTTATTTTATTGAAAAGAACATTAAATAAATAGTACGTGCATATTTTTAGAAGATTTTGTTGACAAATTAATGTTTTATTACCAAAATGAAATCGTCCATGTATAGAAATGGGGAATTGGTTTTAAGAAAAGGACTTTTTTTTAAGAAAAGGAGCGATTAAATCAACATTTCTTTATTATATTGCATAGATTTGTTATTTTATTGAAAAGAACATTAAATAAATAGCACATGCATATTTTTTGAAAATTTCACTGACAAATTAATGTTTTATTACCAAAATGAATTCGTCCATGTATTGAAATGGGGAATTGGTTTTAAGAAAAGGACTTTTTTTTTATTTAATGTTACCCGTAGTGTAACCCGTATACCAGGGCTATTGTGAAAGAACATAGGTCTCCTACAACAGCCTCACAGTAGGGCTAGCTTTTTATAATCGCTATGTTGGTGTCAGAAGTCGGGGGGCATAGCTAGCCTAAAAGTAATGTGCAGGCCAAACAATTTTGGCAAAATAGGGCCCCCCCCCCCCCCCCCACAACCCCTGAATTTTTTTGTGTGTAGAATTGTTCTAGTGCATTATTACATATATTTGAGACATAATTTAAAGAGAGTACATCAGGAAAAAATGCTAAAGATGTCTTTAAAAATAAAATAATTATTAGAATTGATAAAAAGCAACTCATTATCATAAATAATAAATTCAGAATGGTTTGGTATGTCAAATCCACCAAAACGTGACTAAATCAATATCTCAATTGGAGTGGTCAACTTAAAACAAAATCCCCGTTGTAAAAATAGACTGCATTTAATGCTGCTTGACGTCATTCAGACTCCAAGATGAAATGGTGTAAGTCTGTACCAATGGCAGATCTACTCTTTAGAAAAACTTGATTTCTTCTGAAAAGTATGTGTGCCCATTTAGATTTTGTGTTGCGCCCCTCTTAACTGAAATCCTGGATCCGTCCATGTGTTACAGATCAAAATGAAATCGTGACTCATTTTATTCATCACAAAATATGTTGCACTATTTAGAGGAAATCTATTTTAGTCTAACCTAGGCGCGTAGCCGTAGTTGGGAAATCCTTTTCTAATATATTATTTTGGCATGTTTAAATAGATATCCTTTTGGCAATATGGGGGTCAGAGAATATAAATATAGGTATGATGTATTGGAAAAATATGTTTTATCCAAATTTAAAATTTTGAAAAATCCTGGTAAATTCCCTTTAAACAAAATTTAATTTCTGAACTTGTTAAAAGCACTTCCTTTGAAAATTATGTGCAGGTCCGAGCCTTTGTAGCTATGCTACTGGAAGTAACTTTTTACCCGTGGCTGCACAAATCCCTATTTCCTTGGGATAGGGCTGGATACTGCCAGGAATTGCAGGAAGCAAGACAAGGCTGTGCAGTTGGGGTCAGTCCCCAAAAGGTTAAAGAGGGAAGGAGACTGAGTGTAGTGAAAGTACATATGTCACTTAAGAGTTAGCTTTTGTAGCAACATGATTAAAGTGCACTGACTACTGGAAGTCAAACAACATTGTCTGTGGTTAGTATATAGATGGGTGATCAAATTCAGTATAATGTTTTAATCCAATGTTTATATCAAGTAGGAGCAAGATTGGAATGCCATGACAAGGTATTTAAATGTTGCCATGCTGTGTTGTGTTCGATAATTTACATCATGGAAATAATGACATCAATAATAAACAGCCATAAAGTTACTTATCAGTGTTTTCTCCAGAGCGCGTTTCTTGTGTTTTTGATGCAATTATATATATCGTTTGATGCAATCAAGTTCGTTCAGTGTGTCCACTATGACACAACTTTAAAAAAATACAGAAATTCAAACTATGCATATTTGTTTACCTACTGTCGACAGTCAGTAAAAAAGAGTTATTTTTACAATGTTAACTGTTTTGACACGTTGTATGATTCAGGGGGGGGCCGGTCATTTCGTAACCGCTTTTTTTTCAGTCGTTTCGTAACCACTTTTTCGGTCATTTCGTAACCACTTTTAAATATCGGTCATTTCGTAACCACTTTTTCGATCATTTCGTAGCCAGTTGAAAAAGGTGTTTATTAAGATAAATAAAACTATATTTTATTACATTTTTCAGATAAAAGGGTTGTAAAACTATATATTAAAATGAAAAAGGTAATATGTTGACTATTTTTAGCTACATTATTGGTAATTTACCTTCCTCTTTTAAAGAGAACGATAATTTTAGAGAGCTAATGGGTCCTATCATGTGATCCACGTGTTAACTAATTAATGCAGTTAGTTGATTGATGGCGTTAAGTACATGTGCCGATGTAATGGTAATGTCTAAATGATAAATTCTTCACTTAGCGATTATTGGTATAGAAAAAAAACACAACAACATGCAAACATTTTAAAGTTTATTTTTAGGAATGATAATCAAAATTCAAAGCAAAAATAAAGTATATTTACAGAGCACATGAGAAAATGAAAAAGCAACAGACAATAATACAAACCAAAATATACAATACAATACATCAATAAAGTAACAAGCATATATTTACGAAAAATTTGTTAGAACATAATAGAAGTACATTAATGGACCAAAATATTTTAAAAAATTGGTATTAACAGAGCACATTTGAAAGAAAAGTATTTATGAAAGAGTTGAGTGTATTAATAGAGCAAAATATTATAGAGTTTTACCACAACATAGAAATTTCAAAGAAAAGTATTTACGAAAAGTCCAAACACATTCAAAAGTTCAATAACACTACATTTATTTACATTCACACTCCAATCATTTGCTGTAAATGCTAGACAACTTCCTGAGAAGCTTAACAGCCGACATACCACCGCAACTATATTCATCCCACATGCCGAAAATTCTCCCTTCTATTTGCCGCGTCTTCTTCTTTTGCTTATTGGTTAGTTTGTTGGCCGATACCAACTTCACCTGTGTATTCACGTATGCTGCCTCGCGGTTTAGTAGTTGTACCATCACTTAAAATGGCGGTGCCACTCATTTCCTCACGTTTAGTTTCCTGTGCCAGCCTGGAAATACATAAAAAGAATACAATTAAATTAATTTTAATAACAAATAAAGAAATCAGCAATAATTATATTATATCATGATTTATAATAGTATTAATGTTAATATTTTTTTTTACATATTATACACATATTATACTAAACCATGATTTATATTAGTATGTGTTTTACATACCTTCGCAGTCGTTGTTGATTCTGATTGGGTGGCCATAGACTGATATTATTGTAAATTGTAATTGCAATTAAAGGATTAAATAGATCAATCACACTGTTATAACAGTAATTGGTTAAACTAATTAAAGGATATAGACCAATCACACTGTAATATTTTACTTACAGTTAAAGATAATCGGCAATTAGCTTAATAGTTAAAAGTTAATTAATTGTAATCAGTCAATTACATGGGACATACTTCACTTTTAATTGCAGTTATCTAGTATCTATAATTAGCAATTAACAAAATAATTAATAGTTAAAAGGACCCAATTTATTTCTTAATACTGCAATTAATTATTGACATTTTAGCATGGAATAAAAAATATAGATCAAATTACACCGTGTCATTTTTCAATTTAATGTGATTTTAATATCAAAGAAATATCATTAAAATATCGTTTTATTCTTCTTTATTTATCTTTATAAACCATTTACAAAATATGGTCAACCGGTTATGAAATGACCAAAACTTACTCCATGTATGTCATTTTTCTTCTTTATTCGTCTTTATAAACCATTTACAAAATATGTTCAACCGGTAACGAAATGACCAAAACTTACTCCATTTATGTCATTTTTTATTTTGATATGATTATATTATCATAAAACATAGTTTTATTCATTTTTATGAACCATTTACACATTATTTTCAACCAGTTACAAAATGACCGAAAAAGTGGTTACGAAATGACCGACTTTTAAAAGTGGTTATGAAATGACCGAAAAAATGGTTACGAAACGACTGAAAAAAAACGGTTACGAAATGACTTGGTTAAGAAATGATGTGCTTTATTGGTGCAATCGCATAGGCATTTATGATAACATACATGATTTTCTGCGAAGCAATATAGAACTGCAATAGAAACAATGGCATCTCACTGGTTTCTTTACAAAAATAAATAATAAAAAAAACTTTAGTTGAAACAATTAGTCATTCTTCACTTTAAGAGATGAAATGCTTGAGAAAAATGCTTAATTGTGTGAAATGAGCAGAGAAAAAGAATTAGCAGTGTTTGTCATTCCAGTGTACAACATTAACGATGGTCCTATGGCCCGAGGCTATGATAATTTGCCTCTGGATATCATAAATTTAAAGTTTTTTGTTGTTGGTATATAAAGATGAAATGCGTGAAACTTTTTTAAAAAAAGTTGTGTTATTTTAATGTTTGAAATGTACAGACGATACTCTATCTGAGAAACTTCTTATTTTATTTTATAAGGTATCAAGTCACTCATTACCATTAAAATGCTTTAATATTATTTATTTTATAATTTTAAGGTAACATTACACAATAATGAGTCTAGCTATGAGCCAAAAGAGAAATGGAAAATGAACACAACAAGAAAATATTCCGTCTAGAAAGTAAATTGAAATTCTACTGTATATTTATTAATTATTAATTTTCTCTACAGGTATAATCTTAGAATATGAGCAGGGAGGAAACATCAAGACAAAATCCATAGACCTGCTTGATCTTAAACCAGAGTAAGTGTTTTGTTGGTTCCTGTTACTTGTACATCATTGGTGATGTGAAACAATGATAGACAATGCTGATTTTGAGTCAGCTTTTCGTCTATTTTCAACAGTTTTGCAGAACTTTATATAACTTCAGTGATTTATTAACAAATTCCAATGTAAGAGTCTCGGGACTCGCTGGACTACGAATCTGTGAGTCCAAAAAATGAAAGTGTGAGTCCCATTTTACGAGACATTTTAACTAAATCATTATAATTTCAAATGGTGCAACATTGTGAAAATGAAGATACTTCACCATTGCACTGTGTGAACCTTTAGCTGTGCACTATTTAAACAACCACAAATGAATATTAAACAACAGTAAACATTGATTAGAACAGTTAAAAACATTAAAAAAAAACACTTGTGCAGCTTAAGCTTAGTCTGTCAAAAAAATAGTGTTTGTTGATTTGGTTCAAATAACGTTACACACTGTATCACCTTTATTGATCGTGGCATAGCTGACCCTAAAATGATGTGCAAGCCCATAGGGTTCTAGAAGGGTTGAGGGAGAGGTATGGGGGACATGCCGCTCTCCCTATCAGAAAATTCAGGATGCATTTCCTACGTTCTGATGACATTTCCAGGAGATGTGATGCATTCTCAAAAAAATATGCAAGCCGGGGCGTTGTTGCGTTAAGGCAGCTATGCCGCTGATTGAAATGTTTATCATAATTATAACACCGTTTCGATTCTGTGAAACTATAACACAAGAAGTAATCAAGATCGGCAAACAGCTTGCATATTTACAACTTGCAATGGTATGCTACATGCGCGCGCATCATTGTTCAGAAAGCGGTGCAGTGGTAACCCGATGCTCTTGAAATTCATCCGATGATGCGCGCACACTATTTTTTTACAAAGCAGTGTGCAAGAAACACAATGCGTCGGGAATTAAATGTCTGTATTTGAGATAATCGGGACGTATCGGCTGCGGTTTTTCTGCGTCCAGCGGATGCACATATTTCAGAATTGTGCGTCTGCCGCAAGATTTGTGCGTATAGGACGCAGGCGTTAATAAAACACTGTATAACATTTAGTTTTAATAATAAGTTTAATACTAATTTATTTTAGCTCAATTGCGATGAAAGCTCAGAGTTTATATGAACCGCTCTTGAGTTTGCTTCCTTGGTAGAACCAGTACCGAGTGTTGTTTTATAAGTGGCATCGAGTTAAGCGAGGGATCGAACTGGCAACCTCTGGCATGACCGGTCAACACTATCGATTACACTACTGCCATGCGTGACATTAACATTTAGTGATCAGTGCACCTAATCATCATTCCTGGTAACCGCTAGGTGGTTAAACAGTACAGACCTTATTTCTGCTGCAAATCACTGGCTTTTCCCAGGTGTGGGAGTCTGGTAGGATTAGAATTAAGTTCATGACCAATCATGACTGTGGCCAGATGGGTATCAAACTCAAGACTTCTGGATGAGTTAGATGCGTTAAAAACTTAAATAGCAGGGCCCAGCAAGATACTTTTGAAGTCGTACAGAGATTTGATAATGGATTATGACTAGGTGTTTAACCACCTAGTTTTGTTTTTAATCTCTACTGGCCAAAGGCTAGCAGGGCTTATGTCATGATTAATTGTCTATCGTCCCTTTTTCTTGTAGATGCAATAGCATCTTCATTTTCATTGAATTTTAACCAAAATTGCACAGCAGTTATATAATTTCATCTCATTCTTTGTCAAACTTTAACACTTGCTTGACTGGCTTCACAATTGTTTTTCAGGACGGACGTAGATGCAGTTGTAGATGAAATTGCGAGAAAAGAGGCATTAATAACAGCTTCCAAAACAGAACAAGTCAGAAAGCTTATAGGCAGTATCCTTTACTTTGAGTTGATATGTCAGGAAATAAATAGAAATAATAATAAATAAAACAGCCATGACTGTGAATGAATCAAATTTTTTAACAACTTGTATGGTGCAAGCAGGAAGGTACAATCCAGACTCCCTTCAATTGCAAATAAAAGAAAAACTAACACTAAGTGTTGTTGTTTTTTTGCAAGAATGGGAATGGGAAGTCTTGGTATGAAATAATGAAAGGAAACATCTAATACAAAAAACCCTGTCAATGTGCAGAATGAAAATAGAATTAAATGTTGTCATTCTTTCAGTTATTACAAAAAATAATCACATCCAGTTAAACCATTCTTGTTGATTGTTTTATTCACCATCTCTTCCCAAACATCCTCAGTTGCTTTCGCTTCAACCTCTCTGCTTGCCCCTTTGTTGTTCTCCTTTTATTTCATCTACAGGTTAAAATTACACCTGTCCAGGGTTGTACAAATGTTTTTTTTTGAAACACTTGTCCAGGACATGGAATGGAGCTGTCACCCTGACAGTGTCAGTATGGCAAGTATTTAATGCAGCATTCATTCTTTCAGTGAACTTCAGCTGTACCGTGTCAAAAAGTCACTAATGTGGTTACATAACTTGTGGAGAAGCTGCAGGGGTTGACTGGGTGTTTATTTGCCTGAAAGTTTTAGGAAATGATAGATGAAATGTTGAAAGGAAATGTGGAGACCATCTTCTGACAAGTATTGAACCCACGACCTTCCATTTGATTATCTTTAAAACAGTTTTGGGGGTTTCTTGGTACCAATAGGATGAACTGTCTTCTGATAATTTTTTTGGAGGTGAATTCTGTAACATTTTTTCTTATGATGTTCAGAATTGTATAAGAATTTCTGTCGTAACTTGTTATAGTGGCTTTTCCTTAACATGTACCAGGATTACAGGAAAAAATAGCCATAAAAGATGACCATCACTTTTATTTGTTCAAGGTAAGTGTTGTTCATGTAATGAGATTTTGAAATGAAATCTACCATTGTCCTATTTATAGAACATCCCCAACCACCCCTCCTCAGTTTTCCTGACAGCAAGATTGTCGTAGAGCGACAAACGAACATTATTTTAATTTAGGTCCAATTGTGTATTCTAGACACTGTTTACCTGATAACAAATCTTCTGTTCACTTAATTACTCTCACTTTATTATTCTGTGCACTTAGTTATACTATTACACTTAATTATTCTATTCTTACTTGATTATTCTGTACACTTAATTATTCTATTCTCACTTCATTATTCTGTACACTTATTAATCTGTACACTTAATTATTCTCACTTCATTATTCTGTACACTTAATTATTCTGTAGCCGGGCCTGATTAGCTCAGTCGATTACGCGTCTGACTATCAATCCAGTGTTTGTGAGTTTGAATCCCCCGCCTAGCAACAGTCTCCGGGATTATTGTTATACGACACTGTGTCTCATATCATTCGTCTCTCACCACTGATTCAAGTGGAAAAGTTTTCTGTTACTTGCGGAGAAGGGGTGTGCTCGAGAAGTGGTTAATCTCTGGAAAAAGTGGTTAGGTTAACTGATCATCTGTCAGCCCTTTATGGCATAAAAATGACGCTAAATGTTCAATCAATCAATCATTAATTATTCTGTACATTTAATTATTCTCACTTCATTATTCTGTACACTTAATTATTCTCACTTCATTATTCTGTACATTTAATTAATATGTACACTTACATGTAGCTATTCTGTACACTTAGTTGTTCTCACTACATTAGTTGTACACTTAATAAATCTGTACACTTAATTATTCTGTAGGGTTAATTAATCTGTACACTTAATTATTCTGTACAATTAATAATTCTCACTTCATTATTCTGTACACTCATTTATTCTGTACACTTAATTCTTCTCACTTCATTATTCTGTACACTTTATAGATATAAAATTGGCTAAGGAATAATGGAGGCTTGTGAAAACATGTTTACTGGCAGGTCATTTTTAGGCCCGAGCCTTTGAGATTGGGAAATAAGACCAGGATAATTGAGAGTAAACGGGGAATTGTTTAAAAGCTTTAGCAAACTGGAAAATAAATATAACACTGTTTAGATCTTGTTCTAACTATTGATTATCAGATACAATATCAATATTCCATATCCAGTGTTTTTTTAATTCCCTTATGCAAGAATTTTTTTATTCAAGTTGAAAATGTCTGACCTTACCTTATATAATCAAGATTTGCCATTAGATATTAAAGATACTATTATTGATATATGACTAGGAGAGGGATTGGGGTTGAGGGTCAAGTTAGAATACATGTGTCCCATAGATTTTACCGACTGTCATAAATTTAACTGTTTGATTTGTGTTCTATGTTCATATTTTAACAAAAAAAAAAAAGGTCAAACAAATTTATATATGTTAATAACAATGCTGCAAGATAGATAAAGAAATCACACTGAATGCTAAAAATCATGTTCAAAGAACGATTCTGGCTTTTTCTTCATCCATATTTTGGTCCAACTTTTGGAATTCCTAATATGTAAATCATGTATACAAAAGCAATGAAATACTACATATAATTCATGACTTGGGCATATGATTTGTGATGTTTTACCTCTATGTATATATGAGTGAGATAGCTGGTATGACAAAGATTATCTCAGACACCTTCGTGATACTGATTACTCTCTGACAGTCAAGAATATAAAAATCTTTCATGGGTTTGAGGTTCGAATAGAAAATTCTGTTCTGAGATATAATTGTTTTGGCAGGAACTTGGCTACATGTATGCCAAATTAAAATGAAAACCATTGCCCCAAGGAATGAAATTTTCTATTCGAACCAAAAAACCAATGAATGATTCGCATCTCCTTCTGGATTACCATACAAAATTTATCCTTATCTTGTTTTCATATCATATAACATGTTTTTTTATATGCCGGACAGATAATTTAAACGTCACAGAGTGAGATAGAAATATTGCATACTGGATAAAGGTTGACTAATATAATTTTATATATCCGTCTTTATCTATCATGTATGCGAGAAAAATGTTGCTACGATACATGTACATGTATATATTCTTTAAGATTTAAGGAGAGGTTTCCATGTATTTTTGAGTTTGATATTACATACATGTATGTGTGAATTCGGAACTACATGTATGTGTCTTGTTTGTTTTTACAGGTGTTGCGGGCACATATACTTCCCCTCACCAACGTAGCTTTCAACAAATCTGGATCAAGGTAGGCTGTTATTTACCATAAAGATTTAATGAAATTTGATTTCATAACATTCCAACACGAGGAGGGACCATTCCTGGCCAACTCTCCACTTTAACCTAATGCATTTGGATGTTTTATGATGTTAAGCGTCGCTTTCAACAATTTTTCACTTACATCACGACAGTGTCTACTTGAGACAGTATTCTAAGTGCTGCCGCAGTGGAGTATCATGCAGCAGACATATGATATGATACCCACCCAGTCATATTATACTGACACAAGGTTGACCAGACTTAGAACTATCTCTAAATGCTGAGCACAATGCGAGGAAGCTTCTATTACCATTTATCAAGTCTTTGGTATGACCCAGCCGGGGATTGAACTCATGACCTCCTACATGCATATTAAACACTCCATTACTAAAATACCACTGTGGTACCCTGCTGAACCCTGTTTCAGTAATTTCTGACAAACGTCCTCAGTTACTGATACCTGTGCTGATTGTTACATGAAAAAATGCTGTTTTTGTTCTGAAAGCACATACTTGGCATGTAGACATTTTACAATAACATAACAAATAATATTGCTGAGTTGCAGGCGATCAAAGCTGAAAACATGTGACTTGTATTTCTACCACTGTTTTAAGTTCTTCACAATTGCAACTTTATGTTTAACTTTTACTTTATTGCAGTTTTATAACGGGTAGTTATGACAGGACGTGCAAGGTTTGGGACACTGCCTCAGGAGAAGAGCTTCATACCCTGGAAGGACACAGAAATGTGGTTTATGCAATAGCTTATAATAACCCTTATGGGTGAGTAACAATTTGAATGATAAATGAGGGGTCCTCCTTGGCCGAGTAATGTAAGGCGCTGTTGTCAACATACGTGTTCCTCTCACAGCTAAGGTTGTTGGCTTGAGTCACTTCCAGTTTAAAAAGTTTGCCATTTACTTGAGGAAGGATGATGGTCCTAGTTAAAATCATCCTGAGGTCTTCCTCCACCAATAGAATTTGATATGCCGTAATTGTATAGCCTGTTGTGCGTGTTGAAAATGGTGTTAAATTCATTCAGTCCTCATGATAAAATAACAACTCTTATGAGCAAGTACCAATCATTATGATAAATTAACAACTTTTACGGGTTTTCCTGAACACTGATTGTGAAAAAAATCTGCACAGTTGAGGGGAAATTAGGATTTTTTAAGTAAATTGGAATATAAACGGGAACATCGTTAAGATCATGTTTCTTACCATGAATTATTAGTTATTACAATAATATTTCATATCCAGTTGTGTTTTTTGTCCCCTAAAGTATAAAGAGAAAATACCCAGTACCCTAAAAAAAATAATTTCAATTTAGGAATTTTTTGAGGCAATTGTAAAAACAAACACGACTTTTGAATTAGGAAGTAGTCAAATATTGGCCTCTATTTATTAAGGTAAAAACCTTGTATGGGTACAAGCAAGTAGTCACCCTCATTTCTTAGTTAACCCTCTTATAATTTACAACCCTGATTTAATCCAACACTACATGTAAGTGCTAGTTCTGCTCGGGAAATGGACTCGAGAACACATGTTCACTGAATAATTAAGTAAAATTAACTAGTATAAATGAAGAGTAGCAACAACCTTTACAGATAGTTAACAGCCGTAATGATGAAGTAACCAACCCAATTATATCAAATAACCATAACTGTTCGGAAGCAACAACTCCCCTAATTACAACATCTATTGACAAGTAACTCCTCTCTTGGATAAAAAATGACCTTAATCAAAAGTCACAAGCCTTATGGATGAGAAACAACTCTAATGATAATAGTAGTAATTAACTTAATATATGTGTTTATATATGTAATAAGTGTGGCTAGAATTTACTATTAGCAAGAGCATAATTAAATAAACTGATTATGTGAAAAAATCAGGTTCATTTATTATTGAATTTATTAAACAAGTTGGCAAATACATATGCGAGGCTCTGCCGAGCGTTTTATCATTTTTGCCGACGATTCTTTTTATCACATAACTAGTACATTTACCATTTATTTAGCATATCATGTCTATAGGTAATGACAAAAAGTATGCCATATTTGTTTCTGTCATTCTTTGTATGATGTAACGTCTCAAAATAGCGTCATTTTACCATGACAAATCAACATCATTTATATGTTCGGGAAGTTGGAATGTTGTTAGGCATTTAATGTCAAGAGCCAAGTTAAACGGAAAACACCTAACTAAGAATCAGAAGTGATATTATACTAGGTTAATAAAATTAAAAAATATGCCATGGGTTTATTACCTGCACTGTTAATTATGTAATGATACTTTTTGTGCCTCGATGAATGTGGACAAGCAGGATAATACAGTTGATACTCACCAACTCAAACTCTTATATTTTGAAATTCCAGTTATCTCAAATTTGAAGTTCGGTCCTGGTTTGTCCCTTCTATTACTATATTAATTAACTCCTGATAATCAAATTCCAGTTATTCAAACTACTCACTATTTCAAATCTATTCTTCAGTCCCTCCATAAAAAAATCTATTGATTTCTCACACGTTAGTTCAAATTTTTATCACCATGTAAAGATGAAAGGCAAACCCATACCTGTAATTTATCGCTTCATGTGTCTGTCCTGGCAGGTAAGGTAATTGTGTCAAATGTTGTGATACAAACACAAGCAGCGAGACACACGCTAATTAGGCAAACAACGCGGCTTCTTGCTTGGCTGACAAAGTTTTAGAAGACAATTGTGCTATTTTTTTCGTCTTATTTTTATTTGTAAAGTTGTTGTTACCATTGTTTGTATATAACCTGTGTTAATATTTCTGTTGCATATTCTATTTATTTGATATTCATGTAAATAAAAAGTAAAAAACATTTTGTTTATCTATTATATCATACTTAAAATATTACAATGTTCACGCACTGGGCAAATAGATAATTAGCCTACACATGGAAAACAATGCACAACACGTTTGCGTAGAAGAAAATGACGCATGTAATCAGTAGAATTTACCACGATTTAAGATAAATCCACTGGACACATCAATATATAAGTTTATATCTTGTAAATATATCACCAACCTGTTACATGTACATTGAGTAAAAACAACAAATACAGGTATTTACATGTACACATATATTCCCAATGATTTATGAAGTGGGTGGGGTAACGGTATAAAGTTGCACAAAAAAGACTCCTGATAAATTGAATTCCGGATATTTCAAATTATTTTTATGATCCGACGAAATAACGAGTTTCGACTGTGTATATTTTCAAATATTTTTTATTTATAATAAATGGGCCATACTTAATAGAGAAAAGAGTCTAATCAAGACATCCTCTATAGTTGTGCCTGTTATGATTTAATATAATTGTTTGCTTTTATCACTTGTGTATTTCAGAGATAAGATAGCCACGGGGTCGTTCGATAAGACGTGTAAATTATGGAGTTATGATTCTGGAAAATGTTATCATACGTTTCGCGGTCACACGGCTGAAATTGTGAGTTTTGTAGTGATGTTTCCTGTTGTCATTATATTTCAAAATGTTCCCATTGGTACAAAATAGTAATATGGTGTGTACATTTGGTATGTAAAAGATGGTATGACAGCTTCCATTTAAGAACATAAAATGTCCGTCAAAATAGCTCCCAAAGAATTTTTTTTGTTTATATCAAAAAAATGCAGTGTTTTTGATATTAAGGATAAGATTGCTATTATATAAGGTCAAAAACATGAAAATAAAAATTATAGCAGATGTAGTTTGAGTTTAAATCACATTTTAAATTTCATGTTGCTAACGTCATTATTTGACAGAATATTTGACGGATATTTTTACGTTCACAACATTCAAAAGTTGGAAAAATTAAGTGTTCCCTTTAATATAATTAGCAACATTTTATCAAAGTAACAAAAGATTGAAAACTGTATGTAAAGGAAGTACTATCTCTGCAGAGAACATGTCAGATACTGATTTATTCATTCTGGATGATATTGCTAATGTCATTTTTTGACAGAACAAATTGTTGCTAGCATCATTTTTTGACGGAACAAATTGTTGTTAACATCATTTTTGGACGGAAAAAATTGTTGCTAGCATCATTTTTTGACGGAACAAGTGCTTGATAACATCATTTTTTGACAGAAACGTAGATTGTAAGATTTTAAACAATATAAGGCCAACAGTTTAGTAGTTTAGTTACACAAATATATATGCCACTATCTTTTTATCACTGTTGCATAATTTATTGTGCATTAATTAGCATGTGTGTACGCTTGCAGCACTTGTATATATAATGTTTGTATTCTCCTGTTGTACATGCACCTATTGACTATTAACACCCCTCTGTAGAATGCTAACCTGCATAGTAACATATCTGCATGTGTGGTGGTCTCCTCATTACCATTTTAGTCCTTATCCAGGCAACCAAAGAGGTTATTGGACCTGGTGGTTCAGGTTAGAAACAGGTAACAGCATGTGGAAGGTTATTGTGGCTTTGATTGTTATTGTACACAACAATATGCCATAATAAGTACCGGTAATGGAAATGTTATATTTAGTTATCTGTAAAACTTTTATTATGTCAGCAAATTATGCATACACAGTAACTGGCTAAGATGCAACTTTATTAAATGCAAACACAGTAACTGTAACTTAATGTGTAGCTTTATTAAAACACTGAACACTTAACAAACATTTTTTGTAAAATTTTAACCGAAAAACAATCTAGTTTTCTTCAAATAGAAATATCTGTGTTACAACTTCTATGGATGTAGGTCAAAATCCCCTACAGACAAAATCCCCTAGGCATACACAGACAAAATCCCGTATATCCCTTTTCCACAACAGACAAAATCCCCTACATGCAAAAATCCACTACAGATAAAATCCCCTACTTGATAAATGTTCCAGTTCCCTACTATATACATGTGTTTATCTTATAGAAACAGCACCAGACTGTTTAGCTCCTATAGTGTATTATTTTGATAGTACGTATGTTACAGGCGGCTTTAAGACTGTAAAGGGTGAAAATGGCCAACTAAGGTTTAGAAGGACTCCACCCAGATTTCCCCCCACACACATGGAATGTGCATGCGGCAACGCTCCATGACCAAAGCCGAACCAATAATGTGTGTGAGGGATTGAACAATGCTTTCAAAACATTAGTAGGCCATTCAAACCCAAGCCTGTGGTAGGAAATAAATTGTATACAGAAAGACCATTGTTATGTAGAGACTGTCTACGAGCAAATCCACCAAGGACTCCCGCCAAAGCGTCGAAAAAAGGGGAAAAAAAACAGAAGCAGAAAAAGCGACTTTAATGTCTTTGCAGTCAGTATCTTAAGAAAAAAAAGACCCTTGCTGAGTTTATGGAGGCAATTGGTAATTGAGTGAGGCTGCACTGAAACTAAGGTGTAATTGAATGGCAATATTATTTATTTATTATGAATAGATTGGCTTTGTAGTGTGCTTTTTTGTGTGTTTGTTCAACCTGCTCTAATATATTATAATTATGTGCTAATTGGCTTTGTAGTGTGCTTTTTTGTGCATTTGTTCAACCTGCTACTTATTTATTGTGAAATTAAAAATGTAAATAATATATTAAGTTTCTCTTTCTTTCACTGCCTGACCAATGAACAATTTAAACCTAAGTAGGGGATTTTGTCTGTAGGGGATGTTTTACATTTTCTTGAAAATGTACCTAGGGGATTTTGACCGTCCACCAACTTCTACATAAGCAGCATATTTTTTCACAGTTTAGTACTTTTTTGCAATGGTTACAAGAAAACAAATCACACAACTTTTACAAGTAAAAGTTTTCAAAGAGCAAACAAGTAAAATATGTAAATTTACTTAGACATTATCCGAAATTAACAGTCAAAACACTGGCCATCATTCTGTTACATGGCACGCGCGTCTAAAAGGTGACGTTATTGTTTGAAATGACATCATGCACATGCATAACCAACATGTTAAAGCGTGTGCCATGTTACAGTATACTGCATTCTTCCTGCATTTACAATAATAATCCTGTCAATAGTCATAATCCCGTCTCGGTCAATAGTTCTCTATTTCGAGTCAATTGTCATTCACTTGGAAGAACAGTTTTTCACTATTGACCTCAAGAGGAGTTAATAGCTGTAAACTACACACCAAACACTCAAAATTTGTAGTACAATCTAGAACCACACATAGAAAGTAAAGGTTCTGCAAGTTGTTTAATGACATCCTCCCAACAAACAAAAAAAGGTTTTTCCTCCAATGTCCATAATTGCCACTTTGCTTGCTTGTAAAACTGGACCCACAATCCATAGACTTTCTCCTCTCTGTGCAGCTCATGGGTTTGAACCACCTGCAAAAAGATGTACAATCAATGACTTGTTGCACCAATTACATAATCAATTACCGGTATCTATCAAAGAGGTCGGACTGGAATCAATGAACTAATCAAATGTATTTACCAAGTATTCACAACTGTTAATAAAGTCAAGCTGATTGACATTCAAATGTTTGCTTCATATCATCACAATTTTAACCGAAAGAAAACACTTAAAAATGCATATACACTACATGTATAAACAAATAATATTTGCACATGAACAGACAACTGCTCTACCTGAATCAGCAGTAAGGTGACAGTGGCTATATAAAAGATTTAATAACTAATCTTTATGAAATAAATGTTATATGGCTGGGGATTGAACTCATGTTGTATGGCTGGGACTTCAACTCATGTTATATACATGGCTGGGGCTTGAACTCATGAATTCAGGAAATTGATGTCTGACTGCAAATCTGACATGTCAGCAAGAGTGCTGTATATTGGTTTTGGGTTTTAACATATATTTAATGTGCTGAAGACAAAAACACAACATTTTAACATACAAGTAACAAATTTATTTGAAAAAACTTAACTTCCAAAAAAACAACATTTTAACATAAAAGTAACAAATTTATGTTAAAAACATAACTTCCAAAGAAACACAAATGAAACAGCACAAACAAAGGTAATGCATTGAAAAACAAAGCCAGTCTTAATTGCTAATTAATTTGGAAAATTATGTACAATTCAAGAAGCATTTTTGCTAGTTTGCATTGCCTTTGTTTTTGTGTACTGAATTTGACCAAACATGTTCAAACATTACTACTTACAACAGCATTAAAACTTTCTGATCCATTTCTGATTAAAAGGTTAGTTCCTATAGGGTACCTGCATGAAAAGTTGTTGAAATGTATACTTTTTCAGCCGAAAAATCCAAAATGACTATGCATTTAAAACGGATACAAAATTTAACTTGTGCACACACTCTCCACATTCTCCATATCATTTTAGACATACATTTTTAGACATACATTACCTCTTTTCTCTGCCTCACTTGAAACAGAGGTGTGAGACGAAAGACTTAAGTCACAAAGACTTTTATCAATCGGTCAGAGAGAAATGACCTGGCCGAGGATCAAAGCTACGACTCTCAAATTGAAAGA
Organism: Panopea generosa; assembly: GCA_029582155.1. NCBI lineage: Eukaryota > Metazoa > Mollusca > Bivalvia > Adapedonta > Hiatellidae > Panopea > Panopea generosa. The sequence continues at coordinate 18,294,051 of CM055907.1, forward strand.
CGAGTGCACTTACCACTGCGCCATCATGCCCGGCGTTTTATAGGCTGGGTATACAAAGGGATTTTTTTTAATTTACTATACATAGTTTACCTTTGCTTGGTAGCTGGTATACCAATGTCTGCCATCGAACTGTCCGCCATATCATTGCCACTGGTCTTCAAACACTCGGAGTCGCTGCAAACAAACAAGTGTTTTACATGTAAAGTGTATTTAAAGTATTCCTACACATATTTATAGGGAATTGTTAGATACCTTTCTGCAAACTTGTAGAAACATAACTTGAGCATTCATGAGAAAATGGACAGCATTAATTTGTAATGAAGCAATTTTTCATAGTTTACCTTTGTTTGGTAGCTGGTATACCAATGACTTCCATCGAACTGTCCACCATATCATCGCCACTGGTCTTCAAACACTCGGAGTCACTGCAAACAAACAAGTGTTTTACATGTAAAGTGTATTTAAAGTATTCCTTAAGATATGTATAGGGATTTTTTAGATAGCTACTATATTTTGTATGAAGATAGGATAAAAGTCTTTAACTCCAGATTTAGGCGTAATAGGCTACTGGTCAGTTATATAAATTTTGTAGTTTTATACCTTGAAACTGATTGGCCTGCTTCAACATCTTCCTGCATATCAACATCAGGTATCGCTGCATTACCATTTAATAGTTCTTCGTAGTTCAGATCTGTCCAAATACCAGCAAAAGTGCTTGAGTCCAGTTCAGACAGCTCAATGTTGTCTTCTTCAAACAATTCCTCGACAAATGATCCACTGCTGGGAACTGTGGTGTTTACTACTGGTATGAAGTGATTCGGTATCCAATTAATTGCAGTCATGTCTTGCCTGGTAGAAGACCACATTATATTGCCAATCCCTGAACCATCATCTAGCCTAGGAATAATCAATCTGTTCAATGTGGTGCTGTATAATTCCGATCCCAGCTGAGGGTACATTGAAAACAATTGACATTGTAATACCGAGCTAAGGGCAAAGATGTGCCAAATACCCATGTATGTTTTGTCCTTACACGCCTCCATAACTTCCTTTTTAAAGATAGTTCTTGGTACCAACCGTGTTCCAGGGATGAAGTGTTCAGAAAACATTGCATAAGTCTTTACAAGCTGCTCTTTTTCAAGTAGGACTCTCCCATTTTGAAGATGCTCATCACTCAAATAAAGATCAATGTTTGTTACCATTTCGATGACAATTCGGCAACGTATTTCAGTGTGATGATCTTCGTCCCCAAATGACAAAATGCTCCCTGACCTTGGTAGGCAATTTCCATCTCCCTGAACACATACTGGTAATTTGCCCAATGTTGCTTCAACTGTCCGATTGTTTAAAGGTTGATTATGTGCCAATCTGTCAACTGTAAGCCCATGACTAACTACACTGATGTCAGGGTTGAATTTAATGTCTCCATAGAGTTCTCTTACCTCATCCTCTATTGTAGGCACTATGATCTGCAAATCACCGAAGGACTCACACAGACACATTTTACTCAAGATCATTTGAAAGTAGTCTTGCCTTGAATATGTAACAGTATTACTGACTGGAGATTCCAAGTTTTCCTGACTTTTACATTCATGATTCTCCTCTGAGTTTACTTCTGGCACTGCAGGGTTGGCAACATTCTCCTCTGTGTTTACAATGGTCACTTCATTTTGTTGTAGTTGTTTCTCTGCATACTTTTCTACATATTTCCTATTTAAACAGTTTACCAAATCCCCTGATTCACATTTCTTGCAAAAACAGGATAAATTCCGTACTCTTAACAAACCTGGTTCTTTTGTACTGTTCAAGATCTGGTGGAATTTTCGAGTACTTGTCACTGTTTTCACATCAGTTTCGGGTCTGTTTCTATTGATCTCCCCATTGTTCACGTAGAAAAAATTGCGCGTTGACAGTACATCATCTACTTCCAGATGACTGTGACAGTAATTATAAACATCTTCTGCACTGTTCAGAACTACTTTATTGCCAATAATAGCTCTATCCAAAGACCTATTCAGTACACCAATCTCTCCATCGCACTCATTCTTGCCGTGCTCTGAACCAAAAAAGTTTCTGTTTATTTCAGTTCTTTCATTGGCAATGTCTGCAAACGGTCCCTTCGACTTATATTGAGCACTGCACCCATCACTAAATATTATCCGTCTCTTTGGCTTTTCAATATTTTTCTCTATGTGACTATTAACTATATGTGCAAAGTGATTTACGGCATGGTAATCATGGCAATTGTCCTCTGATATAATGATGCTTGAATTACATACCAAACCTACATCAGACTGAAAGTAGGTCACTACTGGATGCAACGTCACTTGCCGAGCAGTGAAAAAAGCTCCTTTGATTTCACTTTGGTATTTGATTTGCCGGTTTTTTGCAAAATCCATCACTTGCAAGACTGAACCAGCTGGAACGTTAGCTTTAATTTGCTTGAATTGTTTGTTCTGCCACTGAGCGGTGAACATGTGCTGCAAGAAAGTGTACCCTTGTGCCGGCTTCTTAATGTCCTTTTCAACCATCTCTTGAATTAGTTTGTTTTTACTACCTTTCTCAGTTACTACCACTTTCTTTACCATACCATTACCACTATTTGTGTCATTTGTCCAACGGTTCCATGTAAGGATTTTGTCTTCAGGAATCTGGTTATAAAATTCCTTCAGTGTTTTCTCGTAATTAAAACACTGATTACAACCACCATTTATGCAATTTGCATCATGAAACTGTTCACTGTCAGCCTTTTGGCATAGCAATATGTCTACAATATCATTTTCATGTGTCTTTTTACAGTTCTGGTCAGGAGATGCTCTACTTAGTGTCAGGAGTTTAAACCTTATGTTAGTACAGTAGGGGCAGCAACAGTAATCCCTGTGACTTAGCGATAGCAGGCGTACATTTCGTTTTCTCAGTGCTGCGAACTTGCCGAGACTGACATTATTATGATTTTCAAAATTATACTTTGCATGAGCAGCCTTTACCGATACTTGCATTGCATAACCAGGACCTTCTCTGGTAGCAAATCTCTTTTGTGGAAGAATTCGTGATATGTCTTCCCGCAAGTAGAACATCTGGATGCCTCTTACGTCAACTCTGCTTTTGCGCTTTAACATGGCCCGCTTTGCAAGGTAAAGTCGTGCTGCAGGCTTTACTGAACTGTGTTGAATTTTAGTCCTCTTCTTCTTATTATTTTTTTTTGGTGAATAAACTGTCTTCATATCTTCCTTCTTCTCAACCATTTTCTTTTTAGCAAAATCATCCTTCTTTAAATCATCTAATGCCTGCCTTTTTCTTGGGGTGGCCCTCTTTTCAATGTTATCTAGCAATTTTGCAAATTTTTTCGGTGTTTCAGGCATCATTGCCCTCACTTTACTTGTAATGTTCCATTCAGTTTTTTTGGTCTTGAAAGGGCTTGTCGATTGACTTGTAGCACAAATGCTTGCCTTTTTACTCATTCTAGAATTAGCTTTTCTTTCTCTGTCTTTTTTCCTATTCCACATTTTTTTCTGGTATGACATCCTTGCTCTTTCTTCCCTTTTCTTTTCTCTGTTATAGTCCCTTTTGGCTTGTATGCTGTGTCTTGTTTCAACTGGTTTTCTTACTGACTTTGGAGGATTGAAACAACCATTCATCTCCGCCTTTTTTCTCTCTAAATACCTCCTTTGTCTTTCTCTTTGCATCTGTAATTCATGTGCTTTTTTCTGCTTTGCCAGTGGATTTGGACTTTTCTTTTGTAATTCTTTCTTTAGCTGCTCTCTTCTTTCCTTCGTTCTTACCTTTTGCTTGTTCAAGTATTCTCTGTATCTTTCAGGATCCTGTTCCTTCATCTGGCTTCTGAAGGCTCCAGATCTGTCCATCTTTAAAAAGTCAATTAAACTGAAAATAATGAAAATATCTCTGTTCAAGCATTTAAGATATTTTCATGAGTAAAGGGCTCAGGACTAAGACTTTGAATTATCAAGAGCTGGTTATGGATTTCACAACTACTTTTCATAAGGATCATGTGTATCAAGTTTCTTATAGATCGATCAAAAACTGTAGGAGTAGTTTGCTGTGTACAAGATTCTATACTGTTTTGTATGTCTATAGTTAATGACAGTAAATTATATAATCTTGTCCTAATAACCCTAAAAGAAGAAATATTTACCAGATTAAACCCCCGTAATGCGCATACGCATGTAAAATTGGTTTCAAACAGTGTTACGTGCTCACATGCACTGTTTTTTTATGTTTGGGGAATGGTTGCAGGGCCCGTAAGGAGGGGAAAATTGCGCCGTAACGACTAAATATAAAATAGGGGGGAAATTGCGTCCTGATGGAAGCAATTTTTTCCATTTATATAAATGTTACACTAAAAAAGAAAATGATGTAAAAGCACATTGTCTCATGTTTAAAATGGTACAGAGTTTGCATAATCATGTAGTTGGACAAAGGGTTTTGGTTAGGGAATGTAAAAAAAAAAAAAATAAAAAATATATATATATATTTTTCAGAAATAGGGGGAAAAAACATACTTTTTGGACAGGGAATATTGGGCTGAATTTCGGCTCCAAACAACAGCATCTCGAGCTCACTCCATCTCTCATCTCCCTGATATTACTGACACTACATGTTTACATGTATTTATTCTGTCAAAACATTGACGATCATAACACAACAGTTGTCAAAATATGACGATCGCATCATTAGCAGCCGTCAAAGAATGACGATAGCACCAATTGTGTCTGTCGATATATGACGTATGCAACAAGAATGTCCGTCAAAAAATTACATTCGCAACAGCTCCAAGCGTAAACAGTCATTGGTAGCAACAGACGGCCGTGTATTCGTCAATTTCCTGCATACAACTCGATTTTAATATGTTTTCTCTTCTTTAAAATATATACAAACATCTATGTGTGCTTATTGTTGCCATCGTCAACAATTGCGAACGTTTAAATTACTTGACAGACACATACTTACACAAAATAATTTTGATCGTGTAAACAAGAGTCTCAATTCGGCCATGTTTTTGCATTCGGATACTTACGGATTTTATCGCAGTTTCTTTTCACTACGCAAATAAGGGAAGTAAGTGCTGAAAACAGAGGAACAAATGTGCGAACGTCATTCACTAAGATTGACAGAAATTACGATCGCAACATTTTTTAAATTAAATTTCTGGTTATGGCTTCAAAACTTAAGAAACCACCTGTATAACCAGAAAGTACCAAGTTTTATACTATCTTTGAATCCCCGCCCACCACATAATCACACAATAACCGAGTAGATGGACTGTTTTTTGCGAACGTTCATTTTTTGACAGACGTTCATTGTTCTTCATCTACATAATTCTAATTCCTTTATTTTGCAAAATAATTGAAAAATAGAAAAAACAAAGCAAAATAAATGCAAAGCAATACATACCCCAACAATAAATTCTCTTTGTTGGACATAAAACTTCGAATTATTCGAAATCGCGAGTATACGGTCCGACCTGGTGAAGAAGCTGGGAGTTCCGTCCGTCAAAAAGATGATGACTTCCTATCCAATTTTTAGTTATTTTGTTCATTTCAATGTAAAATAAAATCAGCAAAATTGATTTTTATTGATTCTATTGTTGTATTTTATTCAAATAAATGCATGTATTATTCAGTGGAGCTAATTTAACCCAAATAAATCACATTTCATAAAATTGACGGACATTTGACGGAACTTTTACGTTCTTAAATGGAAGATGTCGTATGTGAGTTATTGTATGCAAAATCATTAGTACATAAAATCTGGTATGTAAATTTGCTATGTAAAAGATTTTTTTTAAATTTCAATCACTGAAAAGTGATCCATTTAATCACCCCGTAATAGGTCTGTGAGGGCCTTGGTGGGCCATCCCTCAACAAACCGTACAAATATATATATCAGTCAAGTTGTAACATACATTCATATATATATACACTGAAAGGAAAAAGAAAGCATACATTTTGGTTTTTAAAATTATTTCATTATCGACTAAGTTTATTCATGTGATGGAAAAATAAACTGATTATACCCCCGACAAACGAAGTTTTTTGGGGTATATTGGAGTCACCCTGAGGTCGGTCTGTCGGTCGGTCTGTCCGTTACAATTTTCCTTGTCCGGAGCATCACTTGAAAACTACTGGATGGAATTTCATCAAACGTCATACAATGGTAGAATATAATGAGAGGAAGTGCAGTGTACAAGAAACATAACTCTATTCTTGCTAATTACAGAGTTATTGCCCTTTGATATTTTTTCTTGTCCAGAGCATAACTTGAAAAGTACTGGATGGAATTTCATCAAGCTTCATACAATGGTAGAATATAATGAGAGGAAGTGCACTGTACAGGAAACATAACTCTATTCTTGCTAATTACAGAGTTATTGCCCTTTGATATATTTCCCTTGTCTGGAGCATTACTTTTAAAGTACTGGATGGAATTTCATCAAACTTCATACAATGGTAGAATATAATGAGAGGAAGTGCAGTGTACAAGAAACATAACTCTATTATTGCTAATTACAGAGTTGTTGCCCTTTGATATTTTTTCATGTCCGGAGCATAACTTGAAAAGTACCTGATGGAATTTCATTAAGCTTCATACAATGGTAGAATATAATGAGAGGAAGTGCATTGTACAAGAAACATAACTCTATTCTTGCTAATTACAGAGTTATTGCCCTTTGATATATTTCCCTTGTCCGGAGCATTACTTTTAAAGTACTGGATAGAATTTCATCGAACTTCATACAATGGTAGAATATAATGAGAGGAAGTGCAGTGTACAGGAACATTACTCTATTCTTGCTAATTACAGAGTTATTGCCCTTTGATATATTTCCCTTGTCCGGAGCATTACTTTTAAAGTACTGGATGGAATTTCATCAAACTTCATACAATGGTAGAATATAATGAGAGGAAGTGCAGTGTACAAGAAACATAACTCTATTCTTGCTAATTACAGAGTTATTGCCCTTTGATATATTTCCCTTGTCTGGAGCATTACTTTTAAAGTACTGGATGGAATTTCATCAAGCTTCATACAATGGTAAAAAATAATGAGAGGAAGTGCAGTGTACAAGAATCATAACTCTATTACTGCTAATTACAGAGTTATTGCATTTTGATATTTTTTCTTGTCCGGAGCATAACTTGAAAAGTACCTGATGGAATTTCATCAAGCTTCATACAATGGTAGAATATAATGAGAGGAAGTGCAGTGTAAAAGAAACATAACTCTATTCTTGCTTATTACTGAGTTATTGCCCTTTGATATATTTCCCTTGTCCGGAGCATTACTTTTAAAGTACTGGATGGAATTTCATCAAACTTCATACAATGGTAGAATATAATGACAGGAAGTGCAGTGTACAGGAAACATAACTCTTGTTTTGCTAATTACAGAGTTATTGCCCTTTGATATATTTCCCTTGTCCGGAGCATTACTTTTAAAGTACTGGATGGAATTTCATCAAACTTCATACAATGGTAGAATTTAATGACAGGAAGTGCAGTGAACAAGAAACATAACTCTATTCTTGCTAATTACAGAGTTATTGCCCTTTGATATATTTCCCTTGTCTGGTGCGGTACTTTTAAAGTACTTTTAAAGCAATCAGTGATAACAGTTTAATAAAGTTCATGAAAGAACCAAGTTGATGAATACATGGAGTTCGAGCAAAGCAGGTTCGATATTGTATTCCTAGTGCTCTTGTTTGTTTCTTATCCATAAAATTGTTGTCCCTCAACATAACTCGAAAAAGTATAACATTTATTGATTGCCATGAAAGCTTGTACACTGCACAATAATTAAAAAGACCGTTTTTAATTTTAACAAAACCATAAAAAAATTAACAATACAAAAAACTCAATCCATAACATTCTCTTTTATTAAGAATTTTTTTTTGTCTGGAGCATAACTTTAAAACTATTGGATATAATTTAATAAAACTTCATACAATGGTTTACATTTTCTGTCATGGCGGCGTTCGGGGGTATTCATCACCTTCAGTGATAGCTATAGTTTTTTCTTATTGTTTTGCTTTGAAATGAATTAAATGTTTGTTTTTTGATTCAACAGTATGATGAAAAATAAATATACAAAATTTATATGCAATACATTTATTGTTCCTTGACCAGTTGACGTTTATAGGTGTGTATACTTTCTTTTTCCTTTCACCGAATACACATATATACATTAATCTTAAAGGGACACACCAGTCTCAACAAATTATAGATTGTTATGTAAAAGATGGTATGAGCAATATATTGTATGTAGAATATTTGGTATATAAAATCTGATATGGAAAATATGGCATGTGAAGATAAGGCATGTATGTGAAAATATGGTATGTGAAACTGGTATGCAGAAACATGGTTGTATACAAAAGTATATAGTATATGAACACGTATGTAAAATTTGGTTTGTAAAATACAATGTTATTATCAACAGGCTGTTACCAAATACAGAAATATATAATTCAAATTACATGTTTATCTTTTATATCAGGTATGTTTAAGTTTCAACCCTCCCAGCACAATGATCGCCACAGGAAGTATGGACACAACAGCGAAACTGTGGGACATACAGACAGGACAAGAAGTGGCATCACTAAACGTAAGTATCATGTGACTGTAAACAGTTTATTCAACTGTTGTTCTCTGTTGCCAAATACTAATTGATGAGTTATTCATCAATTGAATGTCAAAGGTCACTTATGATCGGACTCATTCCCCAGTAACGAGAGAATTACATTTCAGTAAAGGATAACAACAGTTGAATTTATAACCTATTTATAACAACAGTTGAATTTGTAACCTATTTATAACAACAGTTGAATTTGTAACCTATTTATAACAACAGTTAATTGAATTTATAACCTATTTATAACAACAGTTGAATTTATAACCTATTTATAACAACAATTGAATTTGTAACCTATTTATAACAACAGTTGAATTTGTAACCTATTTATAACAACAGTTAATTGAATTTGTAACCTATTTATAACAACAGTTGAATTTATAACCTATTTATAACAACAGTTGAATTTGTAACCTATTTATAACAACAGTTGAATTTGTAACCTATTTATAACAACAGTTAATTGAATTTGTAACCTATTTATAACAACAGTTGAATTTGTAACCTATTTATAACAACAGTTGAATTTATAACCTATTTATTACAACAGTTGAATTTGTATTCTATTTAATTTTTAACCTACTTATAACAACAGTTGAATTTATAACCTATTTATAACAACAATTGAATTTGTAACCTATTTATAATAACAGTTAATTGAATTTATAACCTATTTATAACAACAGTTGAATTTATAACCCAGTTGAATTTGTAACCTATTTATAACAACAGTCGAATTTGTAACCTATTTATAACAACAGTTGAATTTGTAACCTATTTATAACAACAGTTGAATTTATAACCTATTTATTACATATGGTATAGAGGGTCCTCCTCGGTCTGAGGCACTGTCTCAAGATCATTTACCTCTTACCGCTAAGGTCGTAGGATTGAGTCTAGCTCCCTTATAAAAATTTTTGAGAAAGTTTACCAGTTACTTGTTAAAGAATGGTGGTTCTACTCAGATTCATTCTTAGTTCTTCCTCCACCAATAAAACTGGATATGCCATATATAACCTATATTGTGTCGAAAATGGGGTTAAATCCCTTAAAAAAAACCACACAAAAACATTAACTATGTAAAAAGTGACATTTGATTTTTATTGATAAAGCTTTTTCCATTGCTCAAATTCATAGACTTTTACATTCTGCACAATCCAAATTTGTTTATTTAGCTCTACAAAAATGACTTTATAGTTTTTCAAATTCTTCAGATGAAAAAGTGGCATTTTTGGCCCAATTGTTAATATTTTTTTGTCTTTGATAAATGTTGTCCCAACTTATATGCCAAAGAGTAGGTCGGTTTATTAGGAATTATTTATTCAAGATCAGCCATACAAGCATTTACCTGTAGAAAGGCTGTAGTTCTACCCAAATTTGTTCTGAAATCTTTCTGAAAACTCCATTTCGTCTCTCCCTCATCTAAACTATATTTTCTCCCTCCCTCATTTAGGCTCTGTTTCCATGCTTTCATCTAGTCTCCATTCCCTCTCTCCTTCATCTTATCTCCAAACCTTCTCTTGTTCATCTTAGCTATATTCTCAACCTCATCTAAGCTCTGTTCCCACTCTCTCATCTATTTCCCCTATTTAAGCTATACTCCCTCTTAAGCTCTGTTCTCTCCCTCATCTACGATCTGTTCTCTCTCATCTAGTCTCCATTCCTTCTCTTGTTCATCTGTTCTCCAAGTTATAAAAAAATGTAATACAGGTTGTCCTTTTAATCCTGTGCAAGTTGATTGCTTACATGCTTTTGATGTACATTTAAATGTGCCTTTTTTTTCAGGGTCATTCTGCTGAGATCATATCTTTATCGTTCAACTCATCTGGTAGTCAACTCATCACTGGTTCATTTGATCATACAGTCATGGTGTGGGATGTCAACAGTGGAAAGTAAGTTGGGGGTTGTGTTTGAAAGAATGAGCAAGCAGTTTATATGTGCCGTTTGTCAATCCTTAAATAGTTTCCATTCAATAATTTACGTTTTTCTCCCTGCGTATACATCCATGTACATAACTGGAAAATAAAACTTGAGATTGGATTATAAGTTAACCCTTTACTTCATAGATACGCGTTTTCCCCCACCAATCACAGAAGGCCTTTGAAAACAGTGCAGGAAGAGTTCAGATTGCTCGAGCAATCTGAACACTTCCTGCACTGTTTTCCACTCTGTCAGTTAATATAAACATAATTCACCCAATAATTAAAAAGCCTTCTATATAAGATGTCCAAAGGCGTCTATTAGAGGTGTCCAAAGCCTTCTATATAAGGTGTCCAAAGGTGTCTATATTAGAGGTGTCCAAAGGTGTCTATATAAGGTGTCCAAAGGTGTCTATATTAGAGGTGTCCAAAGGCATCTATATAAGGTGTCCAAAGCCTTCTATATTAGAGGTGTCCAAAGGCGTCTATATTAGAGATGTCCAAAGACGTCTATATTAGAGGTTTCCAAAGCCTTCTATATAAGGTGTCCAAAGGCGTCTATATTAGAGGTGTCCAAAGCCTTCTGTATAAGGTGTCCAAAGGCGTCTATATGAAGTAAAGGGTTAAACAGGTCAGGTTGTATATACAGGTCAGATATACATAGATTTCTCACCTAACTTGACCGCTTACGATATATTAAATTTGGGGAACCAGACATATAATTTAGCAGGGTTGAAAAAATTTGAAATCCGGCTGCCAAAAATTGGCGCTCCTTTTTAATTTTTTGCTGCCAGAAAATAACTTCTGAAAGTTTGTTTGTAATAAAATAAATATTTGGTGTGTAATAGTATCAAATACAACTCGATATTTGTCAGATTTTACAAGAGTTATGGCCTCTTTTCATCACCATTTTATATGGACATATATTAATCATAATATATATAGTTGATGGATAATTTAATGAATAATCAATGAATATGGTTTTATGGCGTACCAACACATAGGTTATTTGATGCCAACAGGAAGGAATATTCCAGGTTCACTCCATACATTCAAAAACAACAAATTAACATACAGATTAAAAAAATACATTAACAAATGAATATGCAGAATGAACTTAGAACCTTGATACCTGCAGAACTTGTAGTGCTCAAATTGTTGCTTCTTACGACAAGCATGAACCACAGCGATCCTGTTCATGCCATCACTCATATGGCTCCCTGGAACCACACATGGGTTGATAATAAAACCACAATAGTGAACATGACAAAAAATGATAAAATGAACATGACACCCATTTGGAGGATTCTTACCCCTCTGCAGAGATTGGCAGTGATTCTATTCTTAGCAGGAACCACAAGGGCTGTTTAATTTAAGTGAATGGTTTTGATGTACAATTCCTGAAAATGTTTGCTTTCTTTATAAATGTCTGTAAACTTGTATAATTACAATTTACCTAAACTATATCCTGTTTGGTATTTCAGGCGGATTTACACCTTGATTGGACATAAAGCAGAGATCAGTAGTGCCCAGTTTAATTATGATTGTTCATTGATTGCCACAGGCTCCATGGATAAAACCTGCAAAATATGGGAAACCAACCATGGTATGAGCATTTTACTATACTATGTAAAAGGATGAGAAAAATATGTAGCCAGTCCTGGACTCAAAACCAGGACCTTTTGCTTACAGGGTTAATCGTCTACCGACTGAACTAACCGCTCTGCTTACATGCATTCGTCTCTTACAAATTACGCACACACTGACATATTCCTTCACAAATTTGGAAATCACTTGAATTTCCATAGAGACAAGAGAATCATGTATTAAATGTTTCTCAGAATATATACTTCACAGTCTCACTTTGGGGGCCATTTTAATAAGACAAGAAAAATATGCAGCCAGTCCGGGACTTGAACCCAGAACATGCTGCTTACAGGGCAAATACTCTACCGACTGAGCCAATCGGACTGCTGGCATACGTTTCTCGCCTTACAGGTTATATACACTCTGACAACTACATTTTCATAAACATTATTCCCTGATTTCTTTTATGCCCAACTCCATTAATGTTTGTTTGAATATTTTATGGTCATTTTTGTGCCATTGAGGGATAACAGACAATCATTTAACCTAACCACTCATTCCTTGGATCCTGAAAGATTAACTAGTACTCCAGCACACCAATCTCACTAAGTAACTGACAACTTTCCCACTTGAATCATCAGTGAGAGATAAATGGTAATGAGACGCAATGTTGTATATCAGTTATCTTGGCTAGCCGGGATTGATAGTTGGTCGATTTACCCATCTCAATAAATAACAGATAACTTTCCCACTTGAATCATCAGTGAGAGATAAATGATGAGACGCAATGTTGTTTATCAATGATCTTGGCTAGGTGGGGATTGATAGTTGGTCGATTTACCCATCTCAATAAGTAACAGATAACTTTCCCACTTGAATCATCAGTGAGAGATAAATGATGAGACGCAATGTTGTATATCAATGATCTTGGCTAGGCGGGGATTGAAAATTGGTCAATTTACCCATCTCAATAAATAACAGATAACTTTCCCACTTGAATCATCAGTGAGAGATAAATGATGAGACGCAATGTTGTATATCAATGATCTTGGCTAGGCGGGGATTGATAGTTGGTCGATTTACCCATCTCAATAAATAACAGATAACTTTCCCACTTGAATCATCAGTGAGAGATAAATGATGAGACGCAATGTTGTATATCAATGATCTTGGCTAGGCGGGGATTGATAGTTGGTCGATTTACCCATCTCAATAAGTAACAGATAACTTTCCCACTTGAATCATCAGTGAGAGATAAATGATGAGACGCAATGTTGTATATCAATGATCTTGGCTAGGCGGGGATTGATAGTTGGTCGATTTACTCATCTCAATAAATAACAGATAACTTTCCCACTTGAATAATCAGTGAGAGATAAATGATGAGACGCAATGTTGTATATCAATGATCTTGGCTAGGCGGGGATTGATAGTTGGTCGATTTACCCATCTCAATAAGTAACAGATAACTTTCCCACTTGAATCATCAGTGAGAGATAAATGATGAGACGCAATGTTGTATATCAATGATCTTGGCTAGGCGGGGATTGATAGTTGGTCGATTTACCCATCTCAATAAGTAACAGATAACTTTCCCACTTGAATCGGCACTGAGAGACAAAGGACAAAGAGATCCACTGTCGTATACATATTTAAAGTCACAGGGACTCCTTAATAAATGTCTAGCATTTTTAACTGTTATTGTTTTAATTTGTCCAAATTATCCTTCATTAAAACAATTATTGACCCTTATATCTGCTAGTCCAAAAACTTGAATGCTGTACTGTAGCTATTGTACTGACATGAGCTGTAATATCTGTCTCCAGTGGTTACGTTTTAGTAATACTGGTGAATGATTTCCAAGTAAAACTAAGGAGATTTCAGGGTTCACACAGGTCTTTAAAAGTGTATCAAATTGGTTGGGTGTTTAAAAAGTGCTTGAAATTATTTTGAGAAAAAGTTTACATTCAGATATTTTTCTTCTTAAAGACGATCTTTTTTTTATCTTATTTGATGTTTTTTTTTCAAAATAAACCCAGATAAAACAGGTGAATATAACAGTTATATAGGTAGATACTTTATGGTAAAATATATGTTGTTGAACATGTGATCCATGAACGGTGGGTTTGATCCTCCGTCACGGCTATGTGTGGTGACCTTGAGCAAAACACTTTTTCTGCAAATGCTTTGTACTGGATCTATCGTTGAGTGTGATTTTTAAGAACTTGTTTCAAAATCAAAATAAAATAAATAAGTTTCAACTAAACTGGTAAAATATATGAAAATGTCGGTGCAAGCGAGTCCTAGAAAATTGAAAAAAGATTCCTGGAAAAGTGCTTGAATTTGTTTCACAAAGGTCTGTTTCGAATTGGAATTGTATGAAATGTTAGACATTGCTTGACTTGTAAATAGGGAGAATTCAAACAGTATAATAGACAATATCACTGTTCAGTTCCATTTATTTATCAATGTTCAATAACCATTAATGCAAGTCTTCTTAAAAATTTGGAAATCCATCACAAATTATACATTTATAAATGGGCAAATAAATATAGCAGTTCAGAATTTAGCTCTTAATACAAGCAATCTCATATATATAAATAAATGTCAACTATATTTCTTCCCTTAAACTTTCCAGGGCTTAATAACCATGACCTTTATCGTTATGTGAATATAGGCACTTGTATAGGAACTTTGCGTGGTCACGAAGATGAAGTACTAGATGTGGCATTTGACATGACTGGGCAGTATCTACTGACGGCGTCTGCTGACGGAACAGCAAGGTGCTATAATGCTGTAACTCACACGCTTTTGTCAAAGTTTGAGGGCCATGACGGGGAAATATCAAAGGTATTTATTTGTTTGTATTGGATTAAATGCCATTTTCATTACATTATAGGTTGTGTAGTGTATAGGTTTTATTTGTGAAGAAAAATGTTTGTTTTAATATTAAAGTGTCAATTTTAGCTCTACTGGCCAAAGGCCAGAAGGACTTATGCGATGGCGCGTCATCTGCCGTTTGTCATCTGGCGTCCATTTGCAGCACTTTCTCTGAAACCATCAAGCCAATTAAACGCAATCTTCACATGGATGTTTCTGTTTCATAGGAGACTATACAGAAGAAATTTTATTTTCGATCTCAAATTCAAGATGGCCACCATTAATAAAATTAGTCAATAACTTAAAAAAATCTTCTTCTCATGAACTGACCAACATATTTTGTAAATTTTATGTAGTAATGATAACCAATAATAGTTCTATTGGATTTATTCAAATGGTGATCCTTGGGTTAGAAATGACCCTGCCCCGAGGGTCCTATTGGTGGATGCGTGTCATTATGATAAACATTATTTTTTTTGAAAAAAAATGAACTGATTTTGCCTATATTTTTACAGAAGCATTATTTGGTCAAGGAGGTTCAGGTTTGTCAAAATGACTGGGTTTTACTGTCTTAAGGGGTCAAGAGGGGCCCAACAGGGCAAAAATTGGAAATTATAAGAAGCATTTTCTTCAGAACTGGTCAGTCATATTTGTCCATATTTGGCATAAATTATCCCTATGTGTAGGGGTTAGAATGAAGATAAGACTTAAGGGGCTAATATTTATAGGTGCCCTGTAAGGGGACTTAGAATTTTACAAATGGATACTATGAGAAAACAGAACATTTTCATTTTTTCATCCATTTGGGCAAAATTATTATTAAATTTCATTTCTGAAGCATAATTTGGTCAAAGGAAATAGATTAAGTTCAGTAAAGAGAGCTGCCTTTCCATAAGGGGCCAGGGTGGGTCAAAATAGAAAATTCTCAAAAAATCTTCTCAATAACCAGTCAGTCAAATTTGTTCATATTTGCTATAGATTATCCCAATGAGTAGGGGTTTAAATTTAAAACAAATCAAAGGGCTTGTATTTATTGGGGCCCTGTAAGGGGACCTTGAATTTTATAGGGGAATACTATGGGAAAATGGAAGATTCTAATTTTTCCATACATATATGATTTTATTTTTATTCATTTTGAATTCTGAAGCATCTTCTAGTCATAACAAATACAATTTTGTACAAAAAGAGGATTGATTTTCCAAAAGGGGCTAGGTGGGGTTACAAAATGGTTAGAATTGAACATTTTCATAAATCTTATTCTCAATAACTTGTCATTGAAATTTGTTCATATTTGATTTAAATCAACCATAAGATTGAGAGTTCTAAGTTTGTACAAATCAAGGGGCACTGGGATGTATAGAGGCCTTGTAAGGGGACTTTGAATTTTACATAGGAATACTATGGGAAAATGGAAAATTAAAAAAAAAGCGTCAATCTTTGTTTGCTTTTGCACACATTTATGATTCACTATTTTTTTCATTTTCTTCAGTTTTACTGTAGCCAGTAATTGATGCCTAATTAGTTATTCAAATACACTTTGCGACTTTCACACTTGTGCTGATCAAACGCACGCACCAGGTAAACAAGCAGCGAACATCTTCTTGTTTGTCAAAACCTTTTTAAGTGTCAGGAATTAAACTGATTAGCGGTTGTGTATTGTCAGTATCAATAATCAGATGAGACTAAAGATCCGTGGAGACAAAGGTTCGGATCTGAAAGGTAAAATATAAAGTAATTTAGTGACAGAAGTCTTTCGAACGAGTACGGTTTTCGGAATATAAAGGTTTTGGATTGCCGAGGTATTTTTACAATAAAGATAGAATAAGAAATTTCGGGACCGACAAAAATGTTCGGTTTAAAAGAGATTTCCGGATTAGAGGAGTACGGATTAGCGAGGTCCCAATGTATTTACAACATTAAAATAATAAAAATAAGTGTTTATGATGTGATAAAATACTCACGGTATATCTATACCTGTCAACTACTTGGTCGCGTGATCACTCGATAATAACAAAGTTTGCATATGACTTCCGTGTTTGGCACGAGTCAGCATTTATTGAATCACTCTGATTAATAAAAACTGTTAATACTCAATGCTGGATTGAATCAATCACTTAAACTGTCCTTTGAACCACCATGAGGTAAAGGTTATAACAGTTTGTTCTAATTAAAGCTAATTGGCGAGTAGAAGATGAGCTATGATCAAATAAAAAATGGCGACGATATTGTTTGGTTGTCATTTGCGCAGATTTTCAAGTTTTATATTATGACATTACCCCCACCGAAAAATTGGGAACCAAGCAAAAACCGCGTTATAACGGCGTTTGCATTATATCGGACCACGTTATAACAGGACCGCAGTGTACTGCTTTCAATGAAGATCCTATTATCTCAAAGAGATTAAGTATGTTTTGTGTAAATTATTTTTAGATAACCTTTAACCCTCAAGGCACGAGTGTGCTTACCGCAAGCTCTGATAAGACTGCCAGAATCTGGGACCCAGAAACTGGTGAATGTAAGCAAATTCTAGAAGGACATACGGACGAAATATTCAGCTGCACTTTTAACTATGAAGGAAACACGATTATTACAGGTAAATATTCTTGTACATGTTTGCATTGTAAAATAGTTTCTTTTACATCATTTGTGAAACAAGTTACAGTCCCAACTCGTTATCTCGATATCACTTGAGTCGATATTCCGGTAATGTCGATATTTTTTGCCAGTCCAAACATTTCCCCTTCTTTGCTTATATAAATTAATTCCATTTATCTTGATATTGTCTGTGTTGATATTCCGAATATCTTGATCCCAGTTTTAGTCCCGGATTGATCATTTCACACCTTTAATCTCGATATATTTATTGTTGACAAAATATTGTGTGTGTGTCCATGCCGTGTGAAAATCTACGCTTGCCATTTTTCACAGTTTGTTTAAGACGCAACACTAATTACCGGTCAGCGACAAAGGTGTTACTTTTAATGACTGACAGAATGTTGCAAACATCGTGTCATCGAATTGGGTGATTGCATGTAAATTTTGTTTAAATATCATTTGATTCAATCAGTCAGCCTCAACTTATATCTCACACTGCAGAGAAATTCAAAGAAGGACCCGGATATAAGCATTTATCAAGACAGTGTAATTCTACTGCACAGACCGTAATATGAAAGCAAAAGTGCAATTGATGTACGACAATTATGAGATGATGAATCTACATGTATGTCGATATTCGGATATCTTGAGTTTTTTTGGCAGTCCCTCCAGTATTGAGATAATGAGTTTCGACTGTATAGTCAAATTACGCTGGACGTTTTCCTGAAGCATATGTAAATAGGAATAGGTTGCATTGAGAGGGCAGTTAAAGAACTGTGGGGAAAGTTTTGGACTGAATATGTCGTGTCCACTTGCGATGATGACATGATCGTGATGCACAAGTTCCAGATTCAAAGGTCAAGGTCACATTAAGTGGTTCAAGGGCAGAAATAGGTACAAATTTTGTTCCATATCTTGTTAACCACTTAATAAGAAATTGATTAAACATGGCACAAATTTTAATCATAATCAGATTATGTGTCATATGTACCCAGGTCAGTAGCTCAAAGATCAAGGTCACACTTCGAGGTTAAAGGTCAGAAATATATACAACATTTTGTGTCCGTTCAATGTCTTGTAAACCACCTGACAGATTTTGAAATGACATGACATCAAAGTTCTCCATAGATATCAGACAATGTGTTGCGCACAAGACCCATGTCCGTAGCTCAACGGTCAAGGTAGCACTTAGAGGTTCCAGGTCAGAAATATATACAAAATTTCTTGTCCACTCTATATATTGTAAACCACTTGACAGATTTTGAAATAATATGGCACAAATGTTCACCATATACAGACAATGTATCGCACACAAGACCCAGGTCCTTATCTCAACGGCCAGAGTCACACGAAGAGGTTAAAGGACAAAAATATATACAGAATTTTATGTCTGCTTCATATCTTGTTTCTATACTTGTTCACTATAATGAGACATTTGATCACAAGTCTGTTATGGTAAAATTATTTTATCCCTTTACTCCATAGATATGCGTTTTCCCACACCAATCATAGAAGGCCTTTGAAAACAGTGCAGGAAGAGTTCAGATTGCTTGTGATGAGCAATCTGAACACTTCCTGCACTGTTTTCCACTCTGTCAGTTAATATAAACATGATTCATCCAATGCTGATACGTGGTGAATTAATGCTTTCAATATTAGAGGTGTCCAAAGGCATCTATATGAAGTAAAGAGTTATATGGATTAGTAGATATTGATTTAGAGATAAGTAAAATTTAAAATTAAGTTGTCAAATGACAAGTAAGCTTTTGTCAGATTTTGTCACTCTTGAGATTTATAAATTTAAAGAGGTATTACCGATATCGCAGAAATTTTCCCTTCTTAGAAGTAAAACTGCACATGTAAAATTCTTTAACTTAAAATGTCGACCTGTGAATTAAACAATATCTTCGAATGGGACCTTCCTCTTTGTGATTCAATAGATTTTCCATCATAACCTAAAAAGAAAGTTATAGGTGATGTATCTTTAATAAAATAAAAACATCTTTGATAGCAGCACTTTTGTTTGCAGGTAGCAAAGACAACACGTGTCTGGTGTGGAAAGGAGAATCCAAACACAGATTTAATTAAAATGAATAAATTAACCAGTTGTATTTAAAAATAGAATTGCATATATAATTATTATATATGCAAGTGTCATAATAATATATTATTGTAACTCATTTTAAATGGCAATGGTTGCAATAGAGAATGGTTGATGTCATTTTTATAATTGAAGTAGCATATTTTTATAGTTGTGACTTGTCATTGATAATTTCTCATTCCAATATCACCTTTAAATGTTCAAGTAAAATGGCTCCTGATAGTTAAATGACATCAATTCATACCCCAGGGCTGCATTCAGCAATGTTAAACAGCAATCATGTTTAATGCCTGGTTCCCTTAAATTATCACATTCGCATTCTTAGGTTGAACCAGTGTCCAGGAAAATATGTTAGCTAACGTTATCCAACGTTCAGCTGAATTGAACGCAGCCCTGATGTACACATTTTTCTTCCTTTGTATGTTGGCATGTACAGTTTCTTTGTGTCATTTACTTGATTATGTTTTTGTTGATTTTATTTTTCCATCACATTTTGTGCTATTTATTTGATGTTTATTCACTGCATGACAAGTTGTGTTCCGTTTTTGTTATAGGGAGTAAAGATAACACATGTAGAATATGGAGATGAAACTGATAGAGTGATGCCCCTTGCCAGTATTTAAAATTGGCCAATCAGATTCCGTCCTGCTGCACAGAAGCATCCTGGGTAATGGTTCCAGTGGTGATTGTGGAAATTGGCTTCCAGTTCAGTCAAAAATCAAACAGTACAGTTGTGAAGAAAGAAAACCTAAAAAATAAGTTTATTTGAGAGACATTTGTTGATTTAATAGTATTTACAATAAGAAAAAAAAGACAGTACTTAAGCTGTATTGGAACCAGTGTTGTCTTTCCAGGGTACAGATATGACACTGTTCTGAGGGGAATTGAGTTAACAGCATTTAGTTCAGTTTTACATCAGTAATATCAACATCTTGTATTATTCCACATCCTACCTGTTTTTCACATTTAAATATACATTGCATAGATTCTTCATGCCCCGTGTGCGCTCTGTTAAATTTTGGTCGTTTAAACAAAAACAAGTTAGCAATTCACTTCAGATGTAAAAAAAATTTTTGTTTGTTTGTAATTTAAATTATATGTGGTATTTATAAGTCTTGTGGATGCTAACAGTGATGGTAAATATAAATTTAGATTTTATTTTTGGTTTAGATGTGTTGTGTTTGTGCAATTGTGAGACATGATTTGAAATCTTATACTGAAAAAATGTTATACAATGAAAAAAAACATGGAAAACTACATATTGGATATTCACAGCCATGTGAACTTATGGTTGTGGAATGGTCAAAATGATTAAAAAATGTTGATCAATTATTTAATTATTTTAATTACAATATTTATCCTGTTGAGGGCACATGGCTTTTGAAAAATGAGCTTATCTTAAAGATTAATATTTCTAAATGCTGTTCCTACTAGAATTTACAATCCTAAGAAATACTCTTAAGGGTAAGAAATAGTGTTAATTATTGTGTTTTTTTCCTCATAAAATTGGGTGGTCACCTCTCACTTTTTGAAAAAAATTGCCTGTTACAGAAATGGGGTCCTCCGTGGCTGAGTGGTCTAAGGCGCTGTCTCAAGATCATTTACCTCTCACCACTTAGGTCATAGGTTTGAGTCCCGCTCGCTCCAAAAACTTTATATGAGAAAGTTTCCAGTTACTTGCGTAAGGACGGGGTTCTACTCAGTCTGAGGTCTTCCTCCACCAGTAAAACTGAATATGCCATATATAACCTGAAGCGTTAAACCCCATTCAAAAAAAAAATTTGTTTAAAAAATGCTTTTGAGCTCGCCGGGATGAATGTCCAGGAGAGCTATTGCTATGACTCGAGCGTCATCGTTGGCGTTGTCTGTAGACACCCAGGTTAAACTTTTGCGTTTAGTTGCGTTTAAGTTTCGTTGTTTGCCTCCGAGCTCAATCTTTGCATGGGTGGTGAGTTTTATCCCATAGGCGAGCGTTGTTGTCTTCTGACAACTCTTGTTCAAAGACAGTTATTCTACTCATTTTCATTTAGATCTTATTCCACCAATAAAGATGGATGCCATATAAATTGTATGAACTGTAACGGGATAAAAATGGGGTTAATTCTCTTGAAAATACATGTATTTACACGAGACAGTGCCTTTTATAGGATAAATACAGTAATTAAGACATTATGGCATAATTCATAGGTATGTAATATATTGTATGAAATATAGCAGGTCATGGAAGTTTTCTAGTCAAATGAATTCTTAAATCGGGCATACAATTAATTGAAGGTGAGACCTCGGTATTGGGTGATCAGATTGTTAAATATTTACACCAAGATTCATTGATACGTGGTGTTTAATATCATTTTTCACATATACCTTTCTAAATAAATGTGGACCTAAAATGAGTTGACCATGTTGGTAAAAATAAATATTTTAAATCCTTAGAAGAAACATGGGAATATATTGGAAAGAGAAAAAGAGTATACATGATTGCCTGATTTCACAGATGTTATTGTGAGTTTTTAAAACACTGGCACATATCAAGGTAGGCAGTTATTTAATCTATTATTTGTCGCAAAGTCAACCCAAAGATAAAGTTTATAGTTGTATACACATAATTTTGGTCTGAAACAACACTTAATGAAGGGAAAAAATTAACCTCTTTACTCCGGTTAGACATGATTGCTTAATACAGTTATATTTTTTGTTGACCATAAACATGGCAAATGTAAACCACGTTTAATCAAAATGATACGTTTTATGTTGATGAAAGTGTTGTATCAAGATTTACATTTCTTTAAGCACCTGCACCCCAAGATCACACGTCGTTGTTGCCTTCATCGCGGCCAGCGAGTCGTAATGAACACTTATTTTTGAAGGTTGTTCCATATTATATTGTGTAGAATAGAAAATAATTATATTTATAATAATACGAGGAAGAATCCGTCACAGAGTAGTTTAGGTTTTATATAATAGCTTTTTTATTGTCCGAAAATTTGACAATTATGATTTGTTTATTTATTTATTGCATTCACTTGATTAATTAATTGCTTTAAATATATATTTTTAAAACTATTTTTCAGTTTATCAGGAATACTTGTATCCGCCCACCATTCATAATTTATCACAAATATATTTCGTCAACCGTCCAATTACTTTTATTTTAATTTACATGTATTGAATAGTATTCCATCACTTTATGAACGCATATATTTATTTGAATTATGTTATTTATATTAATGCAATGAGTACTTTGTTTAATGATCAAGTATTACACCGTCCAAACTGTACAATAATGTATAATGTTGCATAAGTCAAATTTTGGAAACATCTGTCGTCAATGTTCAGTTTTTATATTAAAGAGAGAACTTGTCTCTGACAGTCATTATTTATTAACAAATGAATACTGTATTACTCCAGGTGAATGGAGGTTTTTTTTGCCAAATATTTTTTGTTGGCTTTTGCCAAAGGTACATGTATATATTAGAAAGGATGAGTTGTGACAACTATTCCATTTTGTAAAAATATTTTAGCATATTATTTAAAAATAATTTTGAGATTTAAATGAAGAAAACAAATTTAGAAAATAATAACCTCTGAAATTTCCTTTCAAAAACTCCAAATAGGATTTATACAAGGCCAAAAACACATAAAAAATCTGCCTTTTTACATTAAACTTTGTTCAAATAGGCATGCTTGATATCAGTATTATTGTTACATACTGCAGTTTGTTTAGAATTGGAAGTGGGTTATGAAGCAATGGTATTGTACCGCAATACAGATATTGTATTCTCCTGAATAAACACCCCAGGGACAATGCATATTACAAAAGTGGGGCGTTTTTATTCGGGTACCCAAAAAAAACTATTGTTTGATAATTTTTTTACAAGCAATGTCACATTTCATTTAGGCTTCTTAGTACTAATAAAACTTTTCAACAACAAAAAATTTTTGGAGGAGGTTGTGGGGGGCTTATTAGAAGGAGAAAGGAGAGTGTTTATATAGGGGAATAAGGTAACTGGACATGTAACATATTAGTCTATATATGAATGCTGTACCCTGCTGCGGGGATTGATTAATCCATTTAATTTCTAGGTTCATGCTTTCCTGTAATAAAAGGAAATTTGCTATTATGCTCATACATGTAGATGAATTTTATTTAATGTTTACTTCTCATAGTGTAGTTAAAACATATTTAATTCTAAATAAATATATATACAATGTGTTAACAAAACATTCGTGAACAATTATAGAAAAGGATTAGAATGAAAGCATTATGCTAATATGAAATTCTTCTCCTTGGAAGTGAAAATAAATTTGAATTTTTCTGTAAAGAAAATAACTCACGGAAATTTCTCATTAAGGGGTAGGAAACAGATTGTTTTATTTTGTGTGGCAGAGCATGATCATTTCTGAAAATAATTTCGTTCAGTTGCCGTTTATTGCATGCTTCCTTACAATAAATCATGGAGATATATAATAATTTTTTGAGAACATCTTGTATTATGGCCATCAAAGTTCATCATTAAAACTGCTGTCGGTGGTTTTCCATTGTGGAGTTGTCTCGTGTAGAGAAGCCATCATATTTCTTTTGTAAATTTTAGACGTGCTTATTGTTGAAGTTGTTTAAAAAGAGATGAAAGTTGGTGTTTGATGTCTAGATGCGAGTGTCCGTGCGTATGTTCTTTATATTGTCAGGAATTTCTGTTTAACCTTTTACTTCATATTAACATCTTTGGATACCTCTAATATTGAAAGCATTAATTCAACACATATCAGCAATGGGTGAACTATGTTTATATAAACTGATAGAGTGGAAAACAGTGCAGGAAGTGTTCAGATTGCTCGTTTTGAGCAATCTGAACTCTTCCTGCACTGTTTTCAAAGGCCTTTTGTGATTGGTGTGGGAAAATGCGTATCTATGGAGTAATGGGTTAATGTATTTTATTGGTGTAATACTGTTAATGTGTAATAACATTTTGCTTCAATGATCATGCACACTTCATATTTTAAACCATATTTAATTTTAATTAGAACATTCCAACTTAAATGTTAAACTTTACATTCCAACTTAAATATATTGCATAACTTAAAATGTATAAATTTACATTCAAACTTATAACTTAAAATGTATAAATTTACTTTCCAACTTAAATTGTTTAACTTGAAATGTGATAATTTACTTTCCAACTTAAATTGTAGAACTTAAAATGTGGAAATTTGCATTTCAACTTAAATTGTATAACTTAAAATATATAAATTTACATTCAAACTAAAATTGTATAACTAAAAATGTATTCACATTCAAACTTAAAAAGTAGAACTGAAAATGTATTTCAACTTGAATGATATTTTCAATCCAACTTATAAATAGAATTATATGTTGTTGTTTTTTTAAAAGAATATTACCAGAATGTGTCTTTGTATTGCTTGTACATTTGTAATGTTCCACAGTTACATGCATATACTGTTGAATAGTCTCCTCCAAACTCCGAAATTTGAGAACAATGTCACGTTTTTAAGACTAATGAATTATTTTCATATTTTTTCATTTGTAATAAGACTTGTTCTTTGAGTTTAATATCATCTAACGTTGAAGAGAAAAAATTTAAAGAATTTATATCAATACATGTACATGGCTTATTTTTATGGCATTTATTGATATGTACAGGATATGAATTATGAAATATTCATGTCTAAACTGGAAGTAGAACTTTGTCGTTCTGATCAGGTTCTCGTTTCTACTATTGTAGGCTAATGAATTCCAAGTTTTGTTTTTTATTTGATTGAAAGCAAAAATAAAAGTATTGAAAACATTGTGTATTGTCCAGTGATCACTTCTTCCCAGCTGCGCTTTACCATACCATAGCCATTTGACCCACCAAGAGAGCGACTGTAACTCCGCCCTTTTGCATGTGGCCATGTTTATCTAAGTTTACCTAGTTTGTCTTAGGTAAATGGTGGCATAGTAACCATTATTGATCGCTAATTAGATTATTGACAGCTCACATTAGGTCAATTGTCGGTTATCATCTATCAATTTAAGCTTTAAAAATGCCAGGATGTTGCCATAGTTACACTTGAAATACTGTAGAAGATCACTTATGAACACAGAAAATACATATTGGCTATTGGTTGTTTAGTGATTGCAACTTGCTGGACGCGCGTAATAATGTCTTATATGCCTGTTATCCTTTACCAATGTGTAAAGATTTACTCCATCTTGAAATCTGTGAGGTCGTTTTAATGTATCAAGGGTGAGCACCTATGTCGCATGCACCTGCTAAAAATAAAGAGGATACGTTTACAGTGCTTTCACGGAAAGTCAATTCAACAGTTGGCAAGTGTTTTTTTTGTTTCTTTTTGGGGTATTTGGGCAGATTTTACACTTGCCACCGACCGTCTGGGCATTAGAGGATTCTATTTCACAGGTGTAAAGACGGACCAGTGCGACCTATGGAATTCTAAATACCTCCATAACAGTTGCATTTCATGTCCAGATACGTTTACATTTAAATTAAAATTGTGCAAGGATGGTGGTTTATTTACTTTGAATGACTAATATGGATGGTGTAAAGTGATTCAGTTTAAGTAGTGTCTACATTGTAAATATGTAGATAATATGTAATTAATATGAGTTTCTGGTGAAAAAACTCTTACAATACCATTTACACTTAGAGAGAAAGACGACACCGTTTACACTAAACAAATGTTAGTTCATATCTCGTGAATATTCAACAAATTAAGTCCATTTCTTACATTTGTATTATTACTGCGGTCTTTTAACATTACCATTTCCTGTTTGGAATTTATTTCGCACCGATAAACAGGTAAAGTATGCGCTGTATCTTTAAGTTAAAAGAAAGGTTGCTTCATGACATCAAAAAATACTTCAATAATTGTGACGTTTTTTAGCGTTGCAATCAATTGCAAATCTAGAACAATGTTGATTTATCCAAAATTATGTCTGTTGCTAAAAATAAAGGTTCAAGGATTTTCGTTCATCTGAAAATGGAATTTCGACACATTAGATTTTCGTCGACTCGAACACAGATGGCTGGAACATTCTACATTGTAGCTCAAAACATTTGTCTGTTCCTGACCAAATTCTTATTTCGATGTATATACACATACATGTATGGTATGATGTTGAACAATACTTGGCTCGACCAGTGTTCAGTGCTATTGGGTTAAAGCCTACTGTATTATTATTGATGGGAGTTATAAATATATACAAATGAGCATGTTATTTTTTCTAAAACCAGAACAGAATTGCAGGCCGTCACTAACTTTGGGTTTTATTCTACATGTATATGGAAGACTGGGAGTGAAACAGAAAACATAACCAGTGTATACTTAATGCTTGCATCTCTCCTTATTACAGATGGACATGAAAACTGACATGAAGTACATAAGTTAACAATAGAATACATAGGCACATTAAAAAAAGAAAATCAACAGTTGTGAATATATAATTATGTAAGTTGTTTAAAAAAATGATTTAGTGCTGAATATAGCAATGGTAGAACTAAATATAATTCAGTTTTGAAACTGAATTTTTTTTTACCATTACCTGTACGTCAGTATTAAAGCATGTCAGCGTTAACTGGGACTCATTATAATTAAAATGAAATGAACTTTGAACTTTCTAATTTTAAGATTAAAAACATACATATAGTTTTCAATAAAACATTTGTTTATTACACATAATGGATTGATGACAAAGTCGTATTTAAAAATATATTTTTATCAAATTCATTTGTTAGAAAGGAAGACCACCCAACATAATCTGAAAATATTGATAACCTTAACATCTTAAAGTCGTGATTGAAACATTGGATATGAAAATTATAACTTAACACTGCCCAGTTGAAATAATAACTTGCCTTATTTACCATCCCCCACCCCACCCTACACAAAGAAATATGGAAATAAAATGCGATTTTATGCTGTCAGTTTGGTTACTTTTATTAAAAATAATAAAATTTGAATTAAAATAAAATCGATTTAGTTTTGCCGAAAATGCCATTCATTATATAACTTCTATTGAAAAAAACAAAACAACACCTTGTAATATTTAAAAATAAGTTGTATAATACCATAAGGAGAAAGAACAACGTACGATATAAACGAATTTATGAATACTATTGATGAAATGAGACATTCTCGTTCCTAAAGATTACAGACACAACTAAAAACATGTATACAGAATAATCAATTTGAAACTACTCTTCACAAATTTTAAGTTTACGTAGCAAGAGTTTTAGCCGTCATGCCGAATTATAACCTTTTTTGTGTCTAATAGTCTGATGGTTTGAATTATAGACCCATCATGCATGTATAAA
The DNA here is from genome assembly GCA_029582155.1 of Panopea generosa. Lineage (NCBI taxonomy): Eukaryota > Metazoa > Mollusca > Bivalvia > Adapedonta > Hiatellidae > Panopea > Panopea generosa. The sequence continues at coordinate 18,322,115 of CM055907.1, forward strand.
GGTGTGAAGAAATCAACTTTTGATGGATATTGGGGACGAGATATAAGGATCTTACATGGGTTTTAGGTTCAGATAGAAAATTTCATCCGAAAACAACTATTCGGTGAAAACAGTTATCCCAAGGTATGGAATTTTCTATCCAAACCGAAAAATCCATGAATGATTCTTTTTCTTGCATACCAAACATATTGAATAATTATTTTAACTAATTTATCCTTATATATTTCACAATAGTGGTTTTTTAATATGTTAAATTATATGATTTATGTCTTATATTTTATACATTAAATCATAAATGAGTCCTAGCAAAATTATTCTTTTTCCTGTATGCAACTTAAATCCTTATTAAAATATAACAGTTAATTAGTCATCAACTAAGCTGTAAACTATGTGCTCCATTTAATTATCGACGCTAGACATGTTGCCCAAATAAAACAGTGGATTTTTTTTTTCATCTGGTCAAGCCCAGTTAATTCAGCGAGTAGTGCAATTGACTATCAATTCTGGGGTCATGATTTTGAATCCCCGCTCGGTTTGTCTCCATGATAATTGATATACAACATTGTCATTTGTCTCCCACTGCTGATTTAAGTGCGAAAATTATCTGTTGCTCATGGAGATAGATGTGATGGAGAACTGGTTAACCTTCGAGGACCCCAAGAGAGTGCTTAGGTGAACTGCTCGTCTGTTGGCCTTTGATGGCATAAAAATGATGCTAAATATTCAAACAAATAAAAAATTTCGTCTTGTATGCAAGAAAAATGTTGGTCTTGAAAGATTGATTAGGTTTTCATTATTTTGATGAGGGGAACTATAAAACAGTGAAACAAATCCTGCTACACAAGTCAGTGTCTCGCCTAAGAATCCATCTGGCAAGGCTAATATTAGTACACGTACAGTTATACTCCTGTTATACTCAAGTTTGGATAATAATAATACAAAAGAGCTGAATTACTGATTTTTATGCAATATACAAAAGCAAGCTGAAATATGCATATTTATTGAACTTGAGGCATCTTTACATGTAAAGCTTCTGGACATAGAATATTGCACAGTACATCATGAAATACAAGCACATTGACCTAAGGGTGTCGGAATTTATTACATATACTTACTTTCAGATGCATTTTTTTTAAAAAAAACTATGAGACGAACCTCAGGCAGACATTCACTAGAAATATCTGACAGCTAAATACAGGTGAACACGAGGAATCTAAACATGACTGTCGAAGACCGGTTTACACGATGGTTGACAGTGACTGCTTAAACCAGGTTGATGTTTACGTGGAAAGTACAGAAGTTGATTGCTTATAGCTTTATCCAAGTTAATACGAACATGGAAAATATCAAATATGTCTCTCACTGTCAGAGGAGATGCAATAATCACAGGCATCAATACTACTTGGTTGATCAAAAGTGTAAAGACAACTTGCTGTTTTTTTATGTATCTGGCAGTTTTAAAAATTTGTTAATTTCTGGTTAGAGTTGTAAAGGTTTCAGCACATTTAATAAACATTAAAGATAAACGGTAAAATTTCAAATACCTGTAATTGAAATAAAAACTGGCTTAAAAAAGTATCAATCTTTTGAACCTCAGAAAAAAGGTATTGGTAAAAATATCAATACAATTAAATGACTACTGTACCTTGATTTCAAGTAACAAGTAGCCGATCCCAGTCCCAGATATCTCTCGAATCATGTTTATTTACTTTAATGAACAGAGAATTCCATGCCAGTCTCACAATTCCTCGCTATTTAACACTTACTTAAATGACATCAATCAGCTTTCTCTGAAGCAACTGACCAATCAAGGTGCTCAAATGTGGTAAAATATCATAGCTATGTAAGAGACCCAATCAAGGAGGTCAAATATCATAGCTATGTAACCAGACCCAATCAGGAGAGCTGGTTCCATTCTATAGACTAAGAAACAAGTGATTTACTACATGTAACCTTTTTCTTATTCATTTATATTTCAGCCGGGCCCGATTAGCTCTGTTGGTTACGTGTCTGACTATCAATCCAGGGGTTGTGAGTTTGAATCCCCACTCGGCAACAGTCTCCATGATGATTGACATACAACACTGTGTCTCATAATACATCTCCCACCGCTGATTCAAGTGGGAAAGTTATCAATTACTTGCGGAGATGGGAAGTGCTCGAGAACTGGTTAACCTTTCAGGATCCCAGGAAACAGTGGTTAGGTTAACCCTTGATGGCATGAAAATGATGCTAAATATTCAATCAATCAATCAATCGATCATTTATATTTGCATGATTCGGCTAAAACTTTAAACCTAAATCTAATGTGCTATAAAAGAATAAAAACAGCATTAAAATGCAAAACTGCCTTAAAGGGTGAAAAACTGAAATCTTGGAATTCTTTTCTTCAATCACATATTCCTCTTACAGTGAAACCTGAGTTAAGCAGCTAGACAAAGTAAGGAGCAACAATGGCCTTTTAAGACAGGTTGTTGCTTAATACATGTCAATTTGCTCTGAAATCATAGAAATGGGAAATAGCAAATGTGGCTGCTTAATAGAGGTGACCGCTTACACAGGTTTGACCTATTAATTTCACAATTCTTACAAACATAGTTACTACATTGCAATTAATTTTGGAAATTTAAACAAAGAGGGATCATTAATTGGGTTTAATCTCGTTTTCAACACATAACTGGTTATATAATTGATGGTGTTGCCATTTACCATTGTTCTTGTTAAGATAATCTGGCAACTTTCCACATAAAGTCTGGCTGGAATCTACGACCTCAGCAGTAGAAAATGGTCTTGAGAGACACATACAGCCTTGTAAATCATACATTTCAACTTCATGAATATATCCTGGTGCATAGTAGTGAAGACCTTTTCTTAACACTCAATCAGCTAACTTTTTTTTTCGTCTGGTAATGTAATTTATTGAGATGTCGGCAAGAATTCTGCCTAAGGAACTAGATGCAGCAGCAGGTTATTTTGCCATTTTGAATGAAAGCTTGGCACACTTAGTAACAGTAACTAAGTAGGCGGAGTTTATCTGATCTGATCAGATCCATGCATTGACAACAACATTTCTGAAATGTTAAAGATATTTAACACCATCTATTGCCACAATAGTTGGGATTTGTATTAATGCATATATACTGAAAACCAAATGTTTTGTCAGTAAAAATACATGGGAAATCCCATAGGGTACATTTAAAGCTGGATGTGAGCCTGGATATGGAAATGTTATTTTGGAGACCAGTCTGAAATTGAATTTGGGTTTATAACAATCAGAATCGGTAACTAAATAAAATATACCAACTTTCATTCTGGTGAAATTGGCCATTCTAAATTGCTCTTTTTTCAATGTAAAGGGAGGTAATTTACCGGCTTCATAACTTTCAAAAGAGAATGCACGTACAGTGATGCCATGTTATGCATTTTTTTTTACAAGTTTTACATTTTGTGGTGTTTTATCTCATCATTTACACAGTTTCAGTTGTTTAACTAGACAAATAGTGCTTTTATTTGACAAAATGCTGTTTAACACAATGGGGCAATAAATTTCAAGCAGACTTTAGAATAAATCCAAATTCTGTTAATGTTGCTCTTGATATTTCGGCAAAAATAGTTGAATTAAAAAAATAACAGAATCTTTTTTTGTATTATAGTTAAACTTGCATGAAAATACCAACAAAACTTTTGAAACTCAGTATATTTTACTGTTCTATGCACGAAACATCAACTTATCTTTTCAATTTGCAGCTAAACCAGTATCACACAAATAAAATTGATAATTGAAATACTATGAAAGTTATTTGAAATGTTAAGGAATTAAGTGTATTAAGAACATATATTGCTGGTTAATACATATTATTAATGAAGAGGTTACGAGAAAATGACAGAAATGTTGATAAAACAAAAGAAATTGGTCCCCTATATGTTTTGTTTTTTTGAAGTCGGAGACAAAAAATATGTAAACAAATCAGGAGTCAAATTGAAAGCTCATACCAGTAAAGATATATTTAAGGTGTAACAATGGCCCCCAAAACTTAATGAGATGTGCATGTAACCCCATGCTGGACTTGGGAGACATGGGTCAGTTGTTGGCATTCAGAATGCTGATTTTCCAATAGATTACTGTGAAAAAATCGTGAACTTCTGTGAAAAATTCTGTATATATATATTCTGTTTTAACCTGCATACATCAGAAGGTGAGGGAGCAAACAGTCAATTTAACATACTTAAACAAATCATTGACCTTTGTTCCCCTGACCTTGACCTTTGATGAAATAAACTGAGAAGAATATATGTCTTTGAGCTTCCTATCAATGAATCTGTTAGTGAGGTTTTCTCAAATTCCCTCAAAACTTCAAAAGAACTAAAATATTACAAAATAGTAACATTTACCTTAATCTTGTTGCCAAATAACTCGGAAAAATAATTTAAAAGCTATTTTACTTGCTGGGTCATATCTTGCAAGGTTCTGTCAAAATCTTTCTAAGGAGCGCAAATATTTTGTATATACCTGTATATTAACACTGATCTGTTTACCAAATCATTTTAAAAGCTATTGGAAGATTACTTTACATGGACTGTACCTGTATTATTAAAATCCTTAAAATAATCTCCAAGTATTTTTTTTCAATACCAGTAACCGTGGATTTATGTAGACTACAGAATTTTCAAAAGCAATTAATTCCAATATTATCTTATATTACTTGTGCCTTAGATAATGGTTTGTTTAATGGAAATTTAATTATTTACCAGTAACAGATTGTATGGGATGACAAACTAATTGAGGTATCAACCGAATACCAATGCTCCTATCAAGGCAGGGGCATACTGAAGGTATCAGTGAAATAGTTCTTCAGCGCTGGTCAAGCCAACATTGTGCATCATCAATATTAAGTCACACTCCCATTTTTCTAATACCCAAAGTGTGTCTGTCAAATTGCATGCCTCGGCTATTGTTCGGAAACCAAATTTTTTTATTGAAAGTTAACTCCTATAAAATTTGACAAATATAGAACTTGACCCTTATTTGATAATAATACAGGTAGACACAAAATATTTCAATAAAGTACATATAACGTTTAGAAATTACTGACCAGAAACTTGACAAACGGATGGACATAGGGTAATACTTAATGCCGCGTCACCATTTTTCAGATGGGGAGCCATAAACAAATTTGAGTACCATTGACTATATCCTACTCTACGGGAATGATGGATGAATGTTGGGACATTTAAATTCAAAGAGACAGACAGACGGACACATGTATCATATCAACAAATAGCTACTAAGAGTACATAAAAACACATTCGTAACAAATTTGATTTTTTTTTTGTGTATACACATTAAATAGCAATATGGTTTGTACAGAATAAATATACACTTCATACACATTTACAGTATTAACATTATAGAAGATGTCATAGTACTTCTTCAAAGACATGGCATAGAAAAAAAACAGTGGCAGCAAGATGACTAAATAATGAATGACCTTTGACCCTTACATAACAGATGGTTATTGATGACCTTGACATTAATGAATGACCTTGATAATGATATGTACATGTAGACCTTCAACAAAAGATTAATGAAAAAGAGCTGAAGCTGAAGTAGAAAACACTTCCTGGTAAAAAAAAAAAATGGAATCGAGATAAAAAAAAGTTTCATCATTTTGTATGTTAATCATTTAAATTGTTATCAACATTCTGATTTTATTACCATTGAAATCAAATAAACTGCATGAGCCTAGAACATTCACACTTTCAATCTTTTTTCAGCAACTTTTGTTATGTTCTACATGTGATCCCTCTATAACTGCCACATAAAACTTTTGAAAAACAATACAAACAAATATGAGCACTGTTACATAAAGGTTTTCATATTTGTTACATTACATTAAAAGTTATTGAAATGTAAAAGTAACAACAGCTCTGGATATCAAATTCTGTTTTTACAATAAGGCTATTGTTAAAAAATAGACCAATTTATTACAGCAATGAAATCAGCTGTTTCTCTCCGCTAATGAGGCAGACAGGATAAATGAACCAAGGTACAGTCTATGATCGCACTGTTTGACGCTCTTTTCTACTAGCACACGAATTCCACAACAATTTTTCAAAAATTTTAAAGGGAGATTTTTACATATCTATTTCCATAAATAGCTAAGTATGCCAAAACATCACAAGATGTCAGCTAGAGGGTGTTCACAGCAAAACAGATTTGCCACACAATTAATGTATTGATTAGGTATGTTTTAAACTACCGTAGGCCACAAGTTCTAACAACGTTAGTTACAGCCCTCCTTTGAGTATAAATGTCATTGGATTTTTAATGTGACTTAATGCCACTTTCACCACAGCATATGCAGTTTTACATAAATATAATGCTGATAGCAGTCAAGTTTAGGCAGTTATTTACATGTGGGACATGGCCGCTCATTTTTGGCTTCACTCAATAAATATAGTGCTTTTTATTAAGTTTGTCAATGCGTTTTCAATAAGCATTACTTTATACTATAATGTATATCCTCTGTAGGAAAGTTAGTAAAATATGAAATTGAGATGATGATTCAAATATTTCGAACCAATGGGTATCAATGATTCCTTTATTAACTCCCATTGGATAGAAATATTGTACTTGGAGTGTTATTAAATTCTAACAATATTTTGTATACTTCACATACAGATATTTGTAAATAATGACTTTCACTATAAAAAATTTGCTGTTTTATTACTAAAACATAAACATAACTGTTAACATAATATGGAAGTTTACAAGATAAATGCTTACATAACTGTTTACATAAACAACATTTTGTTTACAAGATCTGTGTTACCCTTCTTGTATGGTCTTAGTATCAAAAGAAAACAAAGTATAGGCATATGCATGAATATTCATGTGATTATGTGTAAATTAATATTCACTATTATGCTTATTCATGATGTCAATACGGCTGTTCCAAAATAAATACATGAAAATGCATATTCTACACTCGATTATTAACAATGGTATGCCTGTATGTTGCATGAATATTCATTATAAAGAACATGGATATTCAAAATTAATGAATATTCATATATAGATATAAATTTATCATTGACATGTACTACAAGATACATGTATGAACGAAACAAACTCTTAACATATTGATAAATAATGCATTAAGTGATAATATATGCACATGTAAATGCATTATAAATGCACTATGAATGAAATAATTCATGCATGAACTTGAAATGTAAATGAAAGTTTACACAAGCCTATTTCACAAAAAGGTTAAAAAATACAGGTACAAAGCCAGGAAATATGTTCATCAATTCACAACAGCTTAGCAACATTACTGTGCATATTTTAACAGTGAATGTGATGTTATGATTAAAATTGGTTAAAATACCTGAATACCAATTAAATGCAGTACACGAAAAATATTGTTGTTTTTTTATTTGTATTAGTGGAACATGTATCCCTAGACTTTAGTTAATGGAATTGTACCTGTTTTATTTACATACTGTGGGCTAATGAAAAACTGGCCAATATAATCCACATCAGCAGAAATGTTTAATAAGGTTAAAACCTGGATTTACCAGCCACTCTCTTAACCCTTCACATGTATCTATCAGCCTCTGTCTTAAGTATTCACCTGTATTAAGCAGCCACTGTCTTAAGCATTCACCTATATTTCCGAGCCACTGTCTTTAGCATTCACTTGTATTGACCAGACAGTCTTAAGCATTCACCTATAGTAACCAATCACTGTCTAAAGCATTCACCTATATCAATTAGTCACTCAATCAAGTGAAATAGCCACTTAAATAGTTTGCTTTAGACAGGTTCTTGTATATTAACTCTTAAGTATGCTTAAGACAGGCTCTTGTATATTAACTCTGAAGTATGCTTTAGACAGGCTCTTGTATATCGGGCTCTGAAGTATGCTTTTGACAGGCTCTTGTATATCGGGCTCTGAAGTATGCTTTAGACAGGCTCTTGTATATCGGGCTCTGAAGTATGCTTTAGACAGGCTCTTGTATATCAAGTTCTGAAGTATGCTTTAGACAGGCTCTTGTATATCGGGCTCTGAAGTATGCTTTTGACAGGCTCTTGTATATTAACTCTGAAGTATGCTTTAGACAGGCTCTTGTATATTAACTCTGAAGTATGCTTTAGACAGGCTCTTGTATATTAACTCTGAAGTATGCTTTAGACAGGCTCTTGTATATCGGGCTCTGAAGTATGCTTTAGACAGGCTCTTGTATATCGGGCTCTGAAGTATGTTTTAGACAGGCTCTTGTATATCGGGCTCTGAAGTATGCTTTAGACAGGCTCTTGTATATTAACTCTGAAGTATGCTTTAGAAAGGCTTTTGTATATCAAGTTCTGAAGTATGCTTTAGACAGGCTCTTGTATATCGGGCTCTGAAGTATGCTTTAGACAGGCTCTTGTATATCGGGCTCTGAAGTATGCTTTAGACAGGCTCTTGTATATCGGGCTCTGAAGTATGCTTTAGACAGGCTCTTGTATATCAGGCTCTGAAGTATGCTTTAGACAGGCTCTTGTTTATCAAGTTCTGAAGTATGCTTTAGACAGGCTCTTGAATATCGAGTCCCTAAAGAATGCTTAAGATTTAAAATTTAACTACATGTATACATGACAGAAAATTCAAGACATTTCATTATTAATTAACGGAATCATTTTTAAATTTAAAAAAAAATATATATCCAAGACAGAAGCATATCAACTACTACCATCTTTAAGTGGCAAGGGTTTGTAACGTACAAAAAAAAAGAGTGCAATTCCCACTACCGTACTCCTCTGATTATAACCCGCCACCAAGTGTAACCAGCAGGATGATTTTGAATACAAAACTGGTGGAAAAAAGCATATAGCCATGAATAATACGCAGTCATCGAATCGGTCGTTTTCTACAGCTGCAATTTTGAAATTGAAAAAACGAATTTTGATTGGTTAATTATCGTCCAACAAAATAAATCTAAACTGGCGTACTGTATAATTTTGTAAAACCCCATATGAAAAATATTAAAAAAGTTTGCTTGTAAAACCTTGGGGGAAAAAACACAGGTTATAATCGAAGGATTTCGGTATAAGGCAAACCAGATGTTATCACCAGCAGCATCACAGAATTGTTGTTTTTACCTTCTGCGTATATCACAAGACAGCAAAACATAAGGCACAAATAATGTACAGCCAATTAGCATTATTATAAATTATGTGAACAGTCAAATTACTTTACTATCACATTGCACGGCTGGCTTGAATTTCCATTAAATTAAGCAACTAGAATGCTATATGAATGCATGATTTGAATGGGATCACACAAGTACATGCTGTTTATCATAATTACAAGAGAAACCGAAATAATCACTGTAAACAACTCCCAACTCTGCTGTTTTTGTTTTTGAATGTGGTTTCATGCAATATTCAAAACATTTCAGGTTACATATGGCAAATCCAGTTTTATCAATGGGGGAAGACATAAGAATGAATCAAAGTAGAATCAAACTTTCACACATAAAGTTTTTGGAGTGAAGGGTACTTGAACCTACAACCTTAGTGGTGAGAGGCAAGTAATCTTGAGATGGCGCCAACCCTACCTAACTCTATATTTATACTTAGTGTTAAAAAAATCATTTGTGAAGGAACTATTAGGTGGGTATACCAACAGAATATTATATACTAATTTATAATAGCTTGCCTGCAAAATATGCTCAGAGCTTATATGAACCATTCTCAAGACTCCAGGGTAAAACAAGTCATGAATGTTCGTTTTATTTAACCCTTTACTCCATAGATACGTATTTTCCTGCACCAATCACAGAAGGCCTTTGAAAACAGTGCAGGAAGAGTTCAGATTGCTTGTAATGAGCAATCTGAACACTTCCTGAACTGTTTTCCACTCTGTCAGTTAATATAAACATAATTCACCCAATAATTCAAAAGCCTTCTATATAAGAGGTATCCAAAGGCGTCTATATTAGGTGTTCAAAGGTGTCTATATTAGGTGTCCAAAGGCGTCTATATAAAGTAAAGGGTTAAAGGCCATAGGATTGAGCAGGGATCAAACCTGAAACCTTTAGCATAAGCCGGAATTATTCTAGCCACAGTACCACTTATAATTAAATAATAAAGGGCCAATAAAACATTTTATGGTTAAGAGTTTCACATAATACCAATTATTCTCATGGACACAAGGGTAGATAACCTTAGTCCTATATTTTGTGTTTTGTAGTCTATTAACTCAAGAGTAAACATATTTTGGACTAGTTGTTATCACTTGTAACACATATCCAGCGAATGTATTCACAAGTACAGGTAACTGAGGCACTTTTGATCATTAATAAAGGGGGATAACTCTGAGCAGATGTACAACTCTTTTTTTTTTTTATAATTAAAACAGGATAACTTTATTTTTTGTGTCCAATTCTAAAAAGCAGATTACAAAATAACAATTTTTTTTTTTCAGTATTCAGAATAATTCATTCTCAAAATAAAAACAATTACTTTTGTTCACATCTCCCAGACATCCACTCTGTGATGCTAACCAATGAAATGGGACACGCCTCTATATGCCTACCTGACCAATGAAATGGGACACGCCTCTATATGCCTACCTGACCAAAGAAAATACGACAATGATGACATGTGATCTGGTTATACAAACAGATTAATAACAAAAATAAAGAAGCAAATCTCAGACACTGTTTAACAACAAATATTAGGTTTTAACACAAATGCCCAATAATTACAACTTTGCAAGATACTTTAATAGTTTCTGGTTTTTACATCTCATCACTCTACTGCAATTATTCATTTAAAACAAATACCATTTGCCAGTTAGCAGATCTTGCTTTATGTCAGCTTGGTACAAAAAAGTTCCAGCCTTCAACTACTGATACAATTCTGTAAAAGTTATATTAAATACAGAGCCCCACATATTTCTTTAAAAAGAGGTTTATCGACTTAAAAAACTGAAAAAATGGGAAGTTTTTTACTCCATGGTATACAGCCATAAGGTCTTCGTTCCATTACATTTAATTGAATAGCTCAAAGTTTTAATTTATTTCAGACAAAAACCTGGCTTACTTGCATATTAAATGTTATTTAAATAAAGTTATTTACTTTCGATCTAATTTACTTTCTATAAGAATGAAATTGTTTATTTTTTAATCAGGATTAAACCCATATTTCAGTATATAAACATATTTTTAAAAGAACCAGGTAAATTTAATCAATATTTTCAAAAGCTCATTATGAATTTACCCTCATTTTTTTTTAAAAGTAAGGGGCAAATTTAACCCATATTTTTCCAGGTTAGAGGTAAATTTACCCCCAATTTAATTTTTTTTGGGGGATTTAAATACATAATGAGTGTAAAATAACCTTACACTCATCTGATCTGGAACCCTGTATGTAAAATTCTGATGTATCATAATGGTAGTCAGGCATCACTGAACTTACAAAAGCAATAAGTCATAAGGAGCAAATGGGTTTAGGTCATTCCACATGTATGCTGCAATGTAACTGTATCGTAACTGTATAAAAAAACCAAGTCAGTAAAATATGCAAACTCAATCCGTGCACAGGTACAGTTTTCAGTTATGGTCTATGTGTGAAAAAAATACTATATAAATGAACTTGGGTCCCATTATAACACAGTTGCCAGGATTCACTGAATGAAAATGAGATATACGCGGAACCCTGTTATAAATATCCCGTTATACACCATGCTACACTATTTGGTAGTACTTTATCTGAACGAAGTTCTGTAAACAAACACAAGACAATGCGTGACAAATATGAGACCATTGTTTGTCAGTGTAAATCAATTAAAAATGTTATTTGTAACAAAAAGTTGTTATAATGCCAGTCTGAATTATCAAGGTGTAATTGATGCATAAATACATGGTCACAGTTTGAAAAAACAAGCTCTCAAACACCTAGCGATTTAGTTGAAATTTTCAATAAATTCCTTAATTATTATACTGCGAGTTTTTAATAAATTTTGTTGAAAAAATCAATTTTAAAATCGGTGACCACAGAAAAACTATGTGATAACAAGTTTTGTGTTATATCAGACCAGATTATAACGGAACCTTAGTGTAACAGAAGTCAATATTAATGGCTACAGTACAGTTACATTGCTGTTAATGTGTAAAATGACCTTTAACATTACAAATTCATCTATCAACAATGACCACACGGCCTTTCACAAAAGCTTATAAAAGAAGTACATCAACACCTTATTCCAAAATAACGTGAAGAAGTCGAAAAACGAAAGACCATGTTGAAATCATGTTCAACTTAAAGCAATTCTCATTTACCTGTAGGCCATATACATTAGGAAATGCTCAACGCAAATGGCATATGACTATCATAGACACCTGCATGTAATCACATTGTAAACATGTATTCACATGTATAGCATACAGATTTAGTAACTGACGAAATATTTCGAAAAATGCAATTCTTTTTTCAATCATTTACAAAACAAAAAAGAATTTATATAAACATGTTGGTATTTAATATTCTAGTAAAAACCAACACAACTTGATATATGGCCGAGTAAAATTGGTTTCGAAATCCACTATTATAAAACTCATGGTCCCTTAATTGGTGATGCAAAGTAATTTCCATGTAACATTACAGTTTTACAATGGTAAATTTGTTAACTTCCGTACTTCACACAGGTATCGCCCTGTTAATTACTCGGATCTTTGTTAGCAACTAACAGGATAATCCTCGACAGGCGAGATTATCAAATCTATCAAACTAAAACGGATTTCCGTGACACATCCCATTGCAAATATTTTTTTAGAATTATATCACCATCTACTGCAATACATTGAATATTGCAACTACCCCTGTACATATTTTACTATATGCCGTTGTTTTGTGCTTTCAATATAGCATTATTTTGTCGCTTTTTTTTTTTGTTTTAACATTATAATAACTGCATACAAACTGAATACTTAAGTAACTAGCCCCAAATCAGACCCACTATTCCAGAGAGTATATACTATTAAATTCAATTTAGCTCAGTTTGCAACTAAAGCTCAGAGCTGGTCTGCTCTCAAGTCCACTTCCTGGGTAAAGGCAGTATTGGGCTTCTTAATTTTTTTTTTTTTGAGGTCACCAGATCGACCTCTGGATTAAACCTGCAACCTCTAGCATGAGCAACCACTGCAGTATTGCTAAACTACTAACATTGACCTATATCTGAAATATTAAATTCTAAAGTATCTCACACAGCAAGTTTGTTACAAATTAAATGCTGTTTTAATATTGACCAACTTTCACATTATCTCCTGCTCTAAACACCACATTATCTCCTGCTCTAAACACCACATTATCTCCTGCTCTAAACACATAAAGCATGCATCCTTTCCCATGTTCATACCTATCATTTTAACCTCATTACCCTCAATTTTTGTCAAATAACTGTTTTTAATTTTTTTGAATACACTCATGTACTTATAAAAATCTGAAGTTCTCCTTTGCAACCTTTATAATACATGTACATATCATTGTATTATCATTTGCAAAACAGGCTGTATTCACCCATAATTTTCCATTTCAGTTACCTCCATGTATTATTTGTTCATGTTGCTATAGAAACCACTGTACCTAGGCAACAACTCATTTCTGGTAATATGCCTTGAGCATAACCAATTTGGATATCTATACATTATCACATAATGTAATATATATCACGAGATGTTTTATTCAGCTCTTTTGTCATCATTTTATAAACTGTTCATGTTGCTATATGGAAACCACATCTGTATCCAAGTAATTATGCCTGTTCTATTCTTAGAAACATGCCAATATCTTCAAATTTTATTCAAAGTAACATTTATATAGTATGTAAATGCCTTGTTGCTGGATAGCCCGGTCTTCTACACTAAAAGTTTTTTCTATAAATATCACAGTGTTTTGTGTCATACATTTGAAGCAGGGGCGTGTCTTGGATGGGTTGCTATGGCAACTAGTGCTGCTACAGTAACAGCTACACGAGTGATTCCCTTCTCTTCTAGAATATCACTGGACCCGCATATTTGATCCTGAAAAGATACAAAATGGGTTGGTTAATTAAACCAATGTGTTAATTTGTGGTTACATAATTAGGACCTAGTCCATTTATATTGGTGTAGGATGTTGTTGTATGGCGTTTAGCATCACTTTTAACAATTTTTCAGTTATATCTCGATGTGGTGTCTATTTGAGACAGTGTTCTGAGTGCTGCCACACTAAAGTATCATGCCACAGACATATTGTATGATACCCCATCCAGTCACACGATACTGACACCTAAAACTATCCTCTAAATGTTGAACGCTGACCTAGGAAGCTTCTAGCACCATTTTCAAGTCTTTGGTATGACCTGGCTGGGGATCAAACTCACAACCTTCTGCATGCAAGGCAGAGGCTGTAACTCTAGACCACTGCTGAAGTATATTGGTGCAGGAAGACTTCAGAATAAATACGAGAAAAAAACATTGTCCTTCCGCAAGTAATGGGCAAACTTTCTCACATAAAGTTTATCAACTGAGCTTGACTCAGACCCACGACTTTAGCGGTAAGAGGAAAGTGGTCTTCAGATAACCATGAATTAGACAACTCAGACTTTTAGAGAACCCTAAAGTGTTCATTGTACACAGTAGGTTGCATTAAAGGCAGCATTTTAGGAAAAAATCACTATAAACAGATACAAAACATCTCACTATGTGTATTTATAAATACATTTTTCATTATTTCAAATTGGTTAAAAACACGACATAAACAATATAGTTATCGGAGTTGTGGAAGTTGAAATGAAATTCACATGTTTATATGGATATTCTTATGGCAATACATGGTCAGTGAGTATCATCAAGACATGGTATATAGGAAAAAGCAGGTTTTTTATCAATTTTAGAATTTAGAAAAAAATCTGATATACCGGTATGTATATATATTAAGTTTCAAGTATTAACCATTTTAGTTTTTATACTTGCCCAAGTTTGAAATATAAACCTCTTAAAATATCAAACATTGAAGTTTCTATGCTTACAAGTTTGAAATAACAAACACTGAATTTTAAATACTTACCCAAGTTTGAAATATCAAACACTGAATTTTAAATACTTACCCAAGTTTGAAATATCAAACACTGAAGTTTCTATACTTACATGATTTTGAAGTATTTTACAACTTACCATAAACACCTTTAGGGGAATGTAAGACCTACACTGAGTACTAAAGTTGTTACAATGTCAACAGTTTGTTTTACATCAAGGGTTTGACATTCTACCTACATAAATGTACTGGGGTTTGAACTATATGCTTTTTATTAATACACTTACAAGGTTCAACTGACCAGAGTGTGAAGTTTAGTCAAGCAAAGTTATTTTACCTATTGTATAATACTCAAACTGCTACAGTAATAACCTACTAAACTTAATATTTCTATCTTCTTTTTTAATGATACGATGCTGTAATCTTCAACTTTAAAAACTTATTTATTTATTTTACATTGATTGTGAACCAAGGTCTTACAACTTAGACAAATCATGCATGAAGTGTTCCTCGGTAGAAACAGTACTAAGCATATGGATATAGTGTCTTGCTGTAAATGGTTGAGGACTGTAACAACATCCAGCTCCCCTGATCCCAGGAGGACTGTAACAACATCCCGCTCCCCTGATCCCAGGCCCAGTGCTCTACCACTGGATCTTGTGCTCTCCAACTTACAATCCACCTCCTCTATAACAAGAGCTGTCAGAAGGCAACAAAGCTCACCTATGGAATAAAACTCACCACCCATGCAAAGACTGAGATTGGAGGCAAACACCAAAACTTAAACGCAACTAAACGCAAAAGTTTAACCTGGCTGTCTACAGACAATGCAGAAGCTGGGTCATGGCAATAGCTCTCCTGGAAATTCATCCCGGCGAGCTAAAAAGTGATACGACTGCTCATTTTTAACTACCGTTATTTAACAATATCTTGATTAACACTTACCATATTCATTAATTATATTTTCTTCATGTTCATATTTCTTTAAAAGCTGTCAAGTGTGTATGGAATTGAAACAATCACAAAATCCCATTCAAAATGTAAAGCCATTTAATATCTTATTGCTTTGATGAAATTGGGAAATCTGAAACAACAGTTTGACCACTTATTGCGTAACTTAATAATAACAATACTGATAAATAATACAATTGACAAACATATAGTATAAAATGAACAATCATCCATTTATGAGAACATATTTCCAAGAAGAAATTTTAGGCAGTATGTGTATACAAGATAATTATTGTAAATCATTGAGTTTGTGTGGTTAATAAGCTGCCCTCTCCAGTTTTTGGTCGTCATAATATACTTTCAAATGATCTGAACAAGGATCGTGGAAGGGAAGATTAATAGCATCTTCAGCACAGTTTGAGGTCCTCTGTTGCCCAATGATCTAAGGTGCTGTTGTCTAATGGCCACTTACCCCTCACTGCCGAGATCGTGGGTTTAAGTGCACCATTTTGTCCATTCAAAAAAAACTAATGTGAGAAAGTTAACCAGTGCGGAAGGATGGTTGGTCTACACTCAGATTCATTTCGAGGTCATCCTTTCCTCCACCAATAAAACTGGAAACTGGCAAGCCAAATTTCACCATAATGCCATTTTCAAAACATGACAGGTCATTATTATATGGCATAAACATTTTTAATGGTGGAGGAAGACCTCTAAGCAGAACGAACGTGAGCAGGTTCTATGACCATCCTCCCGCAAAAACAACTGCAAACTTTCTCACATAATTTCTTTAAGGCCATAATGAATTAATTGTTAGATTATCATCGCCGCCCGCCCCCTAATTTTTCGTGCCGCCATGACCATTTTTATTTTCTTAAAAAATGAAATAAAGTCTATATTTTTTTATATATTTTTTTTTTTAGCAAAAAAACATATAAACATTTTTAAAAATAACAAGAGGGCCAAGATGGCCCTATATCGCTCACCTGACTGACCTTGAGTCACCCAACTTAAGTAGATTATATATTACATGTACACTCAAAATTAAAAAAAAAACGAGATGGGCAAGAATTTTTATTTGTTTTGAAGATGTAACAGATGCGTAAAAGAGTTCAAACTTGGTAGAGGTTCACAAATGGTAAATGTCAGTGAATTTGTTGTTGTAATGTGTTTAGCGTCGCTTTCAACAATTTTTCAGTCATAACGTGACGGTGTCTACTTAAAAGACAGTATTCTAAGCGCTGTCACACTGGAGTATCATGCCGTAGACACATGGTATGATACCCCATCCAGTCACATTATACTGACACCGGGCCGACCAGACTTAGAACTTTCCTCTAAATGCTGAGCATCAAGCGAGGAAGCTTCTAGTACTATTTTTAAAGTCTGGTATGACCCGGCCAGGGATTGAACCCACAACCTTCCGCATGCAAAGTGGACGCTCTACCACTAGACCACGCCACGGTCTAAATGTCAGTGAAATCAGGTCAGTAGATTCTGACAAGAAGGCTTTCGAAGTTTTTACTATAGCTGCCCATATAGTAAACTAGCACTTCACTGTGGCGGTCATGTTTTTTAACAAATCACAAAGGCTTGAACAAAATTGGTAAAGGGTCACCCAAGGAACATTTCTGCGAAATTGTTTTAAAAGAGATCTGATTGTTTCTGACAAGAAGATTTTTTAAGTTTTTACTATAGCTTATTTGTAAACTAACCCCACCCCCTGGCCGCCATGTTTTTTGACGAATCACTACTGTTTGAACAAACTTGGTGGGGGTTCCTCCAAGGAACATTTCTGTGAAATTATTTTAAAATTGATACAGTAGTTTCTGACAAGAAAATTTTTTAAGTTTTTACTTATTAAACTTGCCCGCCCCCTGGCGGCCATGTTTTTTTGACTATCAAGATGGCTTGAACAAACTTCGTAGAGGGTCACCCAAGGACCATTTCTGTGAAATCATTTTTAAATCAAGCAAATAGTTTCTGACAAGAAGATTTTTTAAGTTTTTACTATAGCTTACATAGTAAACTAACCCCATCCCCTGGCCGCCATGTTTTCCGATGAATCAAGATGACTTGAACAAACTTGGTAGAAGGTCACCCAAGGAACATTTCTGTGAAATTATTTTAAAATCGAACAAGTAGTTTCTGACAAGAAGATTTTTGAAGTTTTTACTATAGCTTATATAGTAAACTAACCCCACCCCCTGGCCGCCATGTTTTTTGACGAATCAACATGGCTTGAGTAAACTTGGTAGAGGGTCACATTTTTTAAGTTTTTACTAATTAAACTTGCCCCGCCCCCTGGCGGCCATGTTTTTTGAGGAATCAAGATGACTTGAACAATCTTGGTAGAGGGTCACCCAAAGAACATTTCTGTAAAGTTACGGTATATCAAAATTAGCCCAGTGGTTTTTGAGAGGAGAAGTTGTTAGAAGCTAAAAGTTAACGACAGACGAAGGACACCAGGCTATCACAAAAGCTCACCTGTGAGCCTTCGGCTCAGGTGAGCTAAAAATAAAAAATAAAATCCACCCGCCCTCCCTGTTTTTAAGAAAAATTTGGATGATAATCTAGCAATTAATTTATAATGGCCTAATATTAAATTTTGTACCAAACTGGGCCCATGACCTCAGAGGTGAGAGGTCATTAGACAAGCACCTGAGACCACTCAGCCACTGGGGACTTTCGTAACTCTAATTAACTCAAAGCAGCAATAAAGAAAATCTGTGTAAATTGACCAGTTATCTCTGTTGTTTTATCTTACATAAAACTGAGGTTAAAAATGTAAATATTATCATCCTTTAACAATAAAATTCTATTTTATGTTTACATAAGAGAGCCTTTAAACTGATAATAATGGAGATGAATTCGGTTTTATGAAGTACAAACACATTATAGTTTACTCGATGCCAACAGGAAGGAAGATTCCAGGTTCACTCTACATAATGGAGATGATGATTATGATGTTCAAAAGACACAAACCTTTCATTACACTTACAGCAATTATACATATCACCAAATAATAACAAAAACATTTAAATCTGACATAGCAGCCATACAGCAATTTATAAATGTAAAAACAAAAAAGTTGTCTAGAAGTTGACAAAAAATATCACACTTTAGCTATTTTCTATACTTAAATCATGCTGTCCATTCTGATGTGTTTCTTTGAATGTTTCATCATATACACCTAGAACTTTCAACCATACAAAACTTCGGTGTTTCAGCAATTATCTTAAGTAAAAAATCGTAGTGATCTCTTTTTTACACCATCAACTTTTAATGAAAATAATCCTGATGACAAAACTGTTTTTAGATGGAGAGCACAAACATATTGCAGTAATTCTCTCATACAATAGCATAAAACTTCAAGTTACCTACTTGTTTAAACTGATTAATTTTAGTTTGATTGTGAAACATGTTCTAACAACTTACAAATCACGCTCAAAGTCTTCCTGGGTAAAAAACGTACAAAAGATATGCAGAAAATAATTTTGCTCAAGGATACCACACATTGCTGTGACGGAGGATCAAACCTTCTGATCATGGATACCATGCTCTACCACTGGACATCACGCTTCACGATATCTCTATAAGAGATTGCTTTCCCCATTTTTAAGTCAATCCAAATATCACATATGTTTAAAATATCTTGATTACAATGACTATTATGGGATTTTGATAAAGAATATTGTGCATATAAAATTGAGAAAAATTAATGTTAAATCTAATATATAAGCAGTTAAAACTTTTCCTGACATGTCTAATGAATATAAATTTCAACAATCACATAAAACGTAATCTAGAGATATGATTTTAGTTTATACAAATTTCTTTTAGCTCGATTACTATGAAAGCTCAGAGCTTATATGAACCACATCAGGTCGAGCTGGGGATCGAACCCGTAAACTCTGGCATGAGCAGCCAACACTCTATCTAGATATGATTTTAAGGTTGAGTGAATGAATAATGTTTAACAACACACCGACATACAGATAGGTAGTTTTGTATGATAACTAGACTAAAGTGAATTAATTTTTTAAAATATTTGTGAAATAATCTTCATGAAATCTTAATGGATGAAATCTCAAATGGTATTTCCACACACATATATGATTATTCTTTATAAAAAAACAGTTACACAACCTCTTCAATCACAACCTCAAAAATAAAGAACTAGTTTGATTGTACAAGTCTGTCCTAGAATTCTAGCACTTATAAAAAGTTTTGTTTGAAAAAAAGACTTTACCTGATGAAAACTAACAAGTAAGCGTGCATAGCTATACGAATCATTTATCACAAAAGTACATACTTCGATGGAGATTGATGACCAATCTAAGTACACAAGAGTTATCTCACTAAATTGAGTAGGTAACTGCAAAACCTTGCATGAAGTTTCAACCCAATACATGCATGCAAAATTTAACCAAGGTGTGATGCCAACATTCAGGTGTCCAGTAGAATAGCCCTCCTTATTCTTCAAATAGTCAAGTTAAAACTGCATCTAAAGGAGACTGATCAATTCCCCTGCCATATCATTCTACCTTAATTTAAGTCAAAAAGGGGCCATAACTCTAATAAAAGACAACCAACAGAGTCAATTATCTAACTTGGCCTGTATTCTACATTAATACAGCTTTACGCCAAATATCAATAAAATACAATTAGACGCTTTCAGAAGTTGATCACAAACCATTTCTTTTTTTTACCTCAGATGAACTGGGTAACATTTAATGTCCGAATAAATATTTTTCTCAGGTTACAAACTAAAATAGATGGCCTTAAGTTGCTCACCTGAGGCCAAAGTGAAAAACACTGCAATAAATCAACTAAACAATGCATTTTTTATAATTTAAGTATCTGTTTCTCATTAAAAAATACCAAAGCTGTGTTGAAACAAGACTTTAGAGTTAAGCAAAGATATACAAAAGAACACAATGAAAGACACACACACATATATATATATATATATATATATATATATATAAAAAATATCACTTGAACAAATATCACAATTTAATTGCACTCATAAGGTGAAGATTTCAGTCAATTATATAAAGCAAATGCATTAACTAAAAATACAAATGTACACAAAGTACTGTAATATAAATGTATCATGGACACTACAGAAGATTAACAATAACAATACACATGTATCGTGTCACAACAGAAAACAAATAATACACTGTCATCCTAACTACAACTGTAAAGTAATGGCAACGGAAACTATTATTCCTTATAATCATTAGTACAATATTGAAATCTGTAGCACATTAATATTCGAGACATTACGTATGTTGAAGTGGCAAATTTGCCGAATTTTCAGTTATTATAACTACCATATATTCCCTTATTTACACCCCCAGGGGCGTTACATTTTACAAGATGGGGCGTTTATTGAAGATAATAAAAGCAAATTTTACAACAGTGTTTAGAACTAAAATGTATGTTTAGTGTTTGGTAATACTTACATACGATTTTTATGTGAGTTTGTGCTTTTTAAGTATCTGGATTAAACATGGTTCGCACAGATCTTGAAAAAACCCTTGAATTTGATGCCCGTCTTGAAAATACCCTTGAAAAAACAAATTTGCCTTAAAAACCCCTTAAAAATACAATAAAACCAATAAAGCCCTGGAAAACCCTTAAATCCGATTTAAATCCCTGAAAAAGTGGTTCAGTGTTATTTGAGAGTGAATGAAATAATCGACATAGGATGAAAAAAAGCTGAAAATCTGTATGAAACTAATCCGCGTACTGGAATATCCAAATTTATGGTCAGTGTACTCTTCACTTTAAATCACTTGGACGCTTGCTCTTATCAATGTAGAACAATGAGCTTTCAGCATACACAGACTAACCGCTTTTTCGGATGTTTTGTTACATTTTAATCGACAAAAGGCATTTTTACTAGTTTAAAACAGCAAACATGGGGAAGTGTATATTCAACAAAAAGTGGTTAAGTGACCAAAAATATAAATAATGGGTTAGGGAGTTCAAAGGTAATAAACACTCCGCTAATTGTTGTCTGTGTAACAAAATAAACGATCTGGGAAAGATGAGCAAATACGCACTGAACTCGCATATATATTTTATTTTTTAATTTTCCAGAAAAATAGGTGGGCTGGAGGGGGGGGGGGGGGGGGGTTAATAAGGGAATATACAGTATTTTATCATTTTTATTTTTTTTTATAAACTGATAGTTAATGACCAAACTAATATCTATATGAACTAAGTAGTTTCACTGAAACTTTTAAACTAATTTAGAGAGGGAAACTAAAAATTAATTGATGATGCCCAGAAATTTCCGAACATTTACAGGTCTATTTGAGATTGGATAGACTTATCAATTGAGGTCATTCCACATTCAGGTCGAATGTTTTTGACGTTTATATAGATCAGTAGTTGCACCAAATATGGTCCAGATTGTCACAGCTTATTTAAATATTACAATTATATCATTGTTTTTTTACATTAAAATGATATAACTTACAGGTTATGCTGCTTAAAAGTGACCAAGTTGGGAAATGAACCCACAATATTAAACATAATATGGCAGACGCTCAACCACTTGCTTCACATTTCCTGCAGTTTTAATCATCAAGGTTTTCACTCTTTTTTTTTAAGTATAAAATTATATGACATGGCTCTCATTTGCCCATTTTTTTTTGTCCCCATTCCCAATGGTAAATAGTATCATTTTTCCCCAATCCAAAGTGACAGTATTCCCAATTTCAAAATGCAAAGAAACCAAAGAAATATTTGGGGGAAAAGTTTTAAGATTTTTTAAATGTAGTCTTCTACAAGAACATCACATTTTCTATACATTTAATATACATTAATACACAAATATGGTTTACGTATATTGAAAAACCTGTGCTATGTAATTTTCCCAATTCCTTTAAAAATAACGCTAATTTTCCCAAAGTCAGGGGCCCCGACCACATTCCCAAAAAGTGCAAGCAAGAGCCCTGAATGAAGTTTTTATAAAAATGTGATGACGTTCTTCTCTACTTTACTTCTTAATTATGTTTTGATATACATGTATTAATTACATGTAATATAAAGTATGTAGAAAAAAAATGAACTTACACAACCTCGATATGAAATAATACTTCATTAAAATAACTGCATAGATTTCAAAGAAATGTGTATGATATTATGGATAGTAAATGGTATGTTGTCCATAGACAATACTGTAACAGACAGTGGGAAACTAGGTCATAAGGAACCCAAAACATGTGTAACCAGTGTCCTCGACCAGTACCATATATATAAATCAATGAGCTGCATGCGTCTAGTATTAGTATGTGTGTTATTGACCTACTTGAATCCTTGCAGTTACATAAGGCCGTCCTTAAAAAATAAATTGTTTGCCGTGCTCCTACCTACTCACTCAAAATTGCAGTTATCCAAACCTTTTTTGACTTTTAAAGCATTTAATGTTTTTTTTCTTGACTTCTGTCTGTTTTTCTTTAAAATGACTATGCAAAATCAAAATTTGGCAAAAAAAAAAAATTACCTACCTACCAACCCCAAGGATAGAAGGATAGGAAACTTGCATCTCCTGACTAAACGTAGATGTAACAGCACATGAAGGATTCACAAATTCATAATTCATAGGAAATTGATTTCTTGTACATAAACTGTAAGTTGTATGTTATCTTAGATGTTTAATCATGTTTCGATCATGCAATATGAACTTAAATTAAACATATTGAGGTTTGAAGGAAAAATATCATAATGTGTCCTTATTTTAGCTTCAGTATACAAATTTTGTAATCACTAGCAGGCCTTCTAAAATTGCCGGTTTTTCGGTTTTTGGACCGATTTTTGAAGTTCAAAACCGGTTTTAGTTTCAAAGTTTAATAAAAAATCGGTCCAAATATTTTCAAAGTTCAATAAAAAATCGGTCCAGATATTTTCTATCGGTCGTATAAAATCTCATAAATTGCTCTTATCATGCCATACTGACCTGTGAAATACGCCTTGCGGCAATATCATTTGACCCAATAATCCGTTTCTTTTGTCACCTGCTGTGCGAAATGATGTCAATTTCAACAAAACCATTGACGGTATTAGGGGAGTTTATCGGAAGAGTCTAATGCTATGAAGCACGCCTCCGATGTGTGATCAGTGACCCATAGCATTCTGTCGGTTCATCAAAAGACTGTGTTTGCGTCCGTAATTTCTTTGATATACCACTAACCAAAGCTGGGACGGTCGGACCGAATATTGTTTGCGTCATTAAAATATTTGATAAAACATGCAGCGTTACTTGTTTAATTTTTAAAAAAAAAAATAATTTAATTATTAAATTGATGACATTAATTAATGAAAGTGAACCCGGACCAATTTTGTTTTGATTTGGGACAGGTTCGGAATTATTTATTTTGGTGGTTGAACCGTTACATTGGTTTCCACGGTGATTATTTCACGCAGCTTCCGGAACTTGCATCACTTCCGGTTCGATCGATCATTTTTAATATAATGAAAATTATTCAGTAACGCGGAAACATAATGTCAGTCATTAAAATGTACACATTGTAGTAAAATATGTTATAAATAATACACAAATAAACTTGAAATCGTTCCTTATTAATAAATAAACGCAGAAAATACATGACAAGTACTTTAACAATTTTAAACACAAATTTCTGGGAGTGGTATTGGTTTGATGACAATTTCATTCTGCAGTGTAAGAATTTTGATCTGTGTTCCTGCGATGAATGGCAGTTAAGATAATTATAAACAAGCTATTGCGAGATTTTGCGTGAATACCTGAGCTTTCACAAAATCTCAATCAATAGCCTTTCCTTCTCTATATAATTCCTTGCCTACCCACATGAAAAATACTAGGTCGGAGCACATCAAATATTTTTTTAAGGATGGCTTAATGGAAGTTATTTTTCTTCATGCTTAACAGTTATCATACATCCATTAGTTGGGATGCTTATTAATATGCAATTGTATTACATTTATAAAGACTTACTTACATAAAAATTCAAAAAAAAGTAGGAATTTAACCCTTTACTCCATAGATACGCATTTTCCCGCACCAATCTTAGAAGGCCATTGAAAACAGTGCAGGAAGAGTTCAGATTGCTCTTAACAAGCAATCTGAACACTTCCTGAACTGTTTTCCACTCTGTCAGTTGATATAAACATGATTCACCCATTGCTGATATGTGGTGAATTAATGCTTTCAATATTAGAGGTGTCCAAAGCTGTCTATATGAAGTAAAGGGTTAAAGTGGTTTATGAATGTAGTTCACTATTTGAAATTAGTTTTGACTAAGCAGAGGGAAAATTATACTAGTGAGAATTATTCCAAGTTAATTATAAAAACATAATTAAATATGTGTCATTTCTAGAGAATATATCACTGTCTTTCACAAGAATAATTTTGCATCTTAAATTGGATACTGTGAAATCATTAATTTTCATTGGCATTAATATTTTGGTTCAAAGACATATTCATGAGGACTTACTTCCGTTGAAAATAAATTTTCGAAAAAAATTGTTTTAGTGCAATCTTTGAAATTGAGTCTATCTATTACATAACGCGTTTTTCTGACTTATATGTACCAGTACTAAGTCTGCCTGCACCTTCACACCTAGTAATGAATGCTGTTCGCAACATGTGGTAATCGTGGGAAATGAAGCCAATTAGTCGGCGCTTTGGTGTTTGATAAAACTGTTATGAAAACAATTGGAGAGGACGTGTCACAAGCTGAAGGTGTAAGTAGGTCGAGACCAACGCAATTTCACTCGTTATAAATATATATTCCTTGTCGACAAAAAAAATAAAAAAACACAATAGCCTAATAGTCTTCTTTTTAATTAAATACTAGAAATTGGTTTTGTATTTATTAGCACACATATTTTCTCTTTTAAAAATAGCTACTTGAAACAATGTTGGAAATATGTCAGGATGACATAAAATGGGTCGTCCACCAGTGTAACTGACATATTCTTCTAGGAAATGGTCTATTTTTAGTGCTTTCCAGTGATGGAAATAAAATACACATGAGTAAACACACAACCTCTGATATTCACATGCATATTTTATGTAATGAAATGGATGGAATATTAATACAGCTTATCTTAATCAGTGCACTAAATTAAAGATTTCAAATTCAAATTTCAATATAGCTAAATGTGCACACTAAATAGAAACTATCGGATAACATATAGATCTAGCTAAGAAAAGGGCTACCGTTTCGGTACAGGTATATGCTATGCAGTTCAGACGTAACAAATTTTTATCCATGACCATTTCGTTGGAATTTAATTTCATTGTTGAGACCCCCACCCCCAGGAAATCAACGAAAATCAGAACCACACGCAAATTAATGATTTCACAATATATAAATTCTCGAACTGTATTTTTAAAACCACTATTCTTTTTACCTTCAACGTATTATACAAGGCATGTTAAGTAAAAGTGATACAGGTAAACATGCATGTAAAAACATTAATCATACAACTCTTGCTTATCTCTATAATTCTGTCCTAACTTTTTCCATCACCAGAAAGCATACAGTACAACTCAAGCATTGTAGAATTGGGCCTCAATACATTTTTTTCAGTCCAAAAACTCAGACACAAAATATGCATTTTCTACAATTCAAATCGTTGAATTTAAGAAATGTGATTTTCAAATATTTCATTATTATATCAATTAACAGTTTTAAAATCATTACTTGTTTAAATAATAAAAGAAAGCAATTGTAATTATTGTTACACCAGTTTTGATTTGAAATGAAAACTTCTAGATTTCCTATGAAGTCTTAGGGTGTCAAACCTGGAATGAACTTAGGGCCCAATTCTACATGGTTATTGAACATGGCAGACATTTAAAGTTAGTTTCTCCATATCTCTAATCTATAAATAGGCATGCACAGTTCCAAGATTATTCCATAAGTACATAATTGTAAAGTGAAGCACTCCATCACCAGAGGTCATATTACATCAAAGATACTTTTCATCACACGTGCATGTTTCACTTAAGTCCATATGACAATATTACTTGCAAAGTACGAAGCATGCCAGATGAGATATTCCCTTCGATGCTATGAAGCATGCCAGATGAGATAATCTGTTCACCACTACGAGATATGCCAGATGAGATATTCTGTTCACCACTACAAGACATGCCAGATGAGTTATTCTCTTCACCGCTATGAAGTATGCCAGATGAGATATTCCCTTCACCACTATAAAGCATGCCAGATGAGATATTCCCTTCACCACTATGAAGCATGCCAGATGAGATATTCCCTTCACTGCTATGAAGCATGCCAGATGAGATATTCCCTTCACCACTATAAAGCATGCCAGATGAGATATTCCCTTCACCGCAACGACACATGCCGGATGAAATGAACACATGAGGCTATGAAGCACGCCAGGCAAGGTGCAGGCATGTCGCTATGAAGATGGCTATGCATAGGTAGGTTATGTAGATGTCAAGGGCGGTTAGTGGTGTCATGCTTATTAGCTCATGGACAGTAAGGGCCACTCTAGAAGGTCGGCACCGGTCAACAATATCCTCGCATGCACACAAACGGTCCTGAAACGAGAGGAAATTGTTAACACGTGCCCCTTCTATACTGACCAGCTGTGGAAGAATGAGTATTGACATACTGTTTGTACATACTCTATATAAGGGAAAACAACACAAAGAGTGCCAAACATTTATGGATGGTAGAAGAAGGGTGCAGAGAAAAACACAAAAACATGTAATATATAAATGAAATAATACCAGTGTTGCTAGATGTCATCACTGTGTAATCTTTCCTTATTTGAGACAAATTTGCCTCATTTCCACAACTTTATATTATCAAATACCAGAATACCGAATTACAAAAAAAAAAAGCAATCCAAAATAAAACAAGGCTATAATCCCATTACATCTGTGACATCACATAGGCTTGTCAAATAATTACTCCCAAGTGCAAAGAATCTTTTTCCTAACACTATCCTTAACACCATCAGACCAGGGCGTGGTCTAGTGGTAGAACATACGCCTCACATGCTGAAGGTCGTGGGTTCAATCCCCGGCCGGGTCATACCAAAGACTTAAAAAATGGTACTAGAAGCTTCCTCGCTTGACGCTCAGCATTTAGAGGAGAGTTCTAGGTCTGGTCAGCCCGGTGTCAGTATAATGTGACTGGGTGGGGTATCATACCATGTGTCTGCGGCATGATACTCCAGTGTGACAGCGCTTAGAATACTGTCTCAACTAGACACCATTGCGATATGACTGAAAAATTGTTGAAAGTCACACTAAACACCATACAACAACAACAACAACTTAACACCATCAAACATTCTGAATAAAACTTTTTAAGGGTGAGCCAGAGCTTCAAGGCATGCTCGATTTAAACTGATTTAATTCAGGAAAATGAATGCGTGAAGAATGTAAAAACGTGTCTTATCTGGAGCCAAAGCTGAGACACCCGCCGCCTCAGCAGTACTGGGTATGTGACATTTGGACAGTCATTAAACCACTTAAACACTGAGGACTACAACATCGGAAGTTTCATTCACACCAAAATATTTAAGGGTTACATACAATATTTTTTATTGTTTAACTTTTGAAATTGTAAATTTTAGAACCGCAAAAAAATCACAAACTATAGTTGACTCTGAATATCTAAAAGTCAAAGGAAAACTACTTCTGAGATAACCAGTAGTTTGAGATAACCAGTAGCTTGAGATAAATAGTTGTTTGAGATAACCAATAGTTTGAGATCAACAGTGTGCGTGCAATCCATAGCATCATATTTGTCCATCTCACAACTCCAAAAACATATCATCGTGACATATAAAACAAATCAGTGAGACTTCAACTCATTTCATAATGTCATTCAAATGTATGTGATAGTCACACTTCTCAATGCGTGTCATGATGACATCCTTAATGCAATGCATGTCAGTTCATCTCGCTGTGGTATTCCAATACACCAACACGCGGCACATCATATGACATGTCTGTGACATACAAGTATGTTTTAAATGACATTAACAGCCAATCCACCCCACTCCACTCCTCCTCCTCAGTATTCATGGTAATTATTCATGTCAGATAAAGTGAACATAAAGTGATTCTTTACTTTATACTTATTTATTTTAGCTCCATGGCAAAGTAAGCTCCGAGCTTAAATGAGTTGCTCTCAAGTCTGCTTCCTGGGTAGAACCAGTACTGAGTATTGATTTTGAGAGGCCATCAGGCTCGAACCACCAACCTCTTGTGTGAGCAGCCAACATAGAATATCCACTGCACTACCACCACGCCTTGTTATTCTTTACCGGTATAAGCTTTACAAACTACAGATTATTTATAATAACAAAAAAAAAATATTAAGCAGGACATGCTATTACATAACTTAAGTGTTATAATACACAAAACATCATCCACACTGCACACAGCTTCAAATGCATTCAATCTAGCTAAACAAAAGTAAGCAATTCACAAGCAAAGATGTATTCAATATTCGTCAATTCAAATAAAAATAATAAATTATATACATTTCAAATCAAAATCATATTTTTTAAAACCTTATATACTTGAACAAAAAAATACAAGTAGAATTATGGAAAGTAGAGGATTAAGTTAAAAAATCTATGTACTGGTTCAGCAATTCTTTTTCTTTTCAGAACACAAATTAATATTAATAATAAAATACATCACGGTTAGCCTCATTCCTACACATAGATTGTATATGTCATCACAACCATTATACACAATACAGCAACTGTTTATATATTCCTACAATTAATGTTTATATCCAATTATTTTACCCAATATTACACTCAATACCAGCTTGGCAATGAAATGCAGTTCTAATGCCATTTTAATCAGTTAATTTGGACACTGTTATTTATCATCTCCAACCCATTTAAATTAATTAATGTAAATAATTTGGTTTGTGTTGTTAATTAGCAGTCATTTCAGATCGAATATCTTAATTTCGGCTATTAAGCATTTTTCGCTATATGTTGAACACAGCACATCACATGATCACTGGTACTGCATGTTCTACATGGCAACATAATCTGTGACTGTGTCTTCAAATTGAGAAGAAAATATTTTGACCCACCACCTCCCCTTTATTCACCGCCACCTCCCCTTTATTCACCGCCACCTTCCCTTTATTCACTGCCATCTGGTTTATATTAGGTTCTGTATCTTATCAGATTTGACTGCTGATTCTCTACATTTGATTTGATTGAATTCATTGTTCATGTTAGTGACTTAATTTATGTATTGTTAATAGTTCATATTGATCATATTTGTATTGGCGGATATTTGCACATCTTTTATATTATGAAAATTGTGTATTGTATTGTGTAAATAACTTGGTGTTTGATTTTAGTCATATACATTTTTTAGAATCTAGTCAATTAGTTCATATATGACTAAATGCATTTAAATGTTGTGTTTGAATTTTTATTACAGTGCAGTCATTTTATACTAAAATGACATAAACACATACTAGGTATCTGTTAATTCAAATTTATTCTCATATCAAACTAGCAAGGAAGATTAAGCAAGCAAAAATATATTTCTTTAAAGGGATTATATTGGCATATTACTGTCCATTCCCTGTCCTAAACACACACGCCCAGCATGGAGATACACTTATAACTTAGAGATATACGCGTCTAAAGTGTCAAATTGCATAACCTCTTTATTACAAACATCGGGTTTCTGAAGCCACGTTTTTGTTTTTGTTTACATTCACCATTTTCAACAAACCATTTTCTGGTTGCCGATCAATCATTGGATGACATCGTGAAGACTCGTTCACGATCTCGTTTTCGAGGCTTTGTTCGGGAAGTTTACGGAGTTCAATGTAAACATTGCGCAATACTTTATTGTGGGAAGTATTAAAGTTTTCAATTACTGTTAATTTGATAACTGTCAAGTTAATAAAGGTTATACGTCAATACATAAGCATTATTTTGTGCACACTGCATACAGGAAAAGTCTGGATTAACAGCATGTTTGTGTTACTTGCCAATATAATCCCTTTAAACCAGTAAGTCAAGCTCCATGTGTGACCTTATACAAGACCACGATATGAACACAAATTATACAGAAAGTCTTAAATAATAATTTTCATGTAAAACAAGGAAATTCAATAACTTAACCCTTTACTCCATAGATACGCATTTTCCCGCACCAATCAAAGGAGGCCTTTGAAAACAGTGCAGGAAGAGTTCAGAGCAATCTGAACACTTCCTGCACTGTTTTCCACTCTGTCAGTTAATATAAACATAATTCACCCATTGTTAATATGTAATGAATTAATGCTTTCAATATCAGAGGTGTCCAAAGGCGTTTATATGAAGTAAAGGGTTAAAAATAGCAATCGCTTATCAGTTTAAAATTATCATAGATTATACAACAAAAATATCAAATCCACCATCAATAACAATAATTCATATACAAACATAATGTTATAACGTTATGTATTCTATATTCTATATATACGTGGTCACCTCTATTAAGCAGCCACTTGTCTTAAGCAACCACATTTGTTATTTCCCATTTCTATGCTTTCAGAACAAATTTACCTGTATTAAGCAACAACCTGTTTTAAACAGTCACTTTTGCTTCTTCCTTTGACTGGCTACTTAAGACAGGTTTGACTGTATATGCTGTTAATGCTGGCATTCAATTTATTATCATTTTTCTTGTTCAAACATGGCTTCAGAAAGAACCACAGCGGTGGTCTAGGGGTAAAGTGTCTGCCTCACACGTGGGAAGGTTGTGTATTTGATCTTGTTCTTTATTTATATGTACATGTAGATACAACAGCTTTGACGCACAAACTCTCCATATACCATCGAAACTAAGTTTCCTATCTTGACATGAGCATGAATTTCCGCCGAGTTTCTTATACATTAAATCCTCAAAGCAATCCTAGAGAACTGACCCAATGCTCAATAAAGGTGAAAAATTAGAGATACTAAACTGACTGCTATCAGAAACTGTTATAATATGAAACAATGATGAATGAAAACCATGGCAACAACGGCACAACAACATTGTCATAGTGACATTACCATTTAATATTTTGAATGCTGTAAATAAAGTAGCAGATAGACTAATAATTTTATAAACATGTTCCTTTTGATTGTGCCTTCATTTGAAACACTATAAGTCAACAGTATAATAAAGAGAGAAAACTCTGTGACTTACCTGTCTGGTAGACTTGTTCATGAATAAATTGTCAGTTGTAGAATAATTAACGACATCAAACTTCAACTATTGAACATTTAAAGAGAGAAAGCTGGTATCTACACCTTAATTCTAATGTTAAAAAAGAAACTATAAAAACACAGAGATATCCGACTTTGGGTCAGGTCATAATTGACAATAATAACCAGTTTACTTCGCATAATAATAATTTATGCTCGTCAGCTTAAACAATCATTTAAAATACGCAAAATAGTCCAACAGAAAAAAAATGTATAAAATAAAAACCATACAAGAATGCTGTTTCGAAAGTAAAATTCAAATCTTCGTACTGATACTCATTTAACTTTCAAACGACTATTGCTCTGCCTACTGGTCACGTGACATTGTTTGTCCAAGTAAATACATTGTTTAAGGAAACGGTGACGCAGCAACCACTATCGATCACTGATTGGATTATCAACTTGTTTGATTGACAGCCTGGGTCAGGTCAATTAGGTACATGTCAATTAGGTCAATGTCAGGTACATGCAGATGTTCCAACATTCTCTCTTTAAACAGTGGTTACCCAACTTAAGCGGTGTTCATCTTAAATTATTAGGGTGAGATCCGCTCTCTGATAATATACTTACAAAATACAAAATAAATACTTGCATAGGCCAAAGACTAGGGTTGCCCTAAGCTGCAATGGATGTTTGCGTAAAACCTTACAATACCAAAAATAACCTACAATACCAGGGATACCATGTGATACCACAGATACCCCCATGTTACCAGAAGTTACCCCGCTGTACCTTAAATATAAATACAGTAACAGAGATAACCAGAAGTGGTAGTATCAGGCACTCCACAGCACGCCGCATAAATGACAACACCTGAAAATACCTTAAAATACCCAGGACATACTGCTGAACTGGGAATACCTAAAGATACTGAGAACATTCCAACCTGCCAAAGGAGCATGTATATATTCATATAACAACACTCACCTTTGGAACACCTATTTTTCTACAAGCTTCAAGGAAGTTTTCTACATTGCGTCTACACTTGGCAGGAGTAAGTTTTGGCTGAAATGAAAACATTAAATCAAACTAGCGACTGGAGTTGTATTGCAGAGGAATTTGTTAAAGCATATTGTTCAGGGCCATTGTTCACACATACTATACAGGGCTACAATTCACTCATATTGTACAAGAACTAAATACAAGCATATTGTAGATAGCCATAATTCCGAATTTACAGGGACTAAATGCATACTGTACAGAGCCATAATTCAGAATTTACAGGGACTTAATTCATACTGTATAGGGCCATAATTCAGAATTTACAGGGACTTAATGCGTTCTGTATAGGGCCATAATTCAGAATTTACAGGGACTTAATGCATTCTGTATAGGGCCATAATTCAGAATTTACAGGGACTTAATGCATACTATATAAGGCCATAATTCACTCAAAGTGAACAGGGCCAAAATTAAAACATACAAGGCATTTGATCATTGATTAAACTAACCATGATAGCCAGCCCCACCCCACCCCACCCCAACCCCCACGGCCTTCACCGCCATCCCATCATATCATAGTTAAACCTTATTTATTTCACTTCAACTGTGGAAAAAGTTGTTACAACTTATACCAATCACGCTCTTGAAATCTTCCTGGGTAGAACCAGTACCAAGCCTATGTGGATAAACTTTGATCAAGGAGACCACACATAGCCGTGGGGGAGATTTGAACCCACGACCCTCTTATCCTGTTTTTTTTTTTATCCTCCCTCCAGACCATGGCTCCCCACATATCATACAAACTTATAATCCCAGTGGACATCATGTCACATTCTCTTTCCTAACAATAGGGTAATTTACAGTAGACTTTATCCAAATGGGTCACTCAATGATCCTAACATTTAGTAGAGGACTAGGTATGATATTTTCTTGATGTTTCGGTGTTCAGAATAAATTTATTTTTACAATTGTTTTAAAAAGTCTGTATCACGTTACATACCACAGCAGGGGATGGTACGTGGACACTGGCGACAGATCGTGGTCGT
Source organism: Panopea generosa (assembly GCA_029582155.1). NCBI lineage: Eukaryota > Metazoa > Mollusca > Bivalvia > Adapedonta > Hiatellidae > Panopea > Panopea generosa. The sequence continues at coordinate 18,356,399 of CM055907.1, forward strand.
ATCTGGTTGGCAAGGTGACACAATAATACACCATCACTCAAAGCTTCAGATAGGTTGTCTGGCAATGTGCGCTTTAATCTCGTAGATATCGTCTGCAAAAAAAAAAAAAAAAATTAATTAATTTATGGATCAGTGCTTATGTATTTTTTTTGTTTATATTTTATGGGACATACAAATACACAACTATTCAAAGCTCCAGACAGTCGTTTTGTAATTTGTACTTGTGGGTTGTCTTGTAAGTTACACGTGTGGGTAGTCTTGTAATTTTTACTTGCGAGTAGTCTTGTAATTTGCACTTGTTTGTAGTCTTGTAAGTTACATGTGTGGGTAGTTTTGTAATTTGTACTTGTGGGTAGTCTTGTAACTTGCACTTGTGGGTAGTTTTGTAATTTGTACTTGTAGGTAGTCTTGTAAGTTACACGTGTTGGGTAGTTTTATAACTTGCACTTGTGGGTAGTCTTGTAATTTGCACTTGTGGGTAGTTTTGTAATTTGTACTTGTGGGTAGTCTTGTTATTTGCACTTGTAGGTAGTCTTGTAATTTGTACTTGTGGGTAGTCTTGTAATTTACACTTGTGGGTAGTCTTGTAATTTGCCATTTGTGGGTAGTCTTGTTATTTGCACTTGTGGGTAGTCTTGTAATTTGTTCTTGTGGGTAGTTCTATAATTTGTACTTGTGGGTAGTTGAGCACATGCTTCTTTTTATGTTTTGGGTTTTACTATTAAAAGCACTGCCCAGCAATTGTTATTGGGTGAATTATGTTTATATTAACTGACAGAGTGGAAAACAGTGCACTGTTTTCAAAGGACTCCTGTAATTGGTGTGGGAAAACGCATATCTTTGGAGCAAAGGGTTAAAAGCTGACAAGTGCATTATAATTGACAGAGTTGTATTTTATGAATATTTTATAAATTTACAATAACAAGATAAAACGCCTACCTTTCTTAGTGTTTCCAACTGGTCATGACCATCCCTCTGCCGGTCATGCTGACGTCCCAGTGTGAAGTTGGGGCTTCCTTCCTTGTTGTAGTCCTCCAGCATCTTCACATGGGCATTCGTCATTACTGTTAATATGGCACAGATAAACACTTATATCGAAGGGAGATAATTTAAAATACGGCACAGATATACACATCAAAGGGAGATAATTTAAAATTTAGCACAGATTTACAAATATACTGTAGGGAGATAATTTAAAATACAGCATAGATATACAAATATACAAAAGGGAGATAATTTAAAATATGGCATAGATATACACGTATATCAATGGGACATAATTTAAAATACAGCAGAAATATACACATACATCAAAGGGAGGTAATTTAAAATACAGCATAAATATACACATACATCAAAGGAAAATCACTTGAAATATGGCACAGATATACACATATATCAAAGGGAAATAATTCAAAATATGGCACAGATATACAAATATACAAAAGGGAGATAATTTAAAATATGGCACAGATATACACATATATCAATGGGAGATAATTTCCTCCACTTGTGAACAACCACAGATATGTAACTACAGTGTCTAGCTACAAATCAGCACAAACAAGCAAACCAGGAACATCACCATCAATTTACAATGTACAGTAGAACCTCAACACATCATACCATAAAAGTATATACATCGAAATAGGAACCAGATAAGTGGTTTGAGCTATATGTGGTGTTATAACCATCCGTGTTGGAGTCAACAAAGTTCTACTGTATGTGGAAGTAAAGTTACTAAATTAATGTACACCATTAACTTTTCTTTTGCTATATTTTTGAATGGGGTTTAACACCATTTTCTACACATTCCAGGTTATATATGGCATATCCAGTTTTATTGGCGGAGGAAGACCTTAGAATGAATCTGAGTACAGCCACCATCCTTCCACAAGTAACTGGCAAACTTTTTTGAGCAAGCGACTCTAACCTACAACCTTAGAGGTGAGAAGTAGGTTATTTTTATAGATGGCACCTACGGAGAACCCTCATACTATTATAACAGCAGACCAATACAATATTTATTTCAGAATGTTTGAAACAAATCATGAAAGAGCAAATGGTTCCAAATTGCTTGTTTGGCTTGATATCAATATCTTGTAAACTGCAAATCGGCTTTTAAATTAATGAAAATTAATTAAATAACAAAAATTTTCAAAATGGCGGAAAGATTAATAAATGTAATTATTGTTTTAATAGAGACTAAATATACACCAAAGTTCGAATTTCCCGTCAAGAGACACACTAAACTGGCATGAGTAATCAATGTACAAATGGGAAACAAGAATTTACTTAGAATTCTTTTAGGTAACTGACATAGGAAATCGTTTTTAACTGCAAAATCTCATGTAAAACATCGCAATAATCAGAATTCACACTCAAAGGATTAGGAATATTTTACAAATTTTTGTAAAACCTGACAGAAAAAGGGTTTCATGCCATTTTCAGTACATGACAGGTTATATATAGGGCATATCAAGTTTTATTGGTGGCGGAAGACCCCAGAAAGAAAGATCTTCCCTAAATACAGAGTATTTGGCAAATTTTCTCATAATTATGAAGTTTTTGGACCAGGATTAGCTCAAATTCACAACTAGACAGAAAGTTATGACTTATGTCCTTATCAATTTCTTTCAATAGAAATCATGGCTGCGCTTCATCGCCTTACAAGAAAAATCCTTGAAAGTTAATGACTGCTGAGAGAACACTTAACACACACTTTATAGAGGTGACCAGTATTATTTTGAGATGGCTAATAGGTCATTTATGGTAGGAGATTGTTTAAAGTAGGTGACCAGTATTATTTTGGGATGGCAAGCAGTATGACAGGCAGTTGTAAGAGGTGACCAGTATTATTTTGAGGTGACCAGTAGTATTCTGAGAATGCAAAGGGGGATCACTTATGACAGGCAGTTGTAAAAGGTGACCAGTATTATTTTGAGGTGACCAGTATTATTTTGAGGTGACCAGTAGTATTCTGAGAATGCAAAGGGAGGTCACTTGTGACAGGCAGTTGTAAGAGGTGACCAGTATTATTTTGAAGTGACCAGTAGTATTCTGAGAATGCAAAGTGGGGTCACTTATGACAGGCAGTTGTAAGAGGTGACCAGTATTATTTTGAGGTGACCAGTAGTATTCTGAGAATGCAAAGGGGGGTCACTTATGACAGGCAGTTGTAAGAGGTGACCAGTATTATTTTGAGGAGAGTGGTCTCTTATGATAGGCAGTTGAAATAGATGACCAGTATAGAATTTTAAGGTGACCAGTATAATTTTGAGAAGGCGAAAGGAGGTCACTTATGACAGGCAGTTGTATGAGGTGACCAGTATCATTTTGAGATGACTGTATTGGTCACTTTAAAAGAGGTGACCAGTATAATTTTGATACAGCAGAGGCTGTCATTCATAGATGATTATTTAATACAGGTGACCAGTATTATTTGGAAACGAGAGAGGTGGTCAGTTGTGAAGGTGGTTATTTCATAGAGATAAACAGGTTTGACTGCATTATGTGAGAAACGACATAGTGTACTACAGAAAGGACATAGGGAAAGAGGAACTATTGGTTGTTGTGTATTTTCAATCCATGCATACAACTCCAAACTAGCTATCTTTATTCACAAACATTACCAGACAATTTGCAATTTATGCACACATAATATCGAACATGCTGTATTTTTTTTATCCTTTGCTTTAGTTAAGTTCTTCATTTTTGTCTTTTACAACTTTTTTTTGTGTATTTTGCATTTAATCACAATATATTAAGATATTGTATATTTTACTGAAACTATCAATATTTTGAAAATTCTATTCATTCTATTAATACATTTTTATGCATTATAGTCATAACTTACAGATCATTCACACAAGGTCGGTTCATATTCATAATAGTATGTAATTAACTTCCATTTCCTTTTCAGATTATAATAATTAGCCTTATTCCACCATCTTTTCTATATATGTATTTCACATCACTGTAGGCAACAAGATGCACCTTCCAATGTCTGCTGATTGTAAATTATGAAATATGATGATAACTCTCAAAAGCATCACTATCGGAACAGAGTAAAGCCATTTATTTCATATGTAAGGTGTGCTTTTTAAAACTTGGTAGAGGCATTGGGGATAAAAATTATAACCCAGGAGTGGTTCTGAACCCATATTCTGGGCACTTATATATGAATGGGCTCACCTCCATGTTTCCCACTCTATCCTAAAGAAATGAACATTTCTCCCAGAGTGTACAAACACATTTTTCGTGAACTTTCTATTAATTTATTGAATTTTTAGCATCATATTTATGCCATCGAGGACTAACAGACAATCAGTTAACCTAACCACTCTTTCTTGGGATCCTGGCACATCCATCTCCTTATGTTACTAATAACTTTCCCACTTTAATCAGAGGTGAGAGACCAATGATAATGAGACACAAAGTCGTATATCAATCATCACTGAGACTGTGGCCGAGATTCGAAGTCGCGACCCTTGGATTGATAGCCAGACAAGCTATCGACTGGGCTAATTGGGCCCGACAATAAAACTATTTTTATCATATGTCAATTCTAGTTTTGTATTATTCCTACTTTATATGCCTCAATAGTGACAGTCATGTCTTATTCTCCTGACCACGGACATTTTCGGAAATAGTTTTGTCATTTTCGGGATTCGAACCCATGGCCCTTGCGGCATCAGCGCCTAGCAAATTAATAACAACGTCTCTACCGACTGCACCAACGCATCAACTCCAAAAAATGCATATAATGATGTCGCCATTAATGTACACAGGACATAGGCGGGTATTATTATTACATGTATTATATGTAAATTTTATTTTTGTATTATTCCTACTTTTTATGCCTCAATGGTGTCGGTAGAGATGTTATTAATGTGCCAGGCGCTGACACCACAAGGGCCGTGGGTTTGAATCCCAAAAATATATTTATTACGTTAACCTCTTCTAAGATTATCATTAAAAAAGCACACCCTTCATTTGTAACATATTACCACCATCTTTGTAAAACACTGTGGCGGAAAGTAGGAAAACAATATAGATCTTGATCAGGCAATTTGATCTGGATCTATTATGTTTACAAAATGGTGTAACTCCAAGCTAAGAGTTTCTTCAAAATAAAAAAATAGATATATATTTTTTTTAATTCACTGACAACAATATCGATATATATAATTACATGAGTACATGGTGCACTGTATAATAGATCACTTCACAACACCTAAAGCTCTGCATCTACAGATGATAGCACTTCATATACACTAAATCATTCAGCTCAAACCAGTCCGTCTTCATAAAATAAATTAAATAGCTCAAACCAGTCCGCCTTTATGAAATAAATTTAATAGCTCAAACCAGTCCATAGCTCAAACCAGCTATCTTTATAAAACAAATTAAATAGGTCAAGCCAGTCCGTCTTTATGAAATAAGTTAAATAGCTCAAACCAGTCAATAGCTCAAACCAGCTATCTTTATAAAATAAATTAAATAGGTCAAGCCAGCCCATCTTTATAAAAACATATTAAATAGCACGAACCAGTCCATATTTATAAAATAAACTAAATAGCCCATCTTTACAAAATAAATTAAAATAGCTCAAACCAGTCCATCTTCATAAAAGTGTTCAAACCAGTCCATCTTTATAAAAACTAAACAAACTTCTTGCAAATGCTACATGTGACAGTTGTAATATATCTTCAAAGAGATTTTTCTTAGGCTTTAAATTTATGAAATTACAATTGATAGTATTGCTGTAAAGAGATTTAATGAGCAAATACAAATTTGAAAAGACGAATTTTTCTTTGTTTACTTCACAGAATTTAAAGGTAAGAAAAATATGAATCTGACACAAGAAAATAATGATTTGATTGTAAATGAAAGTATAATTTTCAGAGCAAAGTTTCTTATAAGCATATGTAAACACAATTTCAGGTATACACAATTTTATTACTCAAATATATATTTTTTTAAATATCATGGAAGTTGTACAGAAAAGCAAATGTTTTAATAAACATAAAATATGGTTTCATATGTTAAGAATACTTATATTTACTAATGGTGCAAGTTTTAATATAATTATATATTCCACAAATTGTGTTGATTTACCTCAAATCAGGAATCATGAACTAAGGTAGAAATTTGTCATGAAATTTCACAAAATTGAAATCGTAAAAATGAAAATGAAGTTGAAAATAAAAATGAACAACAGGAAATTTTAAGAGAAGAATTTATGAAAATGAGACCTTAAAAGGAATTAAAGACATCCTCGTATGGCATATATATTATACTAACGAAACTTGAATATGAGGGAAAATTTTAAGTGACATTTTAACAATTATTATCAAACAGGATTCTACTTCTTTTTTTTTTGAAAAATAGTCTTGAAGCAATTTTCCAAAACAGAAAGATATATATTTTCATCACAGAATTACCGTTCCAAATGTTACAAATGGATTCGCACAACTTTGCAGTTATTGTAGTTACTGTAATTGATACTCGTTTCACTCATAAACCAGATATTTACACGAGACAGCACGAAACAATAAAAATGTGAAATGCTGATATATTTTTATGACATGATAATAAAGATAACTTAGCTAGCTCACCTGCAGCAGCAGACATCACAGTTACTACAAGATTTTCTTTTGAGAAAAAATATGTATCTGCTTTTCAATTTGAGTATATTAGCAGTCCCAATAATCTCCTGGGTTGCATTTCACAAAAGAGCTTATGATAAAAATAGATCATAAACGTAAAGTAAGTATTGTTTAATACATTTAAAATATTAATCCAGATTAACCTAACCTCAGATTGAATATTTCATAAAACAGTATGTTTCTGAAAATACAATCTGAAATTTATGTGGACGACTATGAAAATATTAATAAAGTTTCTTACTTTACGTTTGCAACTTATCTTTATCATAAGTTTTTTTGTGGAACTCAACCCAGGTCGGATGGAATAAAACTTGTAAATGAACTACAATTTATTTACAATTATGATTTATCATTTTCCAAATTATCAGGAAGTCACAAAGGAAATGGTAAAAATGTGAATAAAATAACTCTTTCAGGTTTAACAGTTATATAACTATACTGCGGTATTGGTATAATGGGTTTGCCGGTTAAATTCCATTAAAAAAAAAAACAACACACGATGAACACAGGCTCATCACAAAGGCAAGCTCAAAAGGCACCTGGCTATGGAGAGCTAAAAATCTGTTTATATTTATAATTTGAAATTATGTATTAAGATAGAGTTATATTTGTGATGAAACAGTGATAACATGATAAAAAGAACAGCGAGAGAGTGTTTTGTGCAGATAAGAGTGTACTGGGGTAAATACAGCATCATTAACTATGACATCATCAACCACAAAACAAATTTAACTTATTTTAGTTATGAAATCCAACATCCCATGCATTACATATGAATTTTTTTTTCGAATATCCAACTATATGTAATATCTACTAACAATTATGATAACTTCTTTTTAAATCTGTTTATTTTTTTTATATTTTTTTTTTTGCGCCATCACCGTCGGGTGGGAAAATACATTGGGTGGTGAGATATGAAAACGGAAGACTGAAATGTGATAAAAGTATACCTCCTTTTTGCCATTTCAATCTTACATCCCATGCATGGATGAACTATGCATAACAAAACTAAACCGTGTAGTGGTGTTTGGGTGAAAGAAAAATCCAAAACCTCCAATTAAGCAAAGCTGAATGCAGCGCAATGCAAACTACGAGGCAGTTTGCGACGGCGAGCGAAAAACGGTACACAATCCTACCTGTCCCTGCTCGTTTACTTTTATCTACGCTAGTTTTACTCGTGGTGGATGACACGGACGCCGTTGAGGACGTAGAATTTTGTCGATTTCTACGTGCTTGGGATGTCGCGGTAGTTGTAGAAGGGGCGGCACGTGAAGAAGCTGGTGTGCGTGATGTTGCGGACACACGAGTGCTTGTTGTTGTGGATGACATACCTGTCCCAGAACGCTTAGATGCTGCCGTTGCAGTCGACGTGTTTGTTAATCCGGTAGAACGTGGTGCCCCCGCCGTGGTACGAGTAGGTGTGGCACGTTTTCTGTCATCTTCACTACTGGTACTTCCGGAGGATCTCTACAAAATGAAATAGTCACAAAATATTCTTTTTTTGTTTAAACCAATCCATTTTTCTCAATTGTGAAGTAAACCCAGTGCTAAAATTAATCATTCTTAAGTCCTTTTCCAGGGAAGAACGAGTAATGAATTTTGTTTTTGAGAAGCCATTATACCCATAACCTTAGTTTTGAGGTCAGTAATTTTGACAGTGAATAGATCATTCAGCCACGGCGGGACCCTACCTCTACAGAATTAAATATGGCCAAATAAAAATACCCCAAATGAAATACATGTATACTCCAAGTGTATTAACCATACAAAACCATCACTGAAATGAACCAACTATCGCAGTTACACTTAACAAGCATTCTAGCATTAAACAGGCACAGCTTTTGAAGCCAACGGTTGAGGGTGAAATTAAAATCCTACCAGAACAGGCATGTTTTCATGTTATAACAATTTACATTCCAGCAAGTATTGAAGAGGGGAGTAGAAAGAAATTAGACGGCCATACCCTGTTCATGTAATTGTTAACAGCTTCCTTCTGTATTGTCCTCACCCGCTGTTCTCCGCTAGTTCTAGATCCAGTCTTCAGATTCGTCTGAGATTTCCTTATTTCTTCATCCTAATCAAGTGTATATACACATGTATGTTAATATTTTTTATACTGTTTCATTGTTATTCCCCTCTCACTGCTGATTGAAATGGGAAAGATATCATTTACTTGCGAAGATGGGCATGCTAGAGTACTAACTTACCTTCCAGGATCCCATGAAAGAGTGGTTAGGTTAACTGATCATCTGTGAGTCCTCGATTGCATAAAAATGTCGCTCAATATTCAAACAAATGAAACATCCTTGATATTTAAAAAAAATATAAAGTTCTTTATTTCCGCTGCTGTAAAACCACATCACCTCCGTGAAAGCATTAAACTAAATACAAATTTTTCCAACATAATTAATGAAATAGAACTTAAAATACTTTTTAGATATCTCTTCCCTCATACCATTCAACAGACAGTAGTGACTATACTAAGGATTAAACCATTTCTAGCTCTATTGTAAATTTTTCCAACATAATTAATGAAATAGAACTAAAAATTAAAAATACTTTTAAGACGTCTCAGTGTAGGACCAGTTCTGATCCCTCATAATGGGCAACCTAAACAGCTTCTAAACTTTTTTCAAAATTGTCAAAAAAGGTGAAAAAAAACTCATACCTAAAACCTTTTTTTGGCCTTGAATATGGAAGAGTGGACTTTAATGTCTATGGGGTAAACTTTTAAATACATCCACCCACCCTGGATGACTTGACCTAGGATAAAACCATACCTGATTAAGGTTGGTTTTACGAGCTGTTGGGACACCAGACCTTGTACTGGTTGTTGATGACGTTGACACTCGGCCGTGTTTGTCAGAAGGCTTAGCCACTTTAGATGTTGACGAGATTGTTGATGGACCACGCTCCGACGTTTTTGGTCTCCTAGACGTAGATTCCTGTGGCGTAGTAGGTCTATGCGATGTAGGCCCGTTAGTACTGACTGATGCACTATGGGGTGGTGTTGAATGCTGGGAGTTAAATGATGTGTTGGGACTAGGATTGGATGACTGATTAGTTGGCGTTGAACCGTTCATGTTGGGCTGTTCTTCTATAGGACCACTGAAATGTTCATATAATTATGTTGTTAATCATTTTTAATGGGAGTATATCAGGTAAAACACTATAAGAATGAAATCAAAATGTAATCACGTGACTCATATAATATGTAAAAAATTATGATGCAATTTTAGCGGGAAATTTATTTTAGTCTAACCTAGGCTTGTAGCCAAAGTTTAGAAAATCCCATTTCAATATATTATTTTAGCACATTTCATACATATTATTTTGGCAATATGGGGTCAGTGAGTATATATATATATATATATATATATATATATATATATATATATATATACACATGATATGTTGGAAAAAAGATGTTTTAGCCAATTTAAAATTTTGAAAAATCCTGATAAATTTCCTCTTATTTTTTTTCCTTCTTTTTCTCCTCGTTTTTGTTTTCTATATAAAGGTGATTACATACATATATCAATGTTGAGATAATAGTAATATAAAAAGTTAAATGTCATATATTTCATAACTTATATGTTTTTACACCAATGTCTTCTTTTGAAGAACCTCTATGAAGCAGGGCTCTCCATTCACTTTGAGGGAATGGGGCAAGGGCTCTCTTAGGGAGAAATTTTTGCATCATTTTTGCACCACTTCATAATTTTGGTTGTGCAGAAAAACCCGTGTGACATATATAATAAGTTGAAAAGAAGAACATTAGCCTAACCAGTCGCAACTTTCCTTACTTTCATTACCCTGAAAATACCCCCCTAAGAGTAATTTAAAAAAAAATTAGTCAGTGGGGAATTTTTTGTAAAATTAGGGGGAGAATGTTTAAGGGTATAGGTTGGGAATGGGACTGAATATGGCCAAACGGCTTAGCAAATACAGACAAAATATCTTGCTCATGGAAGCTAACTGTTTCTCCAGAACTTCTGCCAAACATTACATTGTGTCTGCACCAGTTGAATTTGTTTGTAAAATGATAGATACTATAAAATATATACTTTGTTAAACTAGATGGTGGTGGTGGCCCTTTTTGTTGAGTCTGCACTGGTAATCTCTGGTTTGAATCTGATACCGTCCGCCGGTACTGCTGTGTTCCGCCTGCTGGTCTTCTCTCCTCTTTAAAACTGTTGGATGCACTGAGTGACGGCTTCCTATAAAACAAAGGAAAGGAATATGGGATTATGTTATTAAATCATTAAATGCTAAATTCTACATAAAGTAAAATATTTAAAGATACATTTAGTCAGTTTCAATGAGTAAATTCGTAGAATGCACTTATTTTACCGTTATTTAGTAATTTGCACACCAAGTAAGGCAGAAAAAGATTTTAACTACTTTTTGTATTAGGCCATAATCAATTAATTGTAAGATTATCATCTCCATCCGCCCCAAATTGAAAAAAATCCTCCTGCCCTCCCCGTTTTTTAAGAAAAATTTGGATGATTATCTCGCAATTTATTTATAATGGCCTTATGCTGATAGCATTCAATATTTTCAGACACTATACTGTACATTCCATACTGGTAATTTTTGTTCTAAGGCCATAATAAATTAATTGCTAGATTATCATGATATGATTTTTCACAAGTTAAAGGGGCATAACTATAGAATGACAAATGCCACAACCCCTTAAATCGAACTTAGCCTGTGTTTTATCATTATAAACATTGTCTTAAAATTTCAAAAGATATGATTCAGGCATTCTTAAGTTATTGCACAGAAACCACAAAAAGTGTGACAGACGAACGGAAATCACGATTTTTTCACAATTAAAGGGGCATAACTCTACAACGCCAAGTCACTACCCCAAACTTAGCTTATGATTTGTCATTATAAACATTGTATTAAAATTCCAAAAGATTTAATTAAATCATTTTTAAGTTATTGCACAGAAACCAAAAGTGTGACGGACAGACAGACGGACAAATGACTGGACGGACCCAAATTAGTGTCTCCTGCTTTTCGCAAATATGGCTTCTATGCATCTGTCTGATTATCTGTGTGGCTCACACACACAACAGATATTTTAGCCACATGAAAGCATTTTTTTAATCACATATTTTTTTCAATTAATTTTCAACAGTCTAAAAAAATTGACAGAAATGTAACACTCAATGCCCCATGACCATTCTTCAAATGATGGCGGGGGCATAAAATGTGGTTTTTTAGGCATAGTACCGCCACTGCAAACAGGAAACTCAAAATGCTTCCGTGGGGTAGTCACATAATGGTGATTTAAAATAACCCTTGTTTATTCTTTAAAAGTGCGTTTTCCTTATTTTAATACTCTTTTCTTTATTGAATGACATTATTGATGTATTTTGAAATTTTTGAAAGCATTGTCATGTTTAAATTGTGAATTTAGAAAAAAAAATGATGTTTGGAAATTGGGGTATGAATACATGATTTCGAAAGTCTACTTTCACCTTGTCAACAGTGTACATACTGGACAAAAAAAATATATCTTGGATAACAAATGACCCCTACTTTTCTCATCATATTTTTGTAGTGAAGAGGTTAATAAACAATAAAATGTAAGTGTCCCTTCTTTCATTAATGTTGTTCTCTCTATGAATGAATGACAAGCCTGCAAACTTTTAATATTCACTATAGAATAATGAACAAAAATCAATGTTGGACTTACACCTTACACTTCAGTCAAGTTTTGAAAATTCAAGTAAGAAACACATTGATATTTCTTTGAAATACTATACATCATAAAGACAAAACTGATAAAACTAAAATATTTGCGACACTTTTCCGCATAATATAGAGACCACGAATATGCAAAATAGGATCCTCTCTGTCATTTGCAAGAGTTACACGCCCCTAAAAAAATGGTCACCATATTATGGTAGCATTTTAACAGAAAGGTAAGTGTTAATGTTTATAAACCTTTGAAAGAAAAACAAAACTTGGAGGATTATATTTCAATATAAGCAAAATTTTAGAAATGAAATAATCATGCAAAAACCAAGTACAAACAGAACATGCCTTCATGCTTAATAGTTAATCAAATCTACTCATGTTATAGAATTAACCTTACTAGGGCCCTGATGCCCCCCACCCCATTCCCCAAGTCCCCAATCCCATTCCCCAGCCATGCTAATCTGTGATACAGCCAGCTCATATATTGTTTTACATCTATGTTTAGAAACAGTCATCTTTTTAATTGAGGGACGACTACAAAAGAATGAAATTCTGAACAACACAAAACATGGTCTAGTTTCCTTCAGAATTAAAGAAGGTGATTTTAACAATTTGTCTTTTATTTCTATACAAACCCATATCAAGTAATTTATTTATACCTAATGTATTTTTTAATCAAAAAAACATTAACCAGACATGAGCTTCATTTTCATTAAAGAACTGAAAACATTAGCATGGCTGTTTTTGTATTTTGAATGTTCCTTTTAGACACAATGCAATATTCACAGTTAACCACCTATAATATTTATCATTGCATTACAGTGTAGTTGAGTTTGTAGTTTACAATTTACAACAGCCATGGCAATTCACACATTCATTTTTGAAATTAAGTCTAAACCATATATATTATAGCAGTTCCCCATTATATTACAATGAACTTTAGTGTGTGGTTTAATTAAGTGCCTATGTATTTCACCACCATACATATTAAAATGTAGCCAATTTATTTAGTTGGCTGCCTAGGGATTTCATCACTATATAGTATTACAGTGTAGTTGAGTTTTTAGTTTAATATCTAAACAATCAATGGTTATTTATGCATACAACAATGTAGTTCAGTTTGTAGTTTAAAATATAAACAATCAATGGTTATTCACCATGCATAACAATGTAATTGATTTTGTAGCCTACTATCTAAACAACCAACGGTTATTCACACACATACACACATTACAATGTGGTTGAGTTTGTAGTCTACTATCTAAACAACCAATGGTTATTCACACACACTACAATGTAGTTGAGTTTGTAGTCTACTATCTAAACAACCAATGGTTATTCACACACACTACAATGTAGTTGAGTTTGTAGTCTACTATCTAAACAACCAATGGTTATTCACACACACACATTACGATGTAGTTAAGTTTGTAGTCTAATATCTAAACAACCAATGGTTACTCACACACACATTACAATGTAGTGGAGTCAGTATGTAACGTACCTGTAGCCCGCGTAAGGATCTAGAGGCATGCTGTTATAGATATCATGCGGAGTGGTTCCATGCTGTCGCGTGTTATCATACTGGTTATACAACGTAGAATCACCGTATTCGGAATTCGCTCTACTGGGCCCACTTTGAGGACTGATTGTGTTTGGTTGGTACTGACCCGAGGAGGAGGCAGGGTTTGTCCTGTATGGATTGTTTGGTTGATGTGATGGGATTGAAGGCTGGCTGTGTTGGATGTGGGAGGAGCCATACTGGTCCCGCGACTGGTGGCCATAATGGTTTTGTTGCTGGCCATGGTCACCATACTGGTGTTGTTGCTGGCCATGGTCACCTATACTGGTGTTGTTGATTCTGACTATGATGGCCATCTTGTTGTTGATGGTCTCCATATTGGTTTGGACTAGGATACTGCTGGCCATACTGGATGTTTGTATTTGGACTTATAGGTTTACCATATTTATTTAGATTGAGGTTTGGACTGTGTGAACTAAAATGGTTAGGACTTAATGGACTATTTGCTTCATGCTGGTTGGTCAAACTGGGAGGGGGTGGGGGCCATGCATTGTTGTTGTTGTTGTAGTTAGAGTTGTGCGTATTGTAATAGAAGCTGTAAAAAAACAAAACAAACTCAATGCAAACATTGTGCAAGCGCAAATACTCAATACAAATAACAACTAATATCATACAAGATGTACCGTAAACATCCTAAGAATCGCCCTGGTGTTTGTAAGATGAGTCAGGATCTCACATTAAGGCAGTGGATAACTATTGGAATGTTTATGGTATTTCAGTATCACATCAGAAAATCTTTTGTTAATGCACTGACTATATAGTAATAACTGGCTAACAAAAAGCTAAAATAACAGTAAATAATTTGCTCAAACATGAAAATAAGTTAAAAGTTAGCAAACAAGTCATTTTTTGCCATTCTATATACTTTCCACAATATGTATGATACAAATGTATATATAATATGAATGTAGTATAGAAATAGAGCATTAGTTTGATAACTGAAAAAAAAAAATCTCTGCTATTTATCAACTAATTAAATGAGATATATTAAGCTAATATCTTATACCTTTTATTTACATTAAATCATTGTTAATTAATATCTAAATTTGAAAATAAAACATTACAGCTGAATTAATTTTTACATTAAATACTAGTAACAGGAAATTCACATCTATCGTTGGTTACTTTGTAGTCAGTCCACTTCAGCACACTGTTATATATCAAACATTTCTGTTAATGGCACAATGTTGATATTTTAACCACAATTTTGTGTGCAAAAATGTTTATGGCAGCATGGCAATATTACAGGATTTGGCTAGTGCTAGAAGTGATATTATGAGCACCAAATCTTGACTACTCCAGGCAAGCGTTCATGCTTTAAGTTGCTGAACAATTTTGATTCACCTTAGATTATCAGTATTAATAAAGAATATAATTTAAATTAACAATTTCATTTTCTATCAAAAAAATTAAGTATAGAACAATAGAATTTAACCATCCTTTATCACAAAATTATTTTTTTTTGGTCAGAATATTTTCTTTTCTTGAGACTGATTGGGGAGCATTTTCACTTTGCTTTCAAGTTTGCTTTAAATGTAAATGGAGCAGTGCCTATTTCAGGAGGCGGAATTCATGCCAGTTCAGGGTTTTCTTTCAAATCATAATTTCCAGAATCTACAAAGCATAAAATGGCAGAGTTTCATCACCAAAATTGTTAGATTTTCATTATTTTGAAAACAAAACTAATTTCTGATGTTTCAACAGTTACAGAATTTCCTCAAAAGATAAGGGAAATAATTCTTTTGATGATGACCCTTGCAAAAAGGGTGCCATCCACTTCCTTGATGTTTTTTTTTTAATAACTAAATTATTATCCTTCATTTTTCATTAAAAAAAAAAATTCTTCTATTAAAAGGTATTTTATTAAAAAAAAAAATGTTTATTTTGGTACTTGCTTTCACTGCAGACCATTTTTGAAGTCACATTGTCTGGAAAATGGGGAATCATCAATTTCTTTCATGCAACGCTGTCCTCAAAAACTCCATTTTGAAGCAGGAACAAAACTTTTAAAATGTGAATTCTGTTCATTGCATGATCACAATGATTAAAGCATATGCAGAACAAGAGTTGTCCAGAAGACAACAAAGCTCGCCTCTGGGTGTTTTAGTCAAAAAAAGGGCCATAACTGTGCCAAAATGCAATCCAGAGTTATGGTTCTTGTCTGTGTGTGTTCCATTGATGATGGTGAACACACATGCGAAGTTTCATTCACATCCAAAGAGTGGTTGCATAGATATTAAACACAAAAGTTTAACCTGGGTGTCTACAAACTGTTGACGCCAATGCCGACGCCGGGATCATGGCAATAGCTCTCCTTGGGCTTCATCTCGGCAAACTAAAAAGTGTCTTGCTCAAGGACACTACCGCATATAGCTGTGGGGCAGGATTTAACCCATTCAATGCTCCACAAATGGACCACTCTTTCCTAGAATAGACACTGAAGGAGACATTATTTATCATCATCAATTTTCTGGCTCTCATAACTATGAAGAAACAAGAAAAAGGAATACCAACACAAAATTGTGGTTTATATGACATTCAACATTCTTGCTCTAAAATGTAGTAATCACACTTTTCAATTAATTTAAACTCAATTCTATCTTACAATTTTTCAAGTATCATACTTTATGCTGTCTGTTAGACTGTAACAGAAGGACTAACTTCGTTTGGGCTAAAAATCAAAAGCTAAACGATGTAAGTAAATGCACATGTAAAAATACAGAAGAAAGTTGTAATGGAAGCTAGCATTGGTCATTGCTCAACGAAAGAAAGATAAAAAGTTCTCGATTGTCAATTGCACAGAAAAAGAGCAGAAAAAAAGTAACACTTATTTTGTGTTGTTGAACTTCGCTAACAGACTTGGACGCAACCTGAAAATGAAGCTACAGATCCATACCAAGATTCACAGTGAAAATAAAAATAAAGCCAGGCACTGTAAAAAATGTGTTTAAACGGTACGGTGTTGCCAAGATGGAACAAGAGTGTCGGCAAAATTGGCTACCATTTGCCTGTTTGTCAAATAGTAAACATGACAACTCAATTTTATTACTAATCTAAATAATATTACCTTATACAAGTATACAAGACTCATTCTTTTACTATTGGGTACTATATATTTAACATTTCGAAGTTATGCTTATTAATTAAAGGTCGCAGTTTTTTCCACAACTTAACATACACAACAAAAATCCTGTTTACAATTTTTAATGTACAGACAACCTTATACCACCGTAATAATTATGTTCAATAATGCAAACAGGCGTATAAATACACATAACCACAGAATTAGTTCTACCAAAACCATACCACGATGTCAACATGCACCGAAATAGGATGTTACACGGCTGGCCACTATTAGTAGAAATAAAGGTAAATCAGTGTTAGTTTGGGTAAAGTGGATGCAGTTTAAAATGCAATCTTTACAATTAAATTGAAACAAGATTTCTATCAGCTGTTTTTATTTGGTGTATACTAATTACACTATCTTTAATGGTTCAAATTTTTGTATTTGATGCCATTGTCAAAGGCCATAATTACACAAATCTATTATTGGTTATGTATTAAGACAGGTAACTCTTTTAATCAATATCCACAAAAACACTGAATTACTTCCCTTTATCAAATTCATTATAAAAGGAGTATGGTCATATTCTACATAATCAGTGCCCCAGATAAGTATTGACTGATTAGGGTGAAAACTCTTCAAAATTAAACTGAGTGAAATCTTATAGCCAAAGATTTATTTGGGTGATTTTACGCTCCTGTAAGTTTACAATTATTGAGTGAAATATCGAGAATTGTCTAAATTAAAGTAATTCAAAAGCCTTATCTTGATAATTTATTTCATATTAAATGCACAGTATTGTAAAATTATTTCTGCCAGCAACTCTTGATTTGCATTATCACTACTGTATCAAATGTGTCTGAACAAACAAGTTTCTTCTTGCACAAATGCAACTGCCTGCAACTCATAATTTCTCATCTAATTTGTTGTTGACAATGTTAAATAATGTTGTTTTAAAACTACTTATTGAAGAACCTGGTGTTAGGGACAAAAAGTGACTCAAAATTGTGATTTGATTTTGATTAAGACATGTGAATAATGAATAACTGGTCACCAGTTTATCTGGCTGTTTACCGAAATACAGGAAATATCAAACAGCTGTTTGGATATGCATGTATGAACAACGTTTTGCGTGAAAGGAAAATTATTTGCGTAAAGGGTACGCTTAAAAACAAAATAATTTACATTTTCTACGAATTTATTTGAGTAAAATACTGCAAATATGCAGCTTATCTGGAGCACTGATAACAATGGACAACAAAATTACTTCCCTTACTACTGGTTTAATTTTAATGAAGGGACTGGCCAATCTCCATAATATAAAACTGGCATTTCATTGTTGTTTCTGATAAAAATTAATCATAATTCATGCATTATAGTCACAAAGAGCGAGACAGTATTTACCAATAACTGTTTTCTTTTTCCAACTACCTGTGTCTGTGTTAATTTTATCCATACAAATATTTAAATAGTGGTCTATAGATGACAGGAGACTTCTCACCAAAGCAGGCAACTGGCAATAATATGATCTCAAAATTATTGCATAAATTTCTTTTTAATTGGATTTAACACCAAATTCAACACATCTGGACCATATACATATACATTTATATCACAAGCAGCCACTTTTGTTAACTGAGAAAAACTAAGAAATATGAACATCTGTGAACCAGCTATTCTATGTAGAATCAGTTTTCTTTAGTTAGTAATTGCTAGACTTTACTAATTATAACAGCTGATATTTATTATTTCAATGAAATAAAACTAGAAATGATTAAAGAAAAACAATGAAATACCAGTTTTAAAGGAATGATGTCTAAAATCCGATTATCTCCATGGGACCCTCGTTACACCGAGTCTTGAAACAGCGCCATGTTGTTAATACATTGCACAAGTACAAACCCCACGACAGCCCGCTTATTTATCCATTATAGATCATAACACACAAACTAGCGCTACTTTTTGCAGAGTTTCAAAACAAGGTTTTGTACAATTCACATATTGTAAATAGTTATTTAGCATGCTCAGTGTATTACTACATCACATCATACTGTGAAACTACCATATTTCAGTTATCACTAGATTTAATTAAAAAAATAATACATAATTATAATCTAACCCCCTGAATATACCCATTTGAAGTGATCTGTAATGTCACAATTTCTAGCCAGGGTGATTATTTCTACGAGATGGAAAATCATATAGCAAATATGGAATCTGCTATTTGTTGGATTTTTGTTTGTTTTTAAATTGAGCCCTGTACTGTGTAGTATTACAGAGAGCAGGAATGAGAGGTTGTCAATTACACGGCTACCTAAGACAGTTATCTACAGTGTGGCGGCGGGGTCGCATCACTCTGGAAATAGTGCACACACGTTACATCACATTAATTTAACAGACTATTAAATTTGACCATAAATTAATTTTACAGACCTGTAAAAATGTTAAAACTGGCAAAAATGTACAGTCAAACCTATCTTAGCAGCCAGTCAAGGGAAAGAGCAAAAGTGGTCTTTTAAAAGAGTTGCTATTTAATGCAAGTTAATTTGCTCTGAAAGCATTTAAATGGGAAATAACAAATGTTACTGCTTAAAAAAAGTGACTGCTTAATAGAGGTGACCACTTAAACAGGTTTGACTGTAAATGACTATTTTAATTTTTTTAGTACTCTTAATAAATAATCATTATTGTATAACTTGTAGATAACAGACCAACAATTGCATCACAGATTTACACCAATGCATGCTTGTCATGTAATGCTCTTATTACACTGTTATATTATCTTCCATTTTTCAAAGTTAGATTGTAAAATTATGTTACTGTTATTATACGGTAGCTATGAAATATCTGTGCATAATGTAACTCTATACAATAAAACGTGATATAAATAAAGCAATGGATATTGTACTTTCAGCCAATGTATTTGTTGTGTTTTCTGCTTTCTGTAACCCGAAATAACCTTCAATAACGGAAGCAACTTTTTGTGCATGATTTACACTCGAAGTGTTTCGCATGCAATAGAAACTAAGTAAAAACATACATGTAGGTACGTGTTAACTTCTAGACACCATTGTTTCTGGTGTTTCGAATGTTTAAAATAAAAACCTTAATAACTAGCCGGCTTTGATATATCTATGCATTATTAAAGCAGGAGCTCGCGGGGCAAACTAGCTTTACATACCTGGGTATTTTTAATTGTTTTGTTGCAAATATAGACTTGCCTGGCTATTCGAGTTGAATTTTACACCCCTGATGTTATGTTAGTTTAGGTGATTTTAAAAAATAAAATGTGTTGTAGTGTAAACAGCAAAAAGCTTATAAAAGACAAAACTTGTCAAGAGACAGTATTACAACTGAAAAACATGTCTATGACACAGGTGTGCTAATTAAATGACAGTTGTGCTAATTACATAATCTGTACATGATTTTGAAGGGAAGCAAGTGATGGTATTTAGAAAACCATTAGATATTCTAGTTTTTCAGTTGGCAAATGTAATACAATTAAGTGTATTTCTATGTACATGTACATACCAGTAACACACACATTGTATATAATTTGTGTGCGAAAAATGACTGCAATATTTCATACCTGAAGAGGGTCTCACAACATCATTTTACAAGACAGTTTTCACACCATTTTATTAATTAAACACTTGTTAAACTGATAATTCTATGTTTTTCTCTAAAGTTTTAAAATTCTGGTCAACTTTAACACTTCATAAATTGCCGACAGATTCGAGACAATTTCTTCATTGCCTTTCTTTTATAGACATCATTAATTTGTACCAGTCGAATCAATAAACATCCAGAATTGATCTTTACAAAATTTGGTTATTTATAAAACTCGGATACACGGACAGAAAACACATACATAAGTAAACACATATTGAAAGTACATTACCCATAATGCAGTATAAATAATTGACATAACTTTTCAATTACAACTGTACTAGAAGATAACAAATACATACTTGTCAACTCTGTGTTGTTTGACCTCTTCCTGGCGTCTTGCCTCTTCCTGGCATCTTGCCTCTTCCTGACGTCTTGCATCCTCTGCAGCCCTCGCCTTCCTCTACCCTCTGAGCTTCTTCTGCAAGCCGCATCTCTTCTTGTCTCTTGGCCTCCTCAGCCTTCAGAGGTAATGAATAAGGTGGAATGATTTTATGATAATTGTAAATAACTGAAGTTCTTCAATAACCAAAGTAAATTAAAAAAAGTGTTAAGGAACTTGTTTTTTTTGTGTTTTTTCCTAGTATTCTCCCATCTAACAACTACCATATTTACCCGATGTATTGGGACACACCTTACGATATTATTTGTTGCTGTCTCAATACATAGGGTGAATACGGTACATCATTTCCATAACAAGTGAATTATAATTTGTATCAAGTCTCTATAGTTTATAGAACAAGAGCTGTCCGAGAGCTTCGCAGCTCCACTACACATATTTGTACTTTGGCAGAGAATTGCAATCAATACATCTGGCATATAACACCAGAACAAAAGTTCAGAGCCACTAGCACCCTTTATTATTGAACTTTAAATGACAAATCTGAAAATAAACAGCAGTCATCCTCTCAACAAATCCTATGTAAAGATAATGATAGCTTACCATGAATATTGACCTCCCTGGTTTTCAGTAATCAAATCCCCTGCCAAAGTGCAAGCTGTCAATGTATTGTTTGGCCACATTACACAACCTTTCTGACCTGTAACTATATGACCTTTCTGACCTGCAATCATAGATCTTTCTAACTTGTAATCACATGACCTTTCTGACCTGCAATCACATGACCTTTCAGACCTGCAATCATATGACCTTTCTGACCTGCAATCACAACCTTTTAGACCTGCAATCACATGACCTATCTGATCTGAAATCATATGACCTTTCTGACCTAAAATCATACGACCTTTCTGAAATCACATGACCTTTCTGACCTGAAATCACATGATCATTCTGACCTGTAACAAGGCTCGAGCCTCCTCCTGTAGTCTGGCCTCTTCTCTCTGTCTGTCTAACATGGCTCTCTGCTCGTCCTGTATCCGCTGTGCGGCACGGCGACGCTGCTCACGCTCCTCTTCCTCCTCCTGCTGTATACGCAGCTGCTCTGCAAGCTTCTTCTTGTTCTCGTAATCTTGTTTCTGTCTCTGTAACTCCTACAACAGTATCATCAATGATCATTTCTTGTTTTTCCTTTTCAGTAATTCATTCTGGGGTATTACAAATATGTCATTCACAGGACGTTATTAATGTGTCATTCTGGGGTGTTCTCAGTAATTTTTTCCTTGGCATTATCAATCATTCATTCTGGGGTGTTACCATATTAATATTTCATTCCAAGATGTTATTAATCATTCATTCTGGGGTGATGACAAAAATTGTTTGTTTGTTTTTTGGTAGTATCAATGATTTTACCAGAAGTGTGATAAATGATTCATTAATTTATTTTGGGATATCATCATTATTCATTCTGTGGTGTTAGAAAAAAAATGTTATTCATGCTGGGGTGTTTTCAATTAGTAATTCTTTGGGATCATCAAACATTTATTCTCGGGTGTCAACAATAATTCTTACCCTGACAATATTTCATTCTTGGATAATATCAATGATAATCCATGGTAACCTCTAGATCCTTATTACAAATAATTCGAATGAATTATTGTTTCACAAAGCAAGGTGTGAACGAAAGTGGAGGAATAGGTTTGAATGCTTGAATATTTAGCGTCATTTTTATTTCGTACCAGACCTAACCACTCTTTCCTGGGATCCTGGACTGGTTAACCAGTACTTGAGCACATTCATCTCTGCAAGTAACTGATAACTTTCCCACTTGAATCAGTGATGAGACAAATGACAACAAGATGCAATGTCATATATCATTCTTCCATGGCGACTGTGGCCAGGTAGAGACCCAAACTCACAACCCCCGAAATTGATAGTCAGATGCTTCTTACTGAGCTTACTGGACCAGGCTAGGAATGTATAGGGAAACCAATTCCTACTGCAAGTATTACAGATATCCTACTTGTCTACAATGATATAAGGAATGGCACACGGCGATAGAATTTACAGCTTGTCCTCTTATCCTGGGTCATGTTGATCCTTAAAGAAACACATTCATCTCCCAACTGAAAATGGGGGCAAACTTTTTTTTCTCTGAACAACTGGATTTTCCAATGCATTTGTCGAATGATAACTGTTTAAGGAAAGTTAAATGTAAAGCGAGAACAAAAAGCATCTGGTTTTCTTCCAATTTGAGGTTGACAAGTTTGCTCAATGATACACAATAGGTTAGAATATAAATGTTGAAACTTAAAAAAAATCTCACACTATAATACTAACTAAAGTATTAGTTCCAAATGGAAATAAACAAACAACTGATATATAAACATATATACAGAGTAGGACATGGAAGATCTTACATAAGTGTTTGTTTATTATTGAATTTATTAAACAGAATATTAGCATAATATATAATGCAGGAACAAAATTTATTGATTAATTAATTAATCTGCATGAATGTAAGATTCTTTGTCACAAAACTCAGAAATATGACATACATTATATACCATTTATTTTTAGTCTTTTCTAAAAGAAACAAGAAAAAATTGGTTTTCCCAAATTCTATAAATAACATTTTTTATATATATATATATTAATTTGCATTTGACAGAACATCTCCAAAGCATAATTTTATCATAAAAAGTCAACTTCAATTAGATGTCCCGGTAAGTTGAAAAGTAACTCGGCATATTTTATGTATGATAGCAGTTACACTGAAAACAATGAATGATAATCTGAAGTGATATTACACTAGATTAATGTAAATGATGTATCATGGGTTTATTAACACCCCCAAACCGCCAGTAAGTCATGTGACATAATATAAATATGAGCTTGTAACGGAAGAATGATGGTTATTTAGTTACGGTCATGCAATTTTACTATAGAAATAAGCAGCGATAATCAAATGCACACATGAATAAACCCAAAAACAAAGGACAAATTCAGATTACAATCTACATGCTTGTAAACTATAAATCAATGAAATATTCTCCATAATTAGTCAGTACAAGCTGTCCAATAAGAACAGTTGCAAGGACTCTGATTTAATAATACAAACAGGGTTAGAATCCCATCCAAGTTCCATCGTTATGAGATGTTTAGGAAGTTGTCATTGCACTTAAGGTCTACTAAGTTTCAGTGGTGTATGATTCATTACGATTAATGTTACATATTCTTTGCATAAAGTGAGATCAACATACAACAAGTTCTTCGAAACTTGCTGAGTTTCTGTAGTAATATTGAAATATTGAACTTTTATTATAGGGAATCTATAAAGATTTTTAAAAAAAAATTAATTAGCTAAACACATTTTTTTCCAATATATCATCCCTATATATACTGACTGACCCCACATTGTCAAAGGATATCTATTTAAACATGCCAAAAAATTATAATGAAATGGGATTGCCTAACATGGGCTACGCGTCTAAAATAAATTTCACGCTTAAAATTGTAACATATTTTGTGACATATTAAATGAGTCACACATTTTGATTTCAGTATGATTTGTTATACAGCTTTACACGAAATACAATTTATTCCCTCTTAATGTTCAAATGACGATGTGAAGGTAATAAAGTGCTGTCTACTTTTAGAATTGGGAATTTGTTTCAAGTTTTGCACTCATATTTAAATATTGATTACCGTATATTCCCTAATTAACGCCCCCGGGGCAGGCCTTCTAAAACTTGCCGGTTTTTCGGTTTTTGGACTGATTTCTGAAGTTCACAACCAGTTTTTCGTTTCAAAGTTTAATAAAAAATCGGTCCAGATATTTTCAAAGTTCAATAAAAAAACGGTCCAGATATTTTCTATCGGTCGTATAAAATCTCATAAATTGCTCTTACCATGCAATACTGACCTGTGAAATACGCCTTGCGGCAATATAGTTTGACCCAATAATCCGTTTGTTTTGTCACCTGCTGTGCGAAATGATGTCAATTTCGACTAACCATTGACGGTATTAGGGGAGTTTATCGGAAGAGTCCTATCGCTATGTAGCACGCCTTCCGATGTGTGATCAGTGACCCATAGCGTTCTGTCGGTTCATCAAAAGACTGTGTTTGCGTTCGTATACCGCTAGCCAAAGCTGGGATGGTTGGACCGAATATTGTTTGCGTCATTAAAATATTTGATAAAACGTGCGGTGTTACTTGTTTGTTTCATTTTTTAAAAAAATAATTTTAATTATAAAATTAATGACATTAATTAATGAAAGTGATAAAAGCCGGACCGATTTTGTTTTGATGTGGGACAGGTTCTGAATGATTTATTTTGGTGGTTGAACCGTTACATTGGTTTCCACGGTGATTATTTCACGCAGTTCCAGAACTTGCATCACTTCCGGTTCGATCGAACATTTTTAATATAATGAAAATTATTCAGTAAAGCGGATACATAATGTCAGTCATTAAAATGTACACATTGTGAAAAAGTATGTTATAAATAATACATAAATAAACTTGAAATCGTTTCCTATTAATAAATAAACGGAGAAATACACGATGCAGCTGACATGGTGGGTGGGGTATGCATACATGTAATGGCATAATGTAAGGCAATTTTAGTGATTTTTTATAAATAAGTGCGATTCTTACGGTAGTAAAAAGCCTGGACCGATTTGCATTTTGGAATTTTGGAAGGCCTGCCCCGGGGGCGTTACATTTAACAAGGTGGGGGCGTTTATAAAAGATAAAAAAAAAGCAAATTTAACAACAGTTAGAAATACAATAAAACCAATAAAGCAATGGAGAAAACCTTAAATCCGGTTTAAATCTCCGAAAAAGTGGTTCAGAATTATTTGAGAGTGAATGAAATAATCGACATAGGATGAAAAAAAGCTGAAAATCTGTATGAAATTACTAGTCTGCGTACTGGAATATCCGAATTTATGGTCAGTGTACTCTTCCATTTAAATCACTTGGACGCTTGCTCTTATCAATGTGGAACAATGAGCTTTCAGCATACACAGACTAACCGCATTTTCCGACGTTTTGTAATGTTTTAATCGGCAGACAGTAGTTTTACTAGTATTAAACAGCAAATATTGGGAAGTATTTGTTCAACCAAAAGTGGTTAAGTGGTCACCCAGGATATAAACAATGGGTTAAAGAGTTCAAAGGTAAAAAACACTCCGCTAATTGTTGTCTGTGTAACAAAATAATCGATCAGGGAAAGATGGGCGAATACGCACTCAAATTGCATATATGTTTTTGTTTTTTTTTAATTTTCCAGAAAAATAGGTGGGAGGCATTTATTAGAGTGGGGGTGTTTATAAGGGAATATACGGTATGTCACATTTTGGTGAATTTGACATACAAAACCATTTAGATCTATGTATGATAATGCTCTTTATCTATCTTTAAAACAATTTTATTTTATGAGACATTTATAAGAGTTTTTTCCTGATATTATCCCTTTAACTGTAATGTTCGTCACTGTACAGTAGATTAACCAGGACTTATTCTTGTTACTATATATCAGCTTGATATGCACTTAGAATAATCAAAACAATGATTGAATATTTAGCATCATTTTTATACCATTGAGTGCTAACAGACATTCAGTTAACCTAACCACTGTTTTCTGGGATCCTGAAAGATTAACCAGTACTCCCCACTCTTTGCAAGTAACTGATAACTTTCCCATTTGAATCAGCAGTGAGAGACAAATGACAATGAAACACAATGTCACATATCAATTCATCCCAGAAACTGTTGCAGGGCAGGGATTCGAACTCATGACCCCTGGATAGATAGTCAGACTAGTTACCGACTGAGCTAACCATGTACAAGGATACAGATTCCTAGAGATACGGAACCTGATATTACACTTTCATTAGGATTATTGTCGACCAGAATATAATAAAACAATTGTCCCACGCCTTATGATATGATTGAATAACGTGATTTTGTATATTCTGTTGGTTACATGCAGTCACACTGGTATCTCACAAAAATTTCTAAGCACAGTATCTCCTTTTAAACTTATTGATAATTTTCTATGCTCAAAATCTTTGAAGTGTTTTTTTTTAAATTGGGTTTAATGCCGTTTTTCACATTTTAAATGTGAATTATAACATGTTACATCTTTCTTGCTTGAAAATTTTATTTACATTGATTGTGAAACAAGACTTACAATTTAGACAAATCACGCTCAAAGTCTTCCTAGGGTAGAACCAGTACTAAGCATACCATATGCAGATAAAGTGTCTTGCTAAAGGACACCGCACATAAACTTGGCAGAGAATAGAACCCATGACCCCCTGATCATGGATACGATACTTTACAACTGGGCTGTCCACTCCATATAAACTCCATAAAAACTTTCTTAGTTCAAGACTTATGACTTATTTACAATACTCAGTCCTACACCAATCTACATGTCAAGTTTATTTATAAAACATCGTATAACAGCAGACAAAAACTTACTGCCATAGTTTTTAATGTTTTGATTTCCTTATATATCATTTTTGTATATCAGTGGCAGTCAAGATTTATATTACAGGTGCAGCAGTTACTTCTACATAAGGTAAAGAACCATACCATGGATATAACATGCAAAATATCAAATTTCAGGGCAGGACAACTAATCCTTTTCATCATACTTAGTAATTTGAGCTTAATGCCATTTTCCAACACACCACAGGTTATATATGGCATATCCAGATTAATTGGCGCAGGAAAGACCTAAAAATGAATCTGAGTAAAACCGCCGCCCGTCCTTTCGTAAGTTACTATTGATTGATTGATTGAATATTTAGCGTCATTTTTATGCCATCGAGGGCTAACAGACTGATCAGTTAACCTAACCAGTTTCCAGGGATTAACCAGTACTCGAGCACACCACATCTCCACAAGTAATTGATAACTTTCCCACTTGGATCAGTGGTGACAGACGAATGATAATGAGACATAATGTCGTATATCAATCAATACGGAGACTGTTGCCGGGTGGGAATTCAAACTCACGAACCCTGGATTGATAGTCAGAGCGTAATCGACTGAGCTAATCGGACCCGGCTCGTAAGTTACTAGCAAACATTCTCACATAATGTTTTTGTACTCAGCTTGGCTCCAACCCACATTCTCTGTTGTGGGAGGAAAGTGGTCAATACACGACACCTAAATAATTTTTTCCACCTGACTACAGTAGGACCTCTCAATTTTGGTTGTTCAGGATTTTTTTATGTTTCGTTTTTTATAAGAACACGTTTATTTGTATAACTTGCAATTAAATTCCTTTTTTCAATATCTCAACATTACTATTTCCAACTGAGGGAGTTTTTTCCTTGTTAATTTTATGTACATGTTATTTTAGATAGTGAGAAATTCACAACACAAAAGTTGGAAGGAATATCATAAAACACATGCAATCATTGGCTTCACTTTTTGCTCAAGTTTCTAAAAATGGACATAGAAATGGATAGTCTACCAATCCCCCTATGAAGTTGGTTCATCAAGGAAAATTGCTTGTACTTGCTTATTATGTTATAACTTTATTACGAACAACTAACCCTTGTAAATTCATCCTCTAGACTTGTTCCCAGAATGCCTGACCCCATGTTCATCCCAGACCCTGGCCCCGGACCCTGTGGAGTGGGTGGGGTCAGCGGGGTCTGAGGGCTAGGTGGGTACAATGTGGGTGGGGTAGGAGGAGTTGTAAATGATGTCTTTGACATTGACAAGGAGTAAGGTGGTGTTGCTGCTCCAGCTATTGATGGCTTCTCTGGAGACAGACGGCTGTTGGTCCTCTTCGGTGGCTCCGGAGGCTCGCGTCTGGGTTCTCTACTGCCCGCCGTCATGAAGCGCTGATCCTTGCTGGCAGCAGCTGCGGCCTTCACAGCGAGATTGTTACTGTCAATAAGGTGCTGGGGCTCACTGTTAGTCTGTAAGGGGTAACAGTGATTACATGCTTCAGATGCTGTTGTCGTACATAGGAACAGCAGAAGATACAGGAGATGTATGAATACAAAACATGCCGATGAGATGTCTCTGTGACACCAGTCAGTCACCATTCACCTTTCCATCTGAGATATAATTCTATGTGCTTATCAGCCACCCGCTCAAATTTTATGTTATTTGCTTTCATACAGAAATTGGTGAAAATATATAAATATAATTTCATGCTTTTTGATGAGTTACAGAGATAATTGTTAATTATTTTGGATAATTTCAGTGATAAAATTTACTAACGGTTATTTTCACTATTTCCAATCATGAAATAAAAATAAAAAATGATATTTTCGGTGAAATTTACACAACACTAAATACAGGAAAATATATCCCTATATCAAATGAATGAGTTTTTTTTTTCTTAATTCATTCTCAGATGAATGGCAGGGGTTGCTGACTATTAATGAATGGCTACCAACACTCCAACATGGAAGAATCACATCTCTATCAGTTTCCCCATTCAGTTTGACATGTGTAACTCAATCTTCATGAGCACTGACTGGAAAATCATTGACTGACCCTACTCTTATCACTGGTAAGATTGCTCTGTTTCTTTAACTTGCTCATAATATAGACTGTCTTGAAATGGCCTACCTAGTTGATATTTCCATCAAATGGATCAACTTATTAAAAGATAAGTCCCTTTTAAAGAGATGTTATGATTTGTCAAAATTTTCATATTTTGTGATGTATTAAAGGTGTCACATGATTTACTTTTGATTTTTAGAATGTGGATTTCATTTCAAGTTGACCACTCCAATGTAAATTTTCCTAATAACTCAATATTACTTCTTTAACTTGTATGTCCACCAATGAACACCCCTACTATTGTTTATTCATGTTAAATGACATCTGAGATATCAGAGATAACCTCCACATGGAATGTTGGCACATATAGCTACACAGCTTGACACACAAGAATTTACACTTGTATCACACTTTTAACATTAACACTCAACAGATCAAAAATCTAACACAAGTACTAGAGTAAATAATTGAAATAATACTCTTTGACAGAAACTAGATGATCAAATGCACAGAAATGCAGAAAATATGTTTAAAGATTTTTTCCATTGTTTGACTTTTCTTCTATAAAACAACGAAATCAATACATGCATAATGATTCTACTACAGAAAACGTTTTCACATCAACTAGTTTTATGTTTCCGCAAACATTTGCTGTCTAGGACATTTTTGTATGTACTGTATTAGTGAAAACAAAAGACAGACTAATGAATTTATACATCAGACATCAGACCTAAAGACAAAGAGCAGTTATTAAAGAGGCTGGGTTTGTTTTTGCTTTGACAAATCTATAAATTGCTTACAGCAAAAGGAATGCTTTGAGAATGAGTTTCACACCACGTTTCCGACGCCTATATCATTATGCATATACATAGGAGTAAAATACATATTGACAGTCATTGAAAATGTACCATGAAATAAACTCATGTTTTAATACTTGCTATACCTACTTTTTTGTCACAAATAACTTGTTTCGATTTGAAATATATAACAGATTTTTAATTTTAAGTTTGTTCTGCTAAAATGGGAACCACTAACAATTGTATGGTACCCAGCCTCATTAAATATAAACAAGAACTCCCAGCATGCACAATCACATCACTCACTTCCTGTGGGGACCAGCCACACTTCTCTATACTATCTGTGGTACTGTAACCAGAATCACTGCTGAGAACCGTGTGCCTCTTCCACTTGTCTGGAGATTCCATCAGATTACGGAACTCTTCCGATGATCTGCAAAATAATGCATGCCGGTCTATTTTTCATTATTGTAATGTTTGTTATTTATAATGGTAAGATACCCACCCAGTTACATTACATTCACACCAGACCCTGCAGAATTGTGTTCTAAAAAGTCAAGTTGCAATCACTGTAATATGTTGCCCTTTCTACAATATAAAAGTTTTCATTCATGCATTGACAAGGCTACTCGTCCTCCCTTCCCAAATAATAAGATTAGATTTAATTCTTCCTCATCCTGGACACATGCATACTCATCATGGCCAGCGGACAAGTAGAATTTTCCAGCCCTGAGGTGGTCATATTAGAATAACTGCAGAAGAATTGTATTTGGTTTCATTGATATTCAATATTGGTTAAAGAACATTAAAGTAACTAGTCAAAATTAAGTTAATAAAGTTTTTGAGTCAAACTAAAGAAAATGTTGGTGAAAAAGGAGCCAGGTAACTCATCATTAAACAACTTTTTGCTGCCACACTGGAGTATTATGCTACAGACACATGGTATGATACCCCATCCAGTCACATTATACTGATACTGGGCCTGACCAGACCTGTAACTATCCTCTAAATGCTGAGCACCAAGCTTCAAGAACCGTTTTTCAAGACTTTGGTATGACCCGGTCATCAAACCCACGACCTTTCCGTGAGAGACTCATACTCTACCACTAAATCATCACTGCAGATTAAACAGTATAAAAATTGTGCCAATAACATATTTTTGGACAGGTATTGGCTGCAAATATGTCCTTCCATTTGACTGATCACTTTTACCAAAGTCGAAACATATTTTGACAATTGTGCCAGGAAATTCATGGATGATGGCAGTCAGTGGAAAGAACAGCTGACTGCGCAGCTAATGAGCTGGACTGTGTCACAAAATAATTTTACAATAAAAATCTCTGTCAGTCAGTTTGACCAATTGTGTTTGTTTAATTTTTTAATCGATGTTTAAAATTGTGTTTCCAGAAAATATATCAATTTCCTGCATAATTTGAGCCAATTTGGCTTCATTTGAATAAATATTGAAAATATTATTAATAATACAGTAGAACTTCGATGGTCGAACCCGACAAGACTGGACAAAATAATTGAAGTTAAGGGTTGTTTGAGCCAAATATTGTTCAACATCATACCATACATGTACATGTATATACACTCGGGTCCCATTATAACGCGATTCTTCGGGTCCACAAAATGAAACTGCGTTATACGTGGACCGCGTTATAGAGATAATTACCTTGAAAAATCGATGTCATTATTCACACCTATCATGCTGTCCGACTCTTAGTGAATGAATTGTTTGCTATGTAATGTGATACAACGCGTATTTGGTTACAACAGATACACATAGATATGTACAGTCAAACCTGTACTAACGGTCACCTGTTATAAGCAGCCACCTGCCTTAAGCAGCCAGTTTCAGACCCTCCCGTCGAAATTTACTATATAATTTAACTGCAATAGGCGGTCACCTGGCCGACGCGGCCAGCGGCCAACATTTTTGGTCCCAAATGCATTAAAAACCGCCTAAAACGGCCACCAAATGAACAAATTTAACCGTTAAATATCGATTTTGGCATATAAAAATTTCAATACAGCCACAGAATTAATATTTAATTAAAGTACTAAAAACCAAATAAATCAAATAATTATAATAATCTTTAATTTAAAATAAGTTTCTTTTAGTTTAAACTTTCTTAATTGGCCGTAAACAAACCAAACAAAGCTGTTATTGTGTTCTACATATTCGCCATTTTTCTGACTCAAACCAAACAAAGCTGTTATTGTGTTCTACATAATCGCAATTTTTTCGACTCAAACACGAGTGTAGTGCGTGATAATTTTCACATCTCTATTTTTAGCTCGCGTCAGATCAAAGTGTTTTGTGTAAACACGTTAACTGTGAAAAAGTCGGCATATAAAAAGACTAAAGAAGCTAACGTTTTTGAGACGATAATTAGAATGGCAGTTTGTTGGTGCTTTTAACGAACGATAAGGAATTAACTCATTAAGTTCACACTTGTAAAAAGCGCTAATTGTGGAAAATATAAAATTTGAAAATGATTTATTGTGACTTAAATCATAAACGTTTTGATTGTCAGCGTGTAAACAATGCCACCAAAACGGAAGTGTTTCACTTTGGATGAACGTGTTGAGGTTGTGAAATTGTGCCAATATACAAAAATACTTCGCTAATCTGGGTGAAAATTGATGACCCTGTAGTAGGCAGCCACCTGTCTTAAGCGGCCAATTTGGCCCTTTCCCTTGGCTGGCTGCTTAAGACAGGTTTAAGGCATAGTACCACCATTGGAAAAAGGAAGTGCTTCTGTGGGTAAGTCGCATAATGGGGGTTATAAATAATCTTCGATTTTTCTTCTTTAAAAATGCATTTTCCTTATTTCAATGCTCATTTTTTTATTTGAATGGCATTATTGATGTATTTCGAACATTTTGACAGCATTGTCATGTTTGAATTGTGAATTTAGAAAAAAAAATGATGCTTGGAAATTGGGGTAAGAATACATGATTTCGGAAGTCTCCTTTCACTTTGTTAACAGTGTACTACACACTGAGCAGAAAATAAATCTCTTATACAACACATGACCCCTACTTTTCTCATCATATTTTGATAGCGCAGAGGTTGATAAACAGTAAAATGTTAGTTTCACTTCTTTCATTTCGGTCTCTCTATGAATGACAAGCCTTCAAACTTTTATTATTTACTATATAATAAAGAACAAAAGTCAATGGTGGGTTTACACCTTAACCAGGAAGGAGAAAAAAAACGTGTCTATATAAACAAGAATTCCACGGAATGATATGTCTCACCGTGTCCGCTTTGACCGTTAATACAACATGGGAGAGAAAAAATTTGAAATACAATGACTTAAATGGCGGCATGTATCTATAAAGCTCAAAATTATTGTTCTAATCCAGTGGTAACAGAGAAATGACATAACAACTACCATAATATATTAAAGAGTGGTTATTTACAATAGTTATTTGATTTGATGAATTTTGTAACAGCCACAATTTACAAAAATATGACACAAGAATTTCCATTATACTCATGCAAGGGTTATCTAATTTGGTTAATATAGTAGGTTTAATGACTAAGAAATACTATAGGAAGTATTGTGTGAAGTTTCGATCAAATACATTAAGTGATTGTTGAGAAATGAACTTGATGGAAGTTGCACACAAAACTTTAACCAGTATTTCCAAGTATTTCTAAAAAAAAAAATAAATTTCAAATAAATTAAAAAAAAAAAAGTACTCCGCATCTGCATTATATTATGTAATACAGGGTGTTAGTTGTTACTATGATCCAAGAATGAGTGTCCTAGCACTAGTACTTATTGAGAAATAGTGTAAAAATGAAAACTTAACGTTGGAGGTAAATGCAAAATTCAGCATCAAACAATGTCAATGGACCATGAAATGTAGGTCACACTCAGCATCTGCAGTATATAATGTGATGCAGGGTGTTAGTTGTAACTATGATCCAAGTATGAGTGTCCTAGCACTTGTAGAGAAATAGTGTAAAAACCGAAAACTTAACGTTGGGAGCTAAATATAAATGTCTGACGACGCCGCCGTCGGCAGAAAAGCAACACATTAATCTCACTTTTGCTCCTTCGTCGCAGCGAGACAAAAATCACGCTTCAATTTTAACTCAACGCTATTAGTGTTACTATATCAAAAATGAGATCAGGAGTATTTACAACAATAAAATAATAGAAATAAGTTTGTGTTTATGATGTGATAAAATACTCGTGATATATATATGAGCCATAATATGGAGTCCGGGAATTTGTGTTACATCACAAACCCTTTGGTGTCCTCTATTTTAATATTAAATACTTGTTAAATTTTATGCTTCATTAGGTTACTTACACTATTTAATGTTATTATATTGTAAAAAATATTAACAGTTTCTAGATTTATGTATAAAGGAATGTGATTTTTAATTTCACTGTTAGTAACACTGGACACTATACTATAAATTAATTTATTTATGGTCAAATTAGTTTCTTGCATCTATTAAGTCTTCTTAAATGAATAACCAGGTTTAGTTTAATTGTTTCAAATGTAAAACTGGTTATTTAGTTCAATATTTAGCAATTAGTGCCAAGTGGAAGTATGATGTAATGAGACACCGAAGTACGATGTAACTGGACACAAAATGTGTAACAGGACAACACAAAACTGCAGAAATTGTGTAACAGGACATCAAAATAGACCCCAATAAAAGACACTAAGTTACACCATTGCAGACTCAATACATCTATACAATTTGATTCAGGTGTTTCAACTATTGTCTTCATGCAAAAACAATCACAGGACATTTCTGTTAACAAAGTCTGACCAATCATAAACATGTAATTGAACTAGAAATTATGGATTTATGAATAAATCGGGCACAGGTGTAACAATGGACACGATGAAAATTGTGTCCCGATTTCACTTGTGACACACAAACAATTTGAGAGTAAATAATACATCAAATATATATTTTAAAGTTCATATTATTCCCTCGTACTTTCAGACATCTTTATTGTTCAAACCCATTTCATTTTCACTGGTACAGCATGTCAATCACTGTTAACCATGAGATTCCTGTTGTCGACTAATACGGTACACTTCATCGGTCAGGAAGAACTGAACAAAACCTTGTTACATAGAATTAATTATTAATAATGGTACTTTCATACACCACATATCATTATGGTAAATGCTTAAAAGCATTTAAAATGCATTTAAGAGACCGGAGGATGAATCAAAACATCGTTGTCGTCGTAACTTTTTTTCGAAAACTAACCACGTGTACATTGTCGATCGCCATATATTGAGGTTGATTCCTAAACCTGCCTTCTCGCTGCCAGCCGTAGAACTGGTTGGTATGGATGTCGTAAACAGACTCAAGGTTAAATGGTTACACTGGCAAATAACTTGGTAATTTTCCATTATATGCCATTTTTATGTGGTGGTTTCTAGAATGCCATGTTTACGTCATTTTCATAGTGCACTGTTGATCACATAAAAACAACATGTGTATGAGATCGTCGAAGTCAAGGTTGTAAGCTACAACACATTTTGTCATGCATAACTCTGAGGACATGATTGGTTACACCACATTACAGAAAAATATTTAGTCAAAAAGACACAAGCTGTTGTGGTTTAGAAGATTCGAGTAATACGTGTTTAGTGCAAACACACACGCAATGAGCACCACGAAACCAAGAAATTACACAATAAAATGATGATTTAAGGCAAGTTCTAAGTTGTTAAAAAAGTACCCTACGTGACAATTAAGAGAATTATCTATTTTTAAAAGGTTCTGCAAATTCACTTTTAATTATTATTATATACTTCTGCAGCTTATATTAATTTATGTAGAATTTGTGTGATGTAACGCAAATTCCCGGACTCCATATTATGGCTCATATATATATATATATATATATATATATATATACCTGACAACCGTTTTTGGTTGCTTGATCACGTGATCACTCAATAATAACAAAGTTTGCATATGGCTTCCGTGTTTGGCGTGTGTCAGCATTTATTGAAGCACTCGGATTATTACAAACTGTTAATAGTCAATGCTGGCATGAATCAATCACTTAAACTATCATTTAAACCACCATGATGGTAATGGTAACAACACTTTATTCTTATCAAGGTTAATTGGTGATTAGATTAATTGATTGAATATTAAGCGTCATTTTTATGCCATCGAGGGCTAACAGACAATCAGTTAACCTAACCACTGTTTCCTGGGATTAACCAGTACTCCGACCACAGCCCATCTCCACAAGTAACAGTTAACTTTTCCACTTAAATCAGTGGTGAGAGACGAATGATGAGACACAATGTCGTATA
The DNA here is from genome assembly GCA_029582155.1 of Panopea generosa. NCBI lineage: Eukaryota > Metazoa > Mollusca > Bivalvia > Adapedonta > Hiatellidae > Panopea > Panopea generosa. Next base: position 18,393,113 of record CM055907.1, read on the forward strand.
TCAATTATCACGGAGACTGTTGCCGGCGAGGGATTTGAACTCATGACCCCTGGATTGATAGCCAGATGCGTAACCGACTGAACTAATCGGGCCCGGCTGGTGCGTAGAATATTAGCAATTATCAAATCAAAACATGGCGATGATATATTGTTTGGTTGTCATTTGATCATTCGGGCAGATTTTCAAGTTTTATATCATGACATCCCCCCTCCCCCTTCCGTTATAACGGAATTGCACATTGGACTGTGTTATAATGGGACCGCAGTGTACAACGAAATAGGAGTAATTTTTTGTGAAATGTAGCCCAGATGAGCTACCTAATACCAAATACAATACTTACACTGACTGTTGTGGCGGGAGAGACTTCCTGAACCTCTTCATCTCATTCTCATTCAGTATACCTCTCTTTTTATCCTCACGTATAGCCTCGATCTGTAGGTACTTCATAATATGCTGCTTGCCCTTTGTACACACCTGCACAAAATAACACATGTGTTAACTTTTTATTAAACAACAGTACTGTGGTAATGCACACCTGCAACCAATAACAAATATATATATTAACTTTCCCTTAAACTGCAGCACTGTAGCAAGATGTGTTTTTGCATAAATATGGAAACAAAAATAAGACCAGAATGGCTTTATTTTGAAAACCAAGCATATAAAAAACTCACAAAGAAAAATAAGGTATGTTTTGATTTCCAAGCGTATTGAAGAAAATCTGTTGGCCCGTTCATGAGAAGATTTTTTAAGTTTTGGACTATTTTCAGTAACAGTGGCCATCTTGAATTTTGGATTGAATAAAAAAAATCTTCTGTATAGTCTCCTTTGCAATTGAAACATCCATGTGAAGTTTCAATTCAATTTGCCAAGTAGTGTTAGAGAAAGTGCTGCTAATAGAGGACGACGATGGCCAACGTGTCATCGCATAAGCACTTCTGGCCTTTGGCCAGTAGAGCTAACGAATACTTTAGTCTCCCTTACCGTTACAAGTGAAATTGGTCTAGATTAATTAATTTTTCTAGTTCAAAACCTAGTTTTGAGTGACCTCTGTTTTATACCAATACTCTCCCTATTATTAATTTATACTGACTGCTGGAAGCAAGAATATAAATGTGTATTGATAATTAATTTATTTCCTTACCGGAGGAATGAAATGTATTTGCTACAATTACTATAATCAATAAAATTAATGATGTTAATACAATTATTTTTATGGTAGCTTCTGTGATCAGCTGCTATAATAGCAGGACTTAAAATGCAGGGTAATATGGCATTTAAGAATCTAATCTCCGACACATTCATAAGTAGCAGTAAAATATAAAATAAACAGTCAGGCATGACATTCACATTTCAGGAATAAAGTATTTGTTATTTTTGTATAAATGAATTACTTATAGGCTCTGAGGGGTCAAGGTCATTTGCAAATGCCCTCCAGCAGTATGGCAACAATAGGATAAATATAAAAACCTTAAACAACATTTAATGATTTTGTTATGCAGCTTTTATTGTTGTTGGAGGATTTATCAATCTCATTAAAATCATCTCCTATTCAGCTATGCATAAGATCTGAGGACAACCGATTGCGGGTCACGTTCAAACGACCTTTCCGCCAGCCAATCAGAAACTTGCTTTCACGTTTTTGAAAGTGAAAGTAAAAGTCTATATTAACCAAAAAAATCTATATCTAGAATTTTCGCATAGTGATTTACACGCATGTTCTAGTTCTTATGACGACCGCATCATGGCTACGCGGAAACAAAATTACATTCCGTAAATTGTAAAAGATCTGGTTTTAGAGCAGCAGACGAAGTGGTCGGTAGCGACTATAGATATAAATAAGCAGACATACACAAGAAGATAGATATGGCGGATTCCACGCCCAGGAAACATTATTTTGTGGTTGATAAATGCAGTTTTACTTTCTCCAATTTAGAAATAACGTCTTCTGGTCAAAGCTCAAAGCATCATTCAAAACTTCGTCAATTGACGCCATTTTGAAGGTTAAGCCAAACGGTTGTTGAAACGAGTCCTCTGAATGGTGGATCTAAAAATAGCTTGGTGGATCTAAAAATAGCGATATTGGAAATCCGATAAAACAAGAAGATGAATTCGAATGGATCGCATCAGATCTCACATTTATGGAAGATTGTGTACTTTAGTCAGATTGGAGGATTTATATACCCAACATAATTAAAAATGACCTAAACTTAGAAGGTCAAGGTCATGGTATAAACCACATTTTACGAATTATATTATCCAGCTCCATATATGTCTAATCACAGATGGGACAAGGTAAGACTTAACTTGATATACGTATATAGATATAAACATAGCCTATCACATGAAAGGTCAAGGTGACAATACTTACATGAGCTGGTGGCAGTATGAGTGGGTTGTTGTTAAGGACGATGTCCTCTAAGGTCTCTATTTTGCGGAACAAGGTCGGAATTCTGGAGATTCTGTTACCAGATATGTCCAGTTTACGCAGATTTAATTTACTAATTTCTGAAAGAGAGGCAATATCACATTAAAGAGAAGCTATATCAAATTAAACTGAAGCAATATCAAATTAGAAAGAAGCAATATCAAGTTAAAGAGAAGCAAGATCAAATTAAAGAGAAGCAAGATCAAATTAAAGTGAAGCATTATCAAATTGAAGTGTAGCAATGTCAAGTTAAAGAGAATCAATATCAAGTTAAAGAGAAGCAATATCACATAAAAGAGAAGCAATATGACATTTAAGACAAGCAATATCAAGTTAAAGAGAATCAATATCAAGTTAAAGAGAAGCAATATCACATTACAGAGAAACAATATCACATAAAAGAGAAGCAATATCACATTTAAGACAGGCACTATCAAGTTAAAGAGAAGCAATATCAAGTTAAAGAGAAGCAATATCAAATTGAAGTGAAGCAATATCAAGTTAAAGAGAAGCAATATCACATAAAAGAGAAGCAATATCACATTTAAGACAAGCAATATCTAGTTAAAGAGAAGCAATATCACATTATAGAGAAACAATATCATATTAAAGAGAAGCAATATCACATTTAAGACAGGCACTATCAGGTTAAAGAGAATCAATATCAAGTTAAAGACAAGCAATATCACATTAAAGAGAAGCAATATCACATTTAAGACCAGCAATATCAATTAAAAATTTACAAACAAAATACTGTTATTATGAAACATACTCTTACATACAAAGCTAGGCTGCTGGCAGACTATTATGGCTTCAGGGTGTAAAGTTCTTATTTGTGGTCATGTATAAAAAATGTTCACAATATTTTAAATATTAAATTTTAGATAATAATACTTAAAGATTAAGAATATTTACATAATGGTTATTATGTTTGTACATGGAAAAGTATTCTTAATGTGTTTTATAGATTGATAGAGCAACTTACCTACAGGTAATTCTTGCAAGAGGTTACTCCGAACATTGAGAGATTTTAATGATTTGAGATCACCAATTTGCATCGGAAGATGTGATATCTCATTGCAGCTTACATCCTACAAAATAAATTATACATGTATCTATACGCAATCATTTTTGTATTGAGCACTAGACCCAGTGGTAGAGAATCCGACACCAAGATTGAGGTGGGGGAGGGGAGTATGTGGTTTCGATCCTCTGCCACAGCTATGTGTGGTGTCTTTGAGCAAGACAATTTATCCCTATATGCTTAGTACTGGTTATACCCAGAAACACTTCGAGTGTAATTTGTCCAAGTTGTAAGAACTTGTTTCTCCTTCAATGTGAAAGTAAGTTTAAAATAACTTCTATAGTAAATGCTTTCCATCTTTGAATCATGCCATAATTTTGTATATAAGGAAATTCTATGAGCATTTACTATGAGCCCTACAATGTAGACTCTGATTCACACAGCAGACTGATTCTCACAGAAGATTGATTCTCACAGAAGACTGACTGATTCACACAGCAGACTGGTTCTCACAGAATACTGACTTATTCACACAGCAGCTGATTCTCACTGAAGACTGATTGAGTCAGAAGACTGATTCACCATCCTTCTGCCAGTAACGTGCAAACTGAATTTGAATGAACAACAATATTCTAAATTTAAATATGTAGATTTACATCATCAAAAAAGTAATTATTAATCTTATACCAAACAAATTCATTATAGATGATGTGTGCAACAATCTTTATAAATTGCACTTTTTCAGCAATGGGTAAATATCTATCCAGGTCAGCTAGAAGGGAATTGAGATATTTTACTTACAAGCTCCATGAGTTTATCTAGAATGCCAATTTCTTCTGGCAGTGAGACGAGCCTGTTGTGACTGGCTATGAGCACCTCCAGAGTCTGGATTTTGTTGATAAAGGACGGGATGATAGACAGCTGGTTACGACTGAAATATACAATACACTTTGATTGAAATATACAATACACCCGAATGAAAATAACAATAAATCTGATTGAAAATCATGCAATACACCCAACTGAAAATCATGCAATACACCCAACTGAAAATCATGCAATACACCCATGACTGAAAATCATGCAATATACCCAACTGAAAATCAAGCAATACACCTTGACTGAAAATCATGCAATACGCCAACTGAAAATCATACAATACACCTGACTGAAAATCATACAATACACAATACTGAAAATAATGTTATACACCCAAAATGAAAACCATGCAATACACTCAACTAAAATTCATACTTGTAAGACGTCTGACTGAAAATCATACAATACACACAACTGAAAATTATACAATATACACAAAACTGAAAATCATGCAATACACCCAAATAAAAAGCATGCAATACACCTGACTGAAAATCATACAATACGCCTGATTGAAAATCATACAATAAACCCAAATAAAAATCATGCAATACACTTGACTGAAAATCATACAATACGCCCGACTGAAAATCATACAATACACCTGACTGAAAATCATGCAATACACCCAAACAAAAATCATGCAATACACCCGACTAAAAATCATCGAATACGCTTGACTGAAAATCATACAATACGCCTGACTGAAAATCATACAATACACCTGACAATCATGCAATACACCGCACTGAAAATCATACAGTACACACAATGATGTAATAGAAAAGCAACATAATGCATTGGGCAATATAATACACAAGACATTTACAATACACTAGGACATAAAATCATCTGGCAAGACAAAACAATACACCAAATACATACTATATTATATTATTGATATGGATACATAAATATTCAGTGTATTGTTCGGAATAACAATCATAACAAATTGTTCAGTCATATCAGGACATTGTTGTCTACTTGGTGCAGAAATCCAAGCGCTGTCTCTCTGGGTGGCCATGTTGGTTATCTGGCAGTAAACAAATAAATTTTTAATTTTTTAAAAAATGTTTGTTAATGTTGATTATGAAACTAAGCCTAGAAGTTAAAGCAATTAATTATTGAACAGTTAATTAAACGTACAGTAATTATTTAATATAATAACGTCAAACCACCACTAATGAAATTGTCTTAAGCATCCACATTTGCTATTTCCTATGTCTATGCTTTTAAAGCAAATTTACCTGTATTAAGCAAAAGCTGTCTTAAAAGGTCACCTTTTAACCTTCCCTTGACTAGCTGTTTTAGACAGGTTATACAGTATGTTGAAAATGCCGTAACTACCTTCAGAGCAAATATAGATCTCATCCAGACAATAAACATTATCATGCCATTACTACTGTAGGGCTGTCCAATGTTACGTTTTTATTTCAATTTATCAACCAGATACTGTCAATTTACAGGAATAATTCCGAGATATTAATCAATTCATATCATGCCAACTTCAGCAGCATGGACTTATATCAAGTCTCATTTTTTAGAACTGAATTTTTGTTTAGAGCTCTTTTAAACAAAAATCTGTAGTGTGCAGACTGCAGTACAATTATGTGCTGTACTGGTGCTGTTCTGTGCTGGGGACCGAACCTGCAACCTCTAGCTTGAGCGACCAACACTATCTGATGCATTACGACCCCTTCTGTATTTATAGTTTGAACATAGTATCATAATTTTGCATGACAATTGCATCTAAATTTTATATATTAATTAATCTATATAGAATATGTTGGCAAGGCATTTTTATGTTACATTAAGCCATATATGTCTAATAATATTGCTGTGTAAAACTGCACATATATTAGGAAAAAGGGAAACTTTAGCAGACTTGCTGGTTACTTTTTGGGGGGTTTTGTTTTCCATTTGTGGATAAATGTTGATTTAATTTCAGATGTAATGTGACATTAACTCTTGTGCCATATTACAGAAAAACATCATACCAGGTGTTTACACTGGCTGAAGATATTTTGATTGATAGAGTGGCAATAATGCGGACTGTTTGTTTTAATAGTTTCTTAATATGTTTACCTATGTTATTTTGACTGTGATCCTGTAATTATATCCTAATCCTAAACTTCATTTTCAGAGGTAAATACCCAGGTGTGTTTTGTTGAGTGTCGAGTAAGAAAGTTGAGTGTCGAGCAAGAAAGCTGAGTGTCAAGTAAGGAAGTTGAGTGTCGAGTAAGAAAGCTGAGTGTCAAGTAAGGAAGTTAAGTGTCGAGTAAGAAAGCTGAGTGTCAAGTAAGGAAGTTGAGTGTCAAGTAAAAATGTTGAGTATCAAGTAAAAAAGCTGAGTTTTGAATAAAGAAGTTGAGTGTCGACTAAGGAAGTTGAGTGTCGAGTAAGGAAATTGATTGTCAAGTAAGAAAAATGAGTGTCGAGTAAGAAAGTTGAATGTCGAGTAAGGAAATTGATTGTCGAGTAAGAAAGTTGAGTGTCGAGTTAGGAAGTTGAATGTCAAGTAAAGAAGTTGAGTGTCAAGTAAAAAAGTGAAGTATCAAGTAAGGAAGTTGAATGTCGAGTAAGAAAGCTGAGTGTCAAGTAAGGAAACTGAGTGTCTAGTAAGGAAGTTGAATGTCAAATAAGAAAGTTGGTGTCGAGTAAGAAAGTTGAGTGTCGAGTAAGAACGCTGATTGTCAAGTAAGGAAGTTGAGTGTCAAGTAAAAAAGTTGAGTATCAAGTAAGAAAAGCTGAGTGTTGAATAAGGAAGTTGAGTGTCGAGTAAGGAAGTTGAGTGTCAAGTAAGGAAATTAATTGTCAAGTAAGAAAATGAGTGTCGAGTAAGGAAGTTGAATATCGAGTAAGGAAATTGATTGTCAAGTAAGAAAGTTGAGTGTCGAGTAAGGAAGTTTAATGTCGAGAAAGGAACTTGAGAATTGATTGTCGAGTGTCAAGTAAGAAAGTTAAGTGTCAAGTAAGGAAGTTGAATGTCAAGTAAGAAAGATGAGTGTTGAGTAAGGAAATTGAGTGTCGAGTAAGGAAGTTGAGTATCCAGTAAGGAAGTTGAGTTTCAAGTGTAGAGAAAGGAAGTTGAGCCTTAAGTTAGAAAGTCGAGTGTCAAGTAAGAATGTTGAGTGTTGAGTAAGAAAGTTGAGTGTCAAGTAAGACAGCTGTGTGTCAAGTAAGGAAGTCAAGTCTCAAGTAAAAAAAAATCAAGCAAGAATATATAAATCCATTAAGAGAATCCTTGTTGGGCAGAAAAATCTCACCCTCTGGGTCAAACTGACATGTAGGTACATGGTTGTGCCAATTAGAAGCCTCCTGCATGAGATTTTGACCCAGGTTTGTCTATAATATTTTCCATGATTAATTGGATATTTGTCCAAGGATTTTACTTAAGAAGTAGAAATTTAGAGGTTTATTGTTAAAACCTTGGAAATCATTATTGTTTAAAACCACACTAAACTTGAAAAAAGCCTTGGAAAATGTACAATTATTTCCGAGGTTTTTACGCATATACTGCGAATCTGCTAACTACTTCCAGTCACAAAATCCCCTACTGGCGTATGAGTCATGGTTTTATTACATCACCGCCTCCTATGATTTATACAACAAACAAATAAACAAACAAAGAGATGGCTCGATCACATGTCTGTGAAATGTCTGATAAAAAATAAACTTAAAAAATATCAGAGATAAATTCAAAACATTTGCACAACAACATGATGGCAACCTCGCTATGCTAGTCAAGGTTTACACGTTTTTTTACCACCGATTCAAGAAAATAAACCAGCATGGTGTGCAGCTTAATATTGGAGATCTGAGACTTTATTCAATGGTGGCATAAAAGACTTTTTGCTTAAAACATTTTAATTAAATTCAAATTTCAAAATTGTGCCAACTAAAATAAAAATAATATCTAATTCCAGACAAAACTGTAGGAGCCTGGAGTGCATTAGACAACAGAGAAACAATTGAAATATGTTATAACTACGGTGTTTCATTGATTTAAAATCAATTCTTCATTTGGCAGGCTTATGCATATCAGTTATATCAGTTCGTTTGAATATAAAATTTAGCATCATTTATTATGACATCTGGGGCTAACAAATGATCAATAAACCTAACCACTCTTTCCTGGGATCCTGGAAGGTTAACCAGTTAGCATGCACACCAACCTCTACGAGTAACTGATAATTTTTCCTCTTGAATCATTGGTGAGAGATGACTGACAAATGATTCACAATGTCGTATATCAATCATCATGGAGACTCTGGCCAGGTCGGGATTCGAACTTGTGATCCCTGGATTGAGTCAGACATGCTACTGAGATATATGGGATTATGTCACACTATTGTACCCATTCTTTTAAAATCCATTCTATAATATTATGAACATTTACATATCCACCTACTTCTGCATAATGAGAATTTTACCAAAATATACAATTTATTAATTGTTTGTTTAGTGTCATTTTTATGCCATCTAGGACTAACAAACGGTAAGTTAACCGAACCATTCTTTCCTGAAATCCTGGACGGTAGTACTCAAACACACCCATCTTCCACAAGTAACTGATAACTCTCACACTTGAGTCAGTGGTAAAAGACGAATGATAATGAGACAAACTCTTGTATATCAATCATGACAGTGACTGGACGGGAGGGGAATCATACTCACTATGCCTTGGATTGGAAGTCAGATGTGCTACCGACTGAGCTTACCAGACCAGAGTTCGGTTTTCTGGCTAATATTCCTCGTTTTTTTAAAGGCTCAATGAACTTCCGAAGCGTTAAACCCAAGAATCCCCCCCCCCCCCCCCCCCCCCCCCACCTACCCCAGATCTGCCCATGTGATCAGTGCCGTAACTATAATACAGAACCATTTACAAGCAACTGCACCCATTTCTCACAAACAGATTACTATAAAATTCCATGTCAAATCAGAGTTGTATAAATAATCAAGTCAGCCTTTGGGATCTTAATGAATTCCCAGGTTTAAATGCTTTGCAGTAGATTTACAGGAAAAACATATCTTTTCTTGTACTTTGTGGTTTTGCATGTTAAGGGTTCATTTACTTATTTTACATTAACTTAAATTATACACATGTCGATCCACACATAGAGGAAAATAAGTTAACAAAATTGCTGTAATTTGAAGCTAATCAACAGAGCAATTTGACCAGGACAGACAATTACAATTATACAAGTGATCAGCCCTAACAGGCCACAGAGTAACAAAGTATTAGGAAAACACTGCAAATTATATATAAATATCATACTCCCCATTGTTTACAAGTTTGGAGCTTTTTAGTTGAAAATAATCTCCCAACCCTCTTGACTCATTATCATTCTTTAACTACGCTTTTTCAGTACACCTGAAGACAACAAGAAATCATGTCTAGAGGGACCTGGCCTTCTGTGTGGGTTTAGGACAAGTACATTATTACTTTACTTCATAAAGACGCCGTTGGACACCTCTTAATATCGAAAGCATTAATTCACCCCGTATCAGCAATGGGTGAATTATGTTTATATTAACTGACAGAGTGGAAAACGGTGCAGGAAGTATTCAGATTGCTCGTTACGAGCAATCTGAACTCTTCCTGCACTGTTTTCAAAGGCCTTCTGTGATTGGTGCGGGAAAACGCGTATCTATAGAGTAAAGGGATATTTTTAGTCACATTTATCACATTCTGACATTTAAACTTAAATATTTAGGGTAAGTAATAGGAATTTATTTCTCAAATATTCTAATGGTGAGACCTAAGTGTCAAAGGCTCTGTAGTCTAATAACCACTTACCTCTCACCGATAAGGTCATGGATTCGAGCCGAGCTCTGTCCAAAAATTTACATTGAGAAAGTATGCCAGTAACTTGTGGATGAACAGTAGTCTACTCGGGTCCATTCTGAGGTTTTGCTCCACCAATGGAACTAGATATGCCATATACAAAAATTGTTATGTGTTGAAAATAAACCATTTCAATAACTAGAAATGCTTCCATGGGACACAGATGACCCCGCTTTGTAACTACATTGTAGTTATCAATAAAGTCAAATATCAAGTTTGATCAAAATCGTCAGCCAATCAGAGTCCAGATCACTTAATTAATATGTGTCAATTCCATCAATTGTCGAACTTGACCTAGGTCTTGATGATATAAAGCCAAATATAAATTTTCGTTAAATCTGTCCATAAATAAAGACTTTTCAATAAAGAAAGGTCGGAAACTATCAGCCAATCACAGCCCAGAACACCTAATAAATATGCAGGGATATTGATGGAAATCAAACTTGAGCTGTAGTTTATCACTATACATCTTTCTACCAAATATGAATCAAATACATCCAATCCTTCAAGAGATATTAAGCGGATACCAATTTCTTGACATTTGTCAATAATCTAAGTCAAAAATGGGACATAACTCCATCAAAAATCGAAATACAAACTTGGCCTGTATTACCAGAATGTGAAATCACGCACCAAATTTGGTTTAAGTCTGTTCATTAAAACTAAAAATATAAGTCGGAAACTATTTACGGACGTATGTACGTATGGACAGTGGTGATACTATATACCCCCCCCCCCATTAAAAATGGGGGGGGGGGGGGGGGGGGCATTAAAAAGAAATCTCTATATATAAATATTCTGTTACATGTTGAATGGTGCTTAACCTTAACTGTCAAGCATGCTGAAAAATCCCACAATTATTACTATGGAATCTAATCTTATAACTATAAATTTTAACCTATGACGTCTCTGTTTGTCCTACATGAGAAGGTATGGTTTTGTTTGAATATTTAGCTTCTTTTTTGAGCAATCATGGGCTAATAGACAATCAGTTAACCTAACCCCTCTTTCCTGGGATCATGAAAGGTTAACTAGTACTCGAGCACACCTATCTCTGCTAACAACTGATAACTTTCCCTCTTGAATCAGAGGTGAGAGACAAATGACGATGAGATGCAATGTCTTATATCAATTATTATTATGAAGACTGCGGCCGGACAAGGATTCAAACTCTCAATGACCCCTGGACTGATAGTTCAACTAAGCTAACCAGTCCCAGCTCAAAGTATGCTCGACCATACAAATTTTCTTCAAAATGCTTTTATTCCGATTCTACTTTATCAGATTCTGCTCTACTCCATTTATTCTACATTTCACTGCCTTGCTATGACCAAAGCAGCACGATGCACCCAGACAACTGCACCAAGCCTTTGATCAGTTCACCATTACTTGTATCAAAGCCAATTATATTTAATTAATTACAGAAAATAAAAGCACCCTAGCTGTTGCATGGATTAATATCTACACATAAAACAGGAAATCTCGCCATCTTTCCATTTCATATCTTGTAAAGGAATGGATCAAGATCAATAACATCATTAAAATGCAAGAATGCATATAATGTATAAACATCAGCAAGAGTGAAAGCAGCAGTATCAGCAGCAGCTATAGTAGCTGAAACCGTAACGATAAATTGCTGTAGTGACCGACACTGACATAAATTATTACTGCAAATAATCAGGTCAGTGAAACTGTTTGTTGGATTTTTCCTGCATCATGTACTGAACATAAATTCGGACACTTATCCGGAATTTTTCCTCCCATTGAAAAATAAGAAATACAACAGTAAAACTACAAAATTATTAGCACCCTGTCACCTATATTTTTTATAAAATTCAATTGCAAGTAAGCTAAGTATTACAATACACTAAACTTCTCAATTCAAATTCATTAATCAATAAATCAATAGAATCATCATCATCACCATCGTCATTGTCACCACTGTCATCCTCATTAACAAAATGTAATGAACTAAACATTCAATGTCACACACCTAGATTTCTTATCAACCAATCGATGGCAATCGTGGGATATCTTAATTACTGTTAACCAATCAATACATTCCAATCTTGCAGTCCATGTACTGCTAACCAGCCCTTATTGTTAGTCTGAGCAAATCTTTTTATCTTTAATTGTTAAAGCGTTCAGCGTGGTTCAGCCTGAGCACTTGGACGATGCACTGGCATCTAACACATAATATTGAGTAGGTATTGGTAGTGGAATTAACTACTGACAACAAACTGGTTTTGATAGTTTTTAAAATCACTAGTTTCGACCCTTTCCATGTCTTCTTCAGGATAATTTTAAGGTTAAAGGTCTCACTACAGAACTACATCCCTCCCCCTCCCCTCACATGACGGTAGCAAGAACTTGTGCTCGAGAAATTAGAGCTGTGTAAATTGTATAAGATGACTTTAAATAAATGAGTTTTACTATATTAATTTTGAAAGAGTACCTGAATACTCCTCAATTGTTTAATCATTTTGAAAACTAGTGTATTTATTTGAACGAGTAAAACATCAAAGCAGGGGAGTGAAATTGTCTTGATGTCGCCATTTTTCTCATTTTACGTGCCCCATTTGAAAATAACACTGATAAAAAATAAAATGAAAGAAAAAACAACAACTTTATGATGATAAATGCTATATTAAATGGTTTAAATATGGTATTTTTCAATATTTTTTTAAACATTTTTCATTTAGGGTTGGTCTTTGTTTTTCAATTAAAGAACAAATTATCGTCTATGTTAATTGACTGATTGAATATTTAGCCTCATTTTTATACCATTGAGTGCTAACAGACGATCAGTTAACCTAACCACTGTTTCCTGGGATAAACCAGTACTCGAGCACACCCCGTCTCCGCAAGTAACTTTCCCACTTGAATCAGTGGAGAGAGATGAATGATAATGAGACACAATGTTGTATATCAATCATCATGGAGACTGTTGCCAAGCAGGGGATTCGAACTCACAACCCCTGGATTGATAGTCAGACGCGTAACCGACTGAGCTAATCGGGCCCGGCGTCTATGTTAATCTCAAACAACCATAACAAGAGGGCCAAGATGGCCCTATATCGCTCACCTGACTGACCTTGAGTCACCCAATATAAGTAGATTATATAATACATGTACACTCAAAATTCCAGAAAGACAAGATGGGCAAGTAGTTAGAATTTTGATTTGTTTGGAAGATGTAACAGATGCATAGAAGAATCCAAACTTGGTAGAGGTTCACCCATGGTAAATGTCAGTGAAATTACATCAAAATCAGGTCAGTAGATTCTGACAAAAAGACTTTTGAAGTTTTTACTATAGCTGCTAAGTCTTCCAACTAAAATAAAAATCCAGTTCCAGCACAAAACTAATCTGTTATGTTTGAGAACGGTTTCAAACTAAAGCATCAGATTAACTATTGTGCATGAAACAATCCACAGTTCCAGCACAATAAATATTCCTATGAGTTTCAAACACAAGCCTTCCCAAAGTCTATTGCTTGAAAGAATCTTTGTCACAGTGCACATTCCCCCAAAAACAATTAAGCTTCTCCTCCAAGATTTCAAGTACACTTTGACACTGAAAATCTCAAGTAGACTTCTTACTGTGATGAAACTAGCTAAAAATATGGTATTGCTTTATTATGAAGCAGTAAACCATCCCTGTCTGAATCATAAAAACTCTGACTTTTATATTCAGAAAAACACCTATTTTAAAATGGTTCATGATATATGAATAATATTTCAATCACTGATTATAATTGTATCATTCATCTTTTTATGATGAATTATCTTTTAAAACTTATATCTGGTATAATATTGTATAATAATAGCAAAAAAAAGTTTATTTAAAGAGTTTATTACCTCTTCTTATAAGAATTGCTATATACAGACATTTATGCTATAAAACAAAGGAAGTAATTTAACATAAAACTAACCCCTTCCCCTGGCTGCTATGTTTTTTTAGGAATCAAGATGGCTTGAACAAACTTGGTAGAGAGTCACCCGAGGAACATTTCTGTGAAATTATTTTAAAATCGAGCCAGTTGTTTCTGACAAGAAGATTTTTTAAGTTTTTACTATAGCTTAGATTGTAAACTAACCCCACCCGCTGGTCGCCATGTTTTTTGACGAATCAAGATGGCTTGAACAAACTTGGAAGAGGGTCACCCAAGAAACATTTCTGTGAATTATATCAAAATTGGCCCAGTGGTTTCAGAAGAAGTTGTTAAAAGCTAAAAGTTAACGACAGACACCAGGCGATCACAAAAGCTCACCTGTGAGCCTTTGGCTCAGGTGAACTAAAAATCACAACAATTGTGAACATGCTATCTCTTTGTGGGGTTTTATACAGTAAATAAAAAAAAACAAAAAAACAATGGGGCACTTGAACATTTTTGTTTGAACATCTGTGCAAATCCATCTTATCTATCTACAATGCCATTTCGAAAATGCCTAAGGGACCCCGAGTGACCTGAATTTATACAGCTTTTGATTTTCACTTGATAATAAATGGTATTTTTACATAAACTTCCATTTTGAAAATTAATTTTCCCTGATCAAAACGAGTCAAAGATTTAAGTTGCTGAAGAAAAAAACACATGTTTATCATCCCCATATCTTTAGCTCATCATTCTATTTATATTACAATACATTTCAAAGATTCCACTGTGTAGGTCGAAGTCCCCAGCTATCTGCATTGATTTTTTCAAGTCGGGACAATTTTCTATAGGCAAATGTAGGTTCTAATCAATATACATCTCCATAGAAAAGCATAAGTTTTGTGTGATTTAAATATAATTAGTACAGTATTACAAACTACATGACCAAGTGACTTGGAGCTGATTATAGGTTTGGACATTCATTTTAAAGAACATGCAAAGTTATACAAACAAAAATGCTGCCTTAAAAGGAATGATCATTCTGAAGACACGATGTGTACAGAATGTAGTTTGGCATTTGGGTTCTTGTGTTTGATAAGTGTTCCACAAGCAAATACACTTGCATGACAAGATTTTTTTTTGTTTACCAAAATCAGGAGTGAGGGAAGCATTTATATGATTATATAAGGGGGCATTTACACAGGGGAGTACATTACAAGTAACGTGATGAAGGAAAATACTTTCATGCTTAAAAATATCTTTTTGCCAAAGTGTCGTGAAATATAATGAGTGGGGCGAAAAAATGTTAGAATTTTCTGTTTAAATACCAAGCAATGATTTAAATAGCTATGTCCAGATAAAAACTCCTCAATGTAATCTTTCGGTCTGATTCTTTTCATATTTGTGTACAAATATAATCTATGGTATTGTTGTTATATATGAAATAAAAATAATAAATAAACCAAATAGCTACCAGCTACCACTTTTAAACACTTTCGTATGACCCTGAGTTTGGGGATGAAAACCCCAGTGCTGGGAAATTTCACTCATCTGCTCACCATGAGTAATCAAGTAAAATTAAAAAACTGACTTATTTTCTTTGATTTTATACATTATAAGAACATATGGAAAGACAGTAGGGTAACTTTGGTAACAAATTTTTTAAGCCCTGAAACCACAACATTCTCCACATACTCTTCTACTACTGAAACAATGATCCTGACCACTTTTCTGTCTTCAATCAAAAGAAGCTTGGGTAGGGGGATTCCTAATTATAATCTCAAAATACAGAACCTTTTTTCTGGAAAATGGGAAGAGGCCCAAGAGGCCTTTGAGATTGGGAAATAAACTGAGGGGAATTTCTCTAAGGCTTTAGCAAACTGGAAAGTAACATGTAACACTGTTAAGATATTACAATAAATACTTCATATCCAGTTATTTCCATTGTGGGATTTTTTTTGGGCCTTAATTGGTGGAGGGAGATTTTTTAATTGGGCAGCCACTGAATGTTGGCCTCTGTTTAATAATGTTAAAAGCCCTGCAATTATATAACATGTTAATCAGTTAATCATTGAAACTATTTTTTTCTCTACTATAATAGCTAGACATGTCACAATGTATTACCAGCATGACTTTAGACCAAACTAAAATATATATCAACCTGAACAGACATGGCTTAAGTACCATAAACACACTCAAGATTTCCTCATTATCTCATACTTCCTATTCATATTCAAGTCTTCATACATAGGAGATTATTTTTTATTATCTCATTTTGCTGCATTTCTGCGGATTAAACTTCTTTCACTGGCAGATAAGATGATCTGGATCGTTTAAACAGGCAGTTTAAAGGCAGAATCTTGGCATTTAACACTGAATTGATTGGAGTGGAAAAAAATGTATCAAGAGAACCAAATCAGGGTTTTTGGTCCTGCTAGGTGGGTTTGTTTGTTTGATTATTAAGTGTGATTTTAATGCCATTGAGGACCAACAGATGATCGGGTAACCTGACCATTCTCTACTGGGATCCTTGAAGGTTAACCAGTACTCAAGCACACCCTTTTCAGCATTGACTGATAACGTTCCCACTTAAATCAGTGGAGAGATGAATGAAAATGCAACCCAACGTTGTATATATCAATCATCACAGAAACTTTGGCAGGGCAGGGATTCAAACTCGTGACCCCTGATCTGATAGTCAGATTTCTACCAACTGAGCTAACCTGGCCTGGTTCTGGATTATTTAAACTGACAGTTGTAAGGCAGAATCTTATCTTGGCATTTCAAGGCTGAATTCAGACAAAACTTTACATAAAAAAGAATTAAATCAGGTTTTTTGGTCCTGCTAGATAGAATAATATACTGCATTCCACTATACAGAGTAACTGAGTTTCAGAACATTTCTTTTAACAATCATTCAGTTAATATTATTACACAGTTTATGTTGATACTATCTGTTTGAGACTTTACCAAGCATAGTTAAACAACAATATTATACATAAGAATAACATGACAGTTCAGTTAAATGCTTTACATCAACTCCAGGCATAACCATCCTCTAATAGAAGTGTCATTATCACTAATTGTTTTTTAATTGTATTTAATTCCTTGCCTTAGTTTGACCAGGTGGGGGAGTAAACATTAGTACTAACCTGTCATATCAGACAGATTGATTGATTGAATATTTTGTGTCATTTTATGCCATCGAGGGCTAACAGACAATCAATTAACCTAACCACTGTTTCCTGGGAACCTGGAAGGTTAACCAGTACTCAACACACCCCATCTCCGCAAGTAACTGATAACTTTCCCACTTGAATCAGCACTGAGAGACGAATGATAATGAGGCACAATGTTGTATATCAAACAACAAAGATTGTAGCCGAGCAGGGATTCAAACTCAAGACCCCTGGAATGACAGTCATACGTGCTAACAACTGAGCTAAATGGGCCTGGCCCATATCAGACAGCAGTGTGTGACATTAACAGTGTGGACCGTCGGGCCATGACAATATTTTTGTGATTTGAAGAAAACATATTTGAAAACAACGTACGCTGTATCAGTAGCGCTAATATATACCCGGTTTTAGGTTGTTTGATATAAGGATGAAATGTTCAAATCATGAAACTTTTATAAAAAGTCATGTTATTTTATTGATATAAATGTACAGACGATAATCTATCTGAGAAACTTTTTATTTACAATGTCCGCCATTTTGTTTTATAAGGTATCGAGACGCACATGCGTGACTTTCTTATACCAGTTTAAAAATCGGCCGGTCCATGCTTGTGGCGCCCTTTCCGGCGACGTTTAAAAAGTTATGGAAAAATAAATTAACTTTTAGAAAATTATACTGATTCATTTTGAAAGAAACAAATAAGGCTAAAAAAAGACAATCTTACATTATTTGAGAAAAAATTCTTAAAGTGTCCATTCAAATGTTTAATTTTTAGGTAAGGCATTTACAAATCAATTGCTAGATTCTCATCCAAATTGTTCTTAAAAATGGGGAGGATGGGAGGATTCTATTTCTTATTTTATTTCTTAAATTTTTTCCTTTTTTTTTTTAAAAAAAATATGAAAATATTAAGTGTCAGGGCAGCAGGAAAATTAGGCTGCGGGCGGGGATGATAATCAAGCACTTAATTTATTATGGCCTAACAGAAATGCTTCTTAAAACAAAAAACATCGCTTTGTTTTACAAGGAGTATAATGCTAAGTAACGTTAAACTAGCTAGCTCAGTGTAAGTATAAAAATTAATAATTTTCATTGAAAATAGTTAGGGCCATGATAATTCTGCTGGGACCATGACATTTGAAAAGTTCATGGCCCAATGGCCATGATCATAAAAAAGTTAATGTCGCACATTGAGACAGACACTGTTGCATTGTTGTTACAACTCCTCAGCTTGGACATGTACAATACATAGACCTCCAATATGTCTGACTTCACTATATATTCTGACAGTTTAGTTTAACGATTTGTAAAATAATTACTAAAGGTTGTAATAGAACCGATTAGACTAACTAAAAAACTAGAATATGCAGAGCCTTTTTTTCTGGAAATTGAGAAGAAGCCTAAGCTTTTGAGATTAGGGGAAAAACAGCATGATTTGAGGGGAAATTGGAAATTTTTAAGGCTTTAGCAAAACTGGAAAATAAAGCATTTAAAACACTGTTAAGATCATGTTCTAAACAATAATTATCAGATATTACAATAAAACTTTATATCCAGTTGGGCGTTTTAGCCCCTAATGTAAGAAAAAAAAAATTTAATGTATGTGGGGGCAAAAGTAGTTTAAAACACAAAACAATGATGTACCGTCAAACCTGTCTTACGCAGCCAGTCAAGGGAAAGAGCAAAAGTAACCTTTTAAGACAAGGTATGGCTAATACATATTAATCTGTTCTGAAAGTATAGAAATGGGAAATAGCAAATGTAGATGCTTAATAGAGGTGACTGCTTACACAAGTTTAACTGTATATAAATATACAAACTAAAACAACGAAAACCTCAGTGAATTACCCACATGCAAATCTGGGTCTATGTTGTTTGTAAATGGTTCCATTGAGGAGATAGTCAACACATTTTAGCGATAAAAAACACTGAAAATGTCAACACTCTATTTTTAACCATTACAGTCAGAAACGGAAAGAGAAGGTGCAAACTGGCAGTTTATATCATCAGGGTTTAATTAAATATATTGAAGTACTTCAAATGAGGTCATGTATACATGGAGTATGAAGCCAACTACTGTCTCAAGTGTAAAGATTTATAAAGCTAGATGTCTACATAATAAAAATAATATTATGAAGAACACTTCATTTTATGATGATAACACAGTTAAATTTCACGAAATCTTCCCTGTGACCCTCAACAATTATAAATATAGCTGTACAGGAAATTCATTGATACAATAAAGCAGTAAGACAAGCAAGAATTCACTGAAATGCAATACAATTTTACAAATGCAATGACTGATCAATCAATGACCATGTCAAAGTGTTTGCAAACAATGGCCTATACCATAGCAAACAGAACAGAATTCTTAAAAATTCCTAAAAAGTCCAACCCAATAGAAAACAGAACAGATGACCTTGAATCTTGACCTTTAACAGCTTGGCATGTTGAACTAAAGACACAGTCAGTATTATTTACAGGACAACTGGTCCAGGCCACAGCTCAACATCCATAGCCATTACAAATGATATGCTACATTATCATCTAAAGTGGGGATGATAACCTAGCAATTAATTTATTATGTCCTAACGAGTCTTGGAATTCAATACTGATCAACATCACTCTATTAAGTAATTTTGATTAAAGCGCTTGATTTTTATCCGACTATTTTTGTATTTACCAGAAACATAATACAGCTTTATCTACATTATATTCATGAATGTAACACTGGTATAGATCTGTCAGAATAGGTGTGTCAGATTGGCAAATAAGAAATTAGTGTAGTGAAACCCAAATTGTAAAAAATCTCTCCGTAACAAAACAACATGGAAGCAACTGTTAACTTCGAGATTGTGTGCATTTTGTGTAACAAAAATGATATCAAGAGTATTTACAACAAAATAATAAAAATAACTTTGTGTTTATAAAGTGATTAAATACCCGCTGTATATTTATACCTGTCAACCGCTTGGTTGTTTGATCACGTGATAACTTGTTAATAACAAAGTTTGCATATGGCTTCCGTGTTTGGTGCGTGTCAGCATTTATTGAATCATTTATTGAATCACTCAGATTATCACAAACTGTTGATACTCAATGCTGGCATGAATCAATCACTTAAACTATCCTTTAAACCACCATGAGGTAAAGGTTATAACAGTTTGTTCCAATCAAGGCTAATTGGTGATTAGAAGATGAGCGATGATCAAATAAAAAACATTGCGGCGATATATTGTTTGGTTGTCATTTGATTATTTGCGCAGATTTTTATATTATGACATTTTGCTACCCATTCCTCGACGAAAAAAGGGGAGCCAACCAAAAACTGCATTAAAACAGAATTGCGTTATATCGGCCCGCGTTATATTGGGAACATTAAAGCATGACCTTGACCTTTGTATAACCTTGACATCTGATGTAATGGACTGGGTATTTCTACAGGTAAATGCAGGTGACTCATTATCATGACTCAGTGTTGTCAAACAAACTCAAAGTGTGACCTTGATCTTTGAGGTATGGGTGTGGGTCTTACTCGTGACACGTCTTCATGTTATGTTGATTATTTGTAGTAAGTATTCATCAAATCTATTTATATATGATGAAGTTACAGGCTAGACACGAAATCTCAAACAGATTCAAAGTATTGTCAAACAAACTCAAAGTGTGACCTTGACCTTTGACATACAGGTGTGGGTCTTACTTACAACATGTCGTCCTGTTACATTGATCATTTGTAGCAAGTATTGACAAAATCCATTTATGCATGACAAAGTTATAGGCCGGACAGGAAATACCGGACAGAATGACGGACAGACAGACGGATGCTGCAATTACTATATGCCACCCAAAAAATTTTGTTATGAAAAGCGATTAGTTGATTTTTATCTAGGGATATGTCTCTATAAGATGATGTATTGTAGTTAAGTATGATATAAAGTATTATTTAATATCTGGTAATTAATGGTTAGAACATGATCTTAATGTATGGTGTTAAGCTTTTTCCTCAGTTCACTTAAGCCTATTAAAAAAATTCAAATTTTTAATAATGATGACCTCTTCTCAATTTCCAGGAAATAAGATATGTTCACATATAGATATTCTTAAATAAGGCCATCCTTAAAACAAATGTTTGTTTACTGTTTGAACCAGTATTTTTCAAGTGGGTAGGTAGCTATTCCTTTTTTGCCAGATGTTGAATTGTGTATAATTACAGTGTGTATCGTTGTCATTTTAAAAAAAAACTGGACAGAAATCATGAAAAAAATGAATGCTTTTAAAGTCAATAAAAAAGTTTTGATAGCTATAATTTAACGCGAGTAGGTAGGAGCAAGGCAAACACGTTTATTTTTAAGAATAGCATAAGTTTTACTGAAACACTTGGCAATTCTGTAACTTAAGCACACACCTTACATAAGGTAGTAATTAGATTCATTTCCATGTATACATAAAAAAGCTGTCTTCCTAAAGGAAATTATTAGAGAATAAGCAGAACACAAATTGTGCATGGACTTTATATAAAAAAATTACATAAAAGCTGAACTCACCTGAGGTTGAGGTAAGTAAGGGCCTGTAGTTGGGTAATGGCCTCAGGGACAGATTTAATCACATTATGGTAGCAGTTTAACTTCTCCATCGACATGTAATTGCATACTTCTTTCGGCACTTCATTCAGCCTGTTTTTTGAAACATCTGGGGGGAAAAAGTAAAGCACATTTTAAAAATTATATAATCTATTAAATTTGCATAATAATATAATAATGTGCTCCTTGAACCAGCACCTAAAGATGTTTATTTCAAAAAGAAAAACCAACTCATTTATGAATGAAAAACATTTTGTTCAATTTTAATAGCCTTCCATGAAATTTAAAACAGTGGTATCTCTTACACATAAATAAATCATGCAAATTGATTGATCAGTAAATATTAATTTAATAATATTTACTGATCAATTTTTTTAATATGCAAATCAGCTGGTTTGCTGGCAGAATTATGGTCAAATTTCCGAATCAATGATACATACATGTCCAATAAGCTCATCCTTAGGTATAAGAATTTTTAGAGGGGAGATGTCGTTGCTGGGGAAATGAACAAATTAACCTAATTCTTTTACCAGCGACATAACCACTGCACCATATGGAGCATAACAAGTTTGGTGGAATAACTTTAATCTCAGTTTAAACTTAACCACAGTGTTAAACAATGATGCCGGGAAATTACTGGAAATCTACGGTTCCAAGATATACTATATAAATTAAATTATTCCACGGGTCATGCCTAATTCCAATATTGGTAATAATAAAGAACTTTAATTTTATGAAAAGCAATAGTATTTTGAACCAAATAGTCACAGTTTATGCTAAATATACAATTATACCATTTTTTTTTAAATTTAAAGTGTAGAACTAACAGGTCATATCTCTTTTAATCAATTATACTGGTAAAACAATTGAACTGTTTACATCTGGTTGAATTTTACCAGATATATGCAGATTATAATTGGAGAATCAGAACCCAATGGAAAACAATGTTGAAAAAAATACAATGCCGTCTCAATATATTTTCTTATTTCCCTTTTCAGCTGTCAAAAGTTTTTAACACAGTTGAACCCTACGATTGTGCACAAATACAAATCACAACACATGTGACAATCTTAAGTCAATGTAGATTTTCACACTTTCTATCAATTTTACTATAATCCGATGATTCATTCAGCCAGCTGCAGTGCTGATGATGTTGGAAAATGAATAACAACAAAAATAAATCGTCGGAGGCTCACCAGCTGAAATTGTGTCCACTAAATCATATTTTGCAGCAAGTTTGGGATAATCTCGTAACTTTCTACAACTCAATTGAATTTCGCCTGTGTGTTGTGCATCTTCAAATACTCGTTCAATGGGCTTTGTTAGCGATGTGGGGCTCTGTGAGCCGCCTCCGTGATAATTTGTCGCCATTTTCTGGCACCATTTCTAATTCAATGCGCATGCGTCGTTTTGGTTTCCTGGTTTGAATCATTTCCGATTCGCTGGTTCTCGGTTAGGAAGATAAAATACCAATCAAAGTGTTTAGAGTACTGAAACTAACCTGCATACAGTAGCCAGTCTACGTACCTTGGTTGTGATTCTTGTTGCAATTGGCGTCCATTTCAGTTGGGGCACATTATAATATTTGATGCAAGTATTAATCTTTTAGCACGTTTTTAAAAAGTTTTAATGTTTGTCTTATTCCGAACCGGAAGTAGAGTGAACGAGTCCGTGGAATTTGTACCCAAACATGTTTTAAGAATTTTTAAAAGAAAAATAGAGATCTGTGTAATATGACGATAGATGATTCCATTAAGATTCCGGAATTGAATTGAACACACATACTAGCGATTTAATTATAGAGACCAGAGGTCCTTCTTACTAAAGATCGTATTTTACAACAACATAATAATGAATTATGATGATTCAGAAATATGTCTCATGAATACCCATTTTTTATTTTTATATAACCAAATAACATTTTAATAGCTTGATTGAAATTGTTATAATCACGGTTGTGTCGATGCCCTAATTTATAGTTGCTCTATGCACAGATGTCATTTTAGCTCCCATCCAGTTGTTAAAAAAAATGTTAATATATTATGTATCAAATTAGCAAATAAACCATTTTTGATATATTGGTTTTAAATATAAAATATGGTTATTTATTTAAGAAACGGTTATGAGGCGGTCCCAAATATGACAGCTAAACACTACTTTGATTTTATTGAAAAAGACATTTAAAATTGAAATAAATGTAAAAACTGATATCAAACATATCATTTTTTGTTTATGTAATTATTTGCATTCCCATTCATTGAGTAAATGTTGTCTTCCGGTTTCGCTACCAATTACGTCTTACGTAAGCGCGGTAAAACATATTTTAATTATTTGTTTATCTCTCTCTTTCCTTATCTATATAAATTAATTATGTATATATATATATATATATATATATATATATATTTGAATGGAGATTATGAAAAAATGTTATTTTAATGTAAATTTAAATAAACTATACAGTACGTACTTATACCGAGTGTACATTTTCAAAACAACGGCACAATGAGACGACGTCACGTCGCGACGTCAATATTTTAATAAATATTTCATTAAGTAGTGGGTGCAGTATAAAGTCTAAATAAAAAACATTTAAAAGTCATAATATTGGTCCCAGGTGTAAATAATAAACATATTTAATCATAATATCCCCTATATAATGCAGTATTTGGTATTTAAGATATCAAAATGTTCCAGGGGACCGTCGAGTCACGTGGTATAAATAAAGCGGGATGTATGAACATTTGTATCAAACATTTCTATAGGAGTTACGGTTTACTAGTTATTAGCATGCTTCCTCCAAGACCCAGAGGTCAAGGTACTGTGAAAGCATGCACTACTTCGGAGGGGATTTAAGGCTGTGTCCCGATTACAGGGAGAGTTATACTCAGTACACATAAAATATCTTAATGAACGTCTATGTTAATCAGTGATTCACGTGCTCGTAAAACTCCCTCGGAATCAAAGCTTCCTTTAAGGGGATTACATTGGCAAGTAACACAAACACGCTGTTAATCCAGACTTTTCCTGTATGCAGTGTGCACAAAATAATGCTTATGTATTGACGTATAACCTTTATTTACTTGAAAGTTATCAAACTAACAATAATTGAATATTGGCCAAAACTTTTATACGTCCCGCAATAAAGTAGTGCGCAATGTTTACATTGAACTCCGTAAACTTCCCGAACAAAGCCTCGAAACGAGATCGGGAACGAGCCTTCACGATGTTATCCGATGATTGATTGGAAACCCGAAAGCGGTTCGTTGAAAATGGTAAATGTAAACACAAAAAAAACTTGGCTCCAGAAACCCGATGTTTGTAATGACGAGGTTATGCAATTAGACACTTTAGACGCGTATATCTCTAAGTTATAAGTGTATCTTCATGCTGGGCGTGTGTATTTAGGACAGGGAATTGACGGTAATATGCCAATATAATCTCTTTAATAACCGGAAAGTGATTGCTGGATGTAAAGTAAAAAAAAAAAATCTACCCGAAACTCCATATTTTGTAAAATATTTACAAAAGCTCATTGTGTAAATCTTGTTCTGAAACGTTTGGTAAGCGCAATTTAAATACATTCTACAACGTATACTCCTATTTTATGTATACTATTTAAAATAAAACAGGCGCACGCACCAACCCCTCTTATTCTACATGAACACACTGATTTGTATCGGTAAATACTATAAACCAATGACACCATGACATTGGTTGTTGTTGTTGTTGATGTTATATGGTGTTTAGCTTCGCTTTAAACACTTTTTTAGTCATATCGCGACGGTGTCTACTTGGCACATTATTCTAGGCGCTGCCACACTGGAATATCATGCCACAGACACATGGTATACTACCTCACCTAGTCACATTATACTGACACCGGCCCGATCAGACGTAGCACTATCTTCTAAATGCTGAGCACCAAGCGATGAAGCTTCTAGTAACAGTTTCAGGTCTTTGGTATGACCCAGCCGGTGATCGAACCCGTGGCATTTGGTATACAATGAAGGAATATAGATATCACATGACAGTCATGTTTATTTTAGGTTTTATACTAAGTTTAGCAAAAACCTCATTGCACACATTTTTGTAGCTAACCATTATGTATGTAAAGGTGCAAGGTGGCGAACACACTCGACATAATACTATGAGTGATGAAAACATACCGAAGGAAAAGTATCCGCTTAAGGTAACAATTTTGCAGATAACATTTTTAGTATTTCATGAAAATTCGCAAAACAACGACGAAAACCGTCCCTGTATGGAAAATTATGGAGGTGAGCCATCGGTGCTATTAGGCGGCCATGCAAAACTCGTATTTTCTTTTAAAAAAAAATGCAAAAAATGCGATGACATATTTTTGTAAAATGCACCGCTCCATATCATTATTTTGTCAACTGAGCACAATACGCCGACGTTGCACTTTTTTTTGCAAAATAGCATACGAGTTGTATGTTCGAGCGATGTTATATATCGGATAAATCCGATTTTCGCATATTTTTTACCTGTTACGGATTTTTCACCCCTCGTCGTCTTAATACGGGATGCCTTTCGACTTAATAAATTCTTAGGCGCTATGACGTAAAGCCATTCTTAAAATCATTGCGCTTTATTACTATACGTAAAGCTATTCGTAAATATTATGGTATATCCTTGCGCTACTATAAAAAAAAAAGCAGAATAAAATTTTGAAAAATATTTTCATTGTGTTTCATCGTTTCATTTCATGAAATGGGGTCCTCTGTGGACGAGTGGTCTAAAACGCCGTCTTAAGATCACTTACCTCTCACCGCTAAGTTTGTGGGTTCGAGTCCACTTCGCTCCAAAAACTTTATTTGAGATAGAACTATTATTAATACAGTATTCTGTGAAATTATTTAAAACTTTCGTTTTATATATGTACTGTTGAAGCCCAGTTGGTTATAGCAATTGAAGGTGTGAAAACGTTTTGATTTTGGTGTAAATAACATTTTTACCATGTATTGTCCAGTATATCTTGTGCTTGCATTAATGTTTTCTTTTAATGATTAAGTCTATAAACAATACCAAAGTCATGTATGTTCAAACAAAACAATTTAAGTATTTAAATAAGAGGTTAATAGAGGATGAATATATAAAACAACTTTTTAGGACATAGTTACTGTCTGAATATTTTACCGGACAGATTGGAAACCCGTCAGTACTTTGTGAAATTTAATTTAACTTTGTGAAATTAATATATATTTGGATATTATCCGATATTTGGACAGTGTTTTTTTTCTTTATCTAAGTTATTCGCAAATTTTAAAGTGTGAATTTAGTGAATCGTATACTTACTTAGATACAATACTGTGATGTTCATTATATCTATATCTTTGAAACTATTGTGTTTATAAACTGCCTGACTTTAAATTATATCAAAATTGATAGAAATTGACAAGTGTCGTCGTATTTGCTGTCTGTAATCGTCAACGTAATAAATTTACTTAAGTATGTTTAACTTCATTAACGCCTTGCAAAATATAAACTTTCTGCAATAAACAACGGCTCAACGCATCGGCACGTCCGCCCACGCACGTTTACGACGAATCATTTCCCCGTTCATAAATGTTACGTCATAGATAGATCTATAACCTGAAATGTGTTTAAAATGGCGTTGAACCCCATTATAAAAATAAAATAAAATCATGAATTCATAAAGACAAGCTCTTGTAATTAAACAACGGCAGTTAGCAAGCGGCACCACCCGGTTTCGAGACTGATAATTGAAGCACCAGTCACTCCCCCTTTATATATTTAATAAAGTATATGTTACGTTTGTTTTTACTCAACTGATGCGAGTGGGGTGGCAATTTTAAACAATCATTTTTTATTAAAGTATAACGAACAAAATTGGTCTGTTTTTTTTGATTAATATAATGATATTAATTAAATCATTTGATATTGGTCAAAGGAATATCACATTGAACCAAGACTAAAGGGCTCGGGCAAATATGAAATCTTAGTATTAATGACAAAATTATACTGTTTCTTATAACCAGGTCAATTTTCAGTTATTATATTTGTTTAAATCAGTAAATATATAAAGTATCTCACACGAGTACCTATTTCAAGTTAACCCTTTGCTCCATAAGCATTTTCTTGGACTCTTCCAAATTGAAAGAATTAATTCACCACGTATTATAAGCAATGGGTGAATTATGTTTATATTAACTGGCAGAGTGGAAAACAGTGCAGTAAGTGTTCCTGCACTGTTTTCAAATGCCTTCTGTGATTGGTGTGAGAAAACGCGTATCTATGGAGTAAAGGGTTAAGTGAAACGAATGATCTGTTTCGAGGCTTTGTCCGGCGTAGAATCATATCATTTCACCTTAAGAGTTTCATGAATTCAATATAAAATAGGTACGAATGTAAGAGGCTATTTACCACATAACTCACTAAAGACGGCTTGGCTACCCAGTAAACAACATGAAGTAGATGTTATTCGGTTACCATTCATTGAAACAAATGCAACAAAAAGTTTATCCGTAAAGGAATTTTATTTTATCAATTTGTTCTTCCAGTTTTTTGTACTTGTTTTATCTTAATTAGTAACCAACAATAAAACACTATATTTTAGAAATAAGCGTACCGATATCTGAAAATAATTTAAAACAAAAAACAGTTAGATCTTAAACACGCGATTACAATGCAACACCATACTGACGTCATACAGTACCAACGTCATAGTTTATGGGCAATCTGATCACCTCGGCCTTTATGCTACGCAATAGACCTCTGACATAACAAGGCGCCATTTTGGAAATACTTTCAGTCACATGATAAAGTAAAATGGCGGTCCCCTTATGCCACCTGTTTATATACATGTACGTTGAAAATATAAATGTTTGTTAATCAAGACTGATATTTTAAATTTCCCTATAAATATGACCCATGTCGAATGTATAAATAAACAAAATCGATATAACAACGCCATGTATAATCAACTTAATGACGGATACATTATTTATTACTTTCACGCGAATGAACACAGACTTGTAACACAGGCGATTCGCGTTGGTGTATTCTAGAGCTATACACGAGATGTATTCTACGTAGGATACGGAAATACCCGATGTTTCACGATTGAGTTTATGGGCCGCGACCTTCAATGTTTTTACACACGTGTGAAGGTGGATCGTGTTTTATTGAGGGTCAGCGTTACTGTCAACAAAGTCGAATTTTCTTTCTAATTGGTTGCTGTGATGTGAGCTGCTTTTAACTTGGTTAACATGCACATTGAATGTACTTCCGTGAATTTGAGTACCGAACATGCTTCGGATTACACCGATCAGTCACGTTGAGATGAGCTGACGATGCCGTGTTCAAAGCGTTCGAGTTGACATTAATATACCAGAATGGCAAATGCCTATATTAAAATGCAAAACTTTTTACAACATTTTACGCCTATTATAAATTATTGTAATACCTCTAAATGATTTGCTGTTTTGGCAACACTATACATTTGAATTGAATTTACCCATTTAAAATCAGTTTTTGCTATAGCATTGGCTTTACTTGACATATTTGCAAAAAATAAACACTTTTATGTACCTGAGATTTATGGTGTGAACCTGCACTATGTGACTAATCTTCGTTACTGTAGACACCATCATATATGACTGGACGATTATTACTAGAACCACTAAACCCAGTCAATCACTATTGCATGTTGCATTCTCGCAAGAAAACGCAGTGAGACAAACATCCAGCAAAACATATTTTACCATTCATTGATATAATTTGCATTTCGTATTTTAGAAATACCACCCAGTAGGGGTGTATTCGTTTTTAGGCTGTAAAATGAGTTGACGTGTCTAAAATGATGGATTATCGATGGCATACATCATATTAAGGCACAGAAAAAAGAAGAAAATCTATTTTATACTTGCTATTTTTCTTAATTATTTCCCTGTTCCCAGGATCTCTTAAAGTAATGCCTATTGTTCTCCAGATCTCCAAAAGTATTTGCCAAAGTTCCCCAAAAGTATTTTGTCAATGTTTTCCAGATCTCTAAAAGTATTTCCACTGTTCCCTAGATCTCCAAAAGTTTTAAACATAGTTCCCTGAAAGTACAAAATAGTGTTCCCTTAAGTAAAACATCTACTTTAGTCTTCTCTATTATTATTTACACATCATCATAAGCAAAATCCTTGCAATGCTTCTTTCCATTGTCCTTTCTGTAGGCAGATCAGGCTCGCCCTCCACATCTCTTGTCGCTGTATGTCAAACGTCTTGACAAGGGCTGTTTGAATATGTATGTAATCCTCGTCATCAAGTTCAATGAAGTCGTGTTTGACTTCACTAGAGAGGACACATAGGATACCTTCAGGTGAAATGCCCAAATTGGACCCCGGGAACCCGACTTCTACAACCTTTTCAAAAGACCCCCATAGTAACAATGCTTCATGTCAAATATCCAAGGTCTATGGCTTGAATTTTCAGGAAAAACGTGATTTTAAGTTTCCTTAAACATTTGCTTGTAAGGCCTGTGTCATTGGACATTTGTGATTCAATCAGGCTGGTTCAAGAACTTGTCCGAGATTTTGTGGTTATATAAATGCTGTGCAAGTTTGGTTAAGATTCGTTGAAAAATGAGGGGTGCTATCGCGTCTACAAGAAAAAGGCTAACGGACGACAGACAGACAACTTACCACGACATAAGCTCTGCTGGCCTTTGGCAAACAGAGCCAAAGAAGAGATGGAGGAAAGGACAGAAGAGACAAAAATCTTTGTTTGAACAGCTGAACGGTTAATTTGCAAAAGGCAATACATAAACATAAATAATTGACTATATTGTGTAAACAAAATCTAATAAATAAAAAGAGTTAAATGCAAAGTGGGATTGAACACCAGTCCTTACAATCCGAAATCGACAATGATAACTACTGCACTAGTCTGCCTGTAACCATCAAAACTGTAAATATATCTTTGTTCTGAATTACCATCCAAAATTTATTTCGTGTACATTCGATTATGAAATGAAGTTGGAAAGGGTCCCAGTCTAACACGTTGAAACCTCCAAAGCTCTCAAAAGCTGTTTCAAGCAGTCAACATCTCATTTTAAAAGTAAATTATGATCAAATATACAAATTATACATAAAATCAGCGACTAAATTACAGAGACTGGCAGGCTAATAGCAATATAATGTACATGGCATTTTTAGTATTTCTTTAATAACTCTTCGAATCTTGACTGAATTAAATAATTTTGTTACCAAAGTAAAACTGGTAAAATTGATCAACAATTCCAATTATCAATTATTTAATATTTTTCTTCTGAATTTAAATTATTACGGATTGAAAACGAAATATGTTGACATTTTCACGATTTTTTTAAAATAAAAAACGGTACAGTAGTCTTGATTTAACAAATACGTTTAAACAACACAAAATAAAAATAGAAATATTATGTAGAAAGATGAAGAAGTAAGTTTTCCATCGCTGGCGAAAGTTTTATATCGATATTTAAAGTCGTTTTTCTTATTTCTTACTTTAAAAATGGGCTAAAAAGAGAAAATGATCACAAAAAAATAACATTACTGTAAGCGTAAAAATTCTTCATTTCTTTAAATTTAAAAAGAAAAGTTAATCTCCCAAGTTTACAATCAAGCCCTTTCCTTTGATACCATAATCACAAAAATATGTTGTTTGATTCTGAAGGAGTTTTGTTTCCATGATTTAGAAAACGCCACGTGGTCTAGTGGTATGGCACCAAATCCATGCTCGGAGGGTCGTGGGTTCGATCCTCTGCCACCGACTATGTGTGGTGTCCTTAAGCAAGGCATTTTCCCGCATATGCTTAGTACTGGTTATAGCCAGGAAGACTTCGAGCGTGATTTGTCTAAGTTGTAAGAACTTGTTTCACAATCGAAGCAAATTAAATAAGTTTAAACTAAACTAGAAAACGCCAAATGTGCCACCTGAAATTTAGACAAGTCCATCCAATTGTCTATTTCTGTTTATATGTCTCTGATAAAATTGGTAAAATTAGGTACTTTTTTTCTTTTTCTTTTTTTTCGTTAAGGACAATATCCCTAGATCTCTAAAATTGGGCCTTTGATCCCTGGATCTCTGAAAATAATGCCCAATGTTCCCCAGATCTCTGAAAATAAATGGTCATGTTCTCCAGATTTCCAAAACACCTGGGAGGGCCTCCTTAATGCATACTACCAAGATGTAACTAAGTACGTACAAACTGTCGCGGATCGGTAGTACATTTCTATTATACAGCAAATCCATACTTACAAATCGGCACTCTCCTTTTAACATTTTCTATGATTTTACGGGGTTTTCCTGAATGTGTACAGTTTGGTACCGTTTTTACCACCAATTACATTTGATCTGATTGTTTGAGACCTCCACGTTTCAAAATACGCATATTTTTATATTTTAATTTGTTTTTAAATGGGGTTTAATGCCATTTTCAACACATTTCAGGTTATATATGGCATATCCAGTTTTATTTGTTGCGGAAGACCTAAGAATGAATCTGAGTAGAACTGGCAAACTTTCTCACATTAAGATTTTGGAGCGAGGAAGACTCGGACCTACGACCTTAGCGGTAAGAGGCAAGTGATATTAAGAAGAAGCCTTAGATCATTCGGCCAAGAAAGACCCCCTTTGTGATTATCATGAAAGGGTCAACATGATACCATTTTTTAAAGGGGTTTAACGCCATTTTCAACACATTTCAGGTTATATATGGCATACCCAGTTTTACTGGCGGAGGAAGACCTCAAACTGAGTCAGATGAGTAGAACCATCGTCCTTCCGCAAGTATATGGAAACTTTCTCATATAAAGTTTTTGCAGCGAGTGGGACTAGTGATCTTGAGACGGCGTCTTAGACCACTCGGCCACGGAGGAACCCTAAACAACATGATACTAGTTAGAGTACTTAAAAAAATACAATACTGTGTATTTGTGAGACTTTGTCATTTAACGTGTTTCACTTATATAGAGTAACCATAGTGTGTCCGTTATAACTACATCTTGGGAGTATGCATTAAGAAAAATAAAGAGTATAAAATAGATTACTGTCCTATTTCTGTGCTCTGACGTGATGTTTGCCACCGAAAGTCCTCCGCCATTTTAGACTCGTCCACTCATTTTTACAGCCTAAGAACGAAAACACTCAAAATACGTTCACCCCTTGCAACAAATCAAATGACTAAATTATATATATATCATTATTCAATATGGTTATATTCCTTTTTGTTCTAAACAATACCTTATATCGTTAATTTTGTGGTTTGGTCGACACAGTTCAATTTAAATTGTGACTAAATTGCAATTAGCAGACGATAATTTAAATTAATCTCATCTCATCATTCTTCTCTCTATAAATTTATACAATTCAATTCAAAGTTTATTAGCAACTCGGCAAGACATTTGCCTTTGGCCATTTACAATGATTACAGAAATATGGCAAACACAATTCTATACAGTTAAATACAATTCAAATAAATATATGATGAAAGTGGACTATAGATTAAGAAACAGTCAAAGTCTCAAGAGTAGTTTTTCAATGGTTAATGCTTCTTTGATGAATTTTGAAAGTTTAAACAACATCTTTTTATTTTTATTGACATAAAAGTATTGAATTGGTGTACTGAAGGCCATGATGTATGCCCTAAATATATTTTCTTAATATCAGTATACCTTGTACAACATAAGATGAAGTGATACTCAGATTCAATTACATTTTGATTACATAATTTACATTAACGGTTTTCACTGTCGCTTCCATTAATTCTACCAAATTCAATTTCTAATGAGTGTGAGCTTAACCTAAGACATGATACACGGTATCCTTCTATATAATGCAATTGGGAACTTAAATCAGGTCAGCGTCTAATGAGTGTGAACTTAATCTAAGACATGATACACAGTATCCTTCTATATAATGCAATTAAGAACTTAAAGCAACACATCCACGTTTGAACTTTTTTTAAAAAAAATTCAATTGAGTTGTGAGCACATTTCCCATACATAAATATATGGTCAGTGAGCTGTATATGTGCTAACAAACACTATCCAGAACGCTTTAGAATTATAAAAAAAGATGTTCAAATTATAAAGCGTGACAAACGCTTTATAAATTATTTTTAAATTGCCGAGGATTCCAACTTGGCTTCAAATTGAATTATGCGAGTCGTATTAAAAAACTTCACGTTTTAGTGCGTAGTGTACTTTATCTGCCTTGAAAGTCATTTTGACAATTTTTTTTGACTCGGGTGAGTTACACGCTTGTTTTATAAAGTGTTAGTCACGCATTATAATTTTGGCATCATTTTGTTCGGGATTGTGTTTAACTGCTCATATACAGCTAATTGATCATATGTTTGTATGGGAAATGTGCTCATAACTATATTAATTTTTTTTTTAAAAAGTTCAAACGTGGATGTGTTGCTTTAAATCAGGTCAGCGTCTAATGAGTGTGAACTTAACCTAAGACATGATACACAGTATCCTTCTATATAATGCTATTAGGAACTTAAATCAGGTCAGCGTCTAATGAGTGTGAACCTAATCTAAGCCATGATACACGGTATCCTTCTTTATAATGCAATTAGGAACTTAAATCAGGTCAGCGTCTTATGAGTGTGAACTTAACCTAAGACATGATACACAGTATCCTTCTATATAATGCAATTAGGAACTTAAATCAGGTCAGCGTCTAATGAGTGTGAACCTAACCTAAGACATGATACACAGTATCCTTCTATATAATGCAATTAGGAACTTAAATCAGGTCAGCGTCTTATGAGTGTGAACTTAACCTAAGACATGATACACAGTATCCTTCTATATAATGCAATTAGGAACTTAAATCAGGTCAGCGTCTAATGAGTGTGAACCTTACTTAAGACATGATACATGGTATCCTTCTATAAAATGCAATTAGGAACTTAAATCAGGTCAGCGTCTTATGAGTGTGAACTTAACCTAAGACATGATACACAGTATCCTTCTATATAATGCAATAAGGAACTTAAATCAGGTCAATGTCTAATGAGTGTGAACCTAATCTAAGCCATGATACACAGTATCCTTCTATATAATGCAATTAGGAACTTAAATCAGGTCAGCGCCTAATGAGTGTGAACTTAACCTAAGACATGAAACACAGTATCCTTCTATATAATGCAATTAGGAACTAAAATCAGGTCAGCGTCTATGAAGAATCTTATCTTAATTAATCTTAGTTTCTATTGTGCACAGCTCTTGTAAATGGTTAAAGGCATCTTGACAAAATAACTAAATGTACAGCAACTTGTCAACAACAGTTTGCCCCTTTAATATACACAACACCTTTAAAAACGCATGTTTTTGAATATTGAATATTTTTTATCCCAGATATGCTAATACTTTTATCAGGTCATATAAAATCAAATAATTTGTCAAGTGTGTGTTATAAATTGATAAAATTGTTGGAATGAAATTGTAAAAAAAGTTTTGTGTTGTCGTATCGAGATTTGATACACTATCCATACCTGCGTTTCTAAAGCCGTTACGTTTATATTAAATTCCACGACGGTCGCTCTTACATTGAGAAAATTAACGTTTATTATTTAAAATTCGATTACTATCAAATATTAAAAAAAAATAAGTCAAACTATAACTTTGCAGTTTAGTCCATCAGGAATAATAGTGTACATTGCAGATATGATCACTTATCATATGAATATGGGTTAACGCCATTTTCAACCCATATCAGGTTTGGTTATATATGTAACAGACATTTGTGAAAAAAATTTGAGTTTTCCCCCGGTAAGTTTAATGTTGCCGGGCTTCACAAATTTCAAACTAACCAAATTTTTTTTATCACCCGATAAAAACTCAAAACTGATTAACCCTTAATTGAGCGTAATAAGTCAAAGGACACGGTTTTTTTAAATAAAGAATGAAAAATTCATAAGTGTATATTAATAATTGAGTGACAATATACAGCGTACATTTGTAATCTAAATGGAAATCAGTGACTATGACTAAACTAATTATAACATGCCAATGGTAAAATGGCGTTTAGCATATAAATCGTACAAGAGTTTTTGCAACACTACCTATTCTAATTTTTATTTTAACTTTTTTTATTTCCTTTGGTTAGGTTTATACATCAAACACATATAATAAGAAAATTAAAAAAAAAACACATTAGGCGTTGCCTGTTAACGCCTGTAATTGGATACAGCTATCCAAAACATAACAATTGTGCGACATGGTAGATCTTCGTTGATTTCATCGAGATGAATTGTATTACAGGGTGGTGAATTGGTTGCGTGTCAAGTCTGTTTACAAAATAACCATATAACCACATAACATTTAGCTTCAAGAATGAATGCAACACAAGTGATTTCATCGAATTAAATAATATTACACTGTGCTCAAAAGGGCGGTTATCAACTTCAGTGTCATCATTCTATACTGCAATCCTATATCACAGTGTCATATATGTAAATAAAGTAATACAGATTAGTCAATGATACATGCTATTGTGTAATATGTTAATTTTCAGCAATAACAGGAGCAAAATAATGACAAAATACAATATATCAAGATGTTAAAATAGTGTTCGCATATTAAAAATATTTAGACAATTCACTATAAAAATCAAAAAAGTAATTTTCCGTATCAGTTAGAGTTTCATAAATTGTTAATGATATATCCATTTTGTATAAATGAAAGTATAAACCTGTACAAAATGTGTATCATTTAAATGGTTCGGCTTGGCAGAAAGGTGCATAATATTTACTGAATAGGGTAATATGACACATGTATGCAGACAGGCCCAAGTGCCATGCAGACCGATGTCATTGAACATATACCAGAAGGAGCAGTCTGCCAGGTAACCTGGTGTCCGAATAATATTTACTGAATAGGGTAATATGACACATGTATGCAGACAGGCCCAAGTGCCATGCAGACCGGTGTCATTGAACATATACCAGAAGGAGCAGTCTGCCAGGTAACCTGGTGTCTGAATAATATTTACTGAATAGGGAAATATGACGCCGGTATGCAGACAGGCCCTAGTGCCATGCAGACCGGTGTCATTGAACATATACCAGAAGGAGCAGTCTGCTAGGTAACCTGGTGTCCGAATAATATTTACTGAATAGGGTAATATGACACATGCATGCAGACAGGCCCAAGTGCCATGCAGACCGGTGTCATTGAACATATACCAGAAGAAGCAGTCTGCCAGGTAACCTGGTGTCAAAATAATATTTACTGAATAGGGTAATATGACACATGTATGCAGACAGGCCCAAGTACCATGCAGACTGGTGTCATTGAACATATACCAGAAGGAGCAGTATGCTAGGTAACCTGGTGTCCGTATAATATTTACTGAATAGGGTAATATGACACATGTATGCAGACAGGCCCAAGTGCCATGCAGACTGGTGTCATTGAATATAAACCAAAAGGAGCAGTCTGCCAGGTAACCTGGTGTCCGAATAATATTTACTGAATAGGGTAATATGACACATGTATGTAGACAGGCCCAAGTGCCATGCAGACTGATGTCATTGAACATATACCAGAAGGAGCAGTTCGCCTGGTAACCTGGTGTCCGAATAATATTTACTGAATAGGGTAATATGACACATGTATGCAGATAGGCCCAAGTACTATGCAGACCGGTGTCATTGAACATATACCAGAAGGAGCAGTCTGCTAGGTAACCTGGTGTCCGAATAATATTTACTGAATAGGGTAATATGACACATGTATGCAGACAGGCCCTAGTGCCATGCAGACCGGTGTCATTGAACATATACCAGAAGGAGCAGTCTTCCAGGTAACCTGGTGTCCGAATAATATTTACTGAATAGGGTAATATGACACATGTATGCAGACAGGCCCAAGTGCCATGCAGACCGGTGTCATTGAACATAAACTAGATGGAGCTGTCTGCCAGGTAACCTGGTGTCAGAATAATATTTACTGAATAGAGTAATATGACACATGTATGCAGACAGGCCCAAGTGCCATACAGACCAGTGTCATTGAACATATACCAGAAGGAGCAGTCTGCCAGGTAACCCGGTGTCAGAATAATATTTACTGAATAATGTAATATGACACGTGTATGCAGACAGGTCCAAATGCCATGCAGACCGGTGTCATTGAACATATACCAGAAGGAGCAGTCTGCTAGGTAACCTGGTGTCAGAATAATATTTACTGAATAGGGTAATATGACACATGTATGCAGACAGGCCCAAGTGCCATGCAGACTGGTGTTATTAAACATATACCAGAATGAGCAGTCTGCCAGGTAACCTGGTGTCAGAATAATATTTACTGAATAGGGTAATATGACACATGTATGCAGACAGGCACAAATGCCATACAGACCGGTGTCATTGAACATATACCAGAAGGAGCAGTCTGCCAGGTAACCTGGCGTCCGAATAATATTTACTGAATAGTGTAATATGACACATGTATTCAGACAGGCCCAAGTGCCATGCAGACCGGTGTCATTGAACATATACCAGAAGGAGCAGTCTGCCAGGTAACCTGGTGTCAGAATAATATTTACTGAATAGGGTAGAACACAACACAGTGAATTTCTGGAAAAACTCTTTTTTCATCTTTTGTTATTTTTATTGACAAAGTATCGCAGTTTGAAGAGCACGACTGTGCGATCACAAAAAGTTAACCAAAGCATTATAAGTTGCCGACCCCCAAATTGCATGCTTTCCCACTGGAAAGTCGTTTCTTCCAAGTTGAAAAGATAAATTTCCAATTGGAATTTCTAATTTCCAAATAGGAATCGGAAATCTATTTTTAGAACTTGCCAATGACAACCGAGGTTTTTTTCCAATTGGAGGGTTCCAATATTGATATCGGTGTTATTTAATTGGAAAGTGCCGGTGTCAACGTTATATTCACACGCACTACAGAAAGCCCACGCTTTATTGGTGTACAATAATGCTTTTTTTATCTGGTGTTACTTTAAGTTATGTATTGATATTTAAATGATTTGTTTCATAATAAACAAACTTTAAATTGGTAAAGGTTAGAGGAAATAGTTCGTCCAATAAAATGTTTAAAATCACATTAAAAAAACAAACAATATTGACAAAATATGTGGTTTTATACTCCATGCGTTCTTTTTTTGAAACCATAATTCTCTAAAGATACTCAAGAAAGAAACAAGAAAACCTGGCAAAACTCATTTGATATAATACATTTTCAATCGGTCATATTGTCAAAGTTACCAATAAATTAAGTTTTATTAGAAAATAAATCATCCACAATTTACTAATTTCCGAGCAATGTATGTTTTTCGGCATCAAATGGTTCTTTTCAAAACCTTAATTCAAGAAAGATATCAAAGATACCAATATGAATTCTTCACAATAACCATGTGGTAGACTATATTTTCAATCGTTGATACTTATAAAGTTATCTTAATCAGCTTAAATTGATAAAAATTTAATGTTCTTCCAAAATGGTGTTACACTAAATA
Source organism: Panopea generosa (assembly GCA_029582155.1). Classification (NCBI taxonomy): domain Eukaryota; kingdom Metazoa; phylum Mollusca; class Bivalvia; order Adapedonta; family Hiatellidae; genus Panopea; species Panopea generosa. The sequence continues at coordinate 18,432,442 of CM055907.1, forward strand.
GCGAATAGGACTTTTTTTAAGAAAAGGACAGAAAAGGAGATTTCTTTAAGAACAGGAGTGATTAAATCAACATTTCTATATTAAATTGCATATATTTGTTATTTTATTGAAAAGAACATTAAATAAATCGTACAAGCGTATTTTTAGAAAATTTCATTGACAAATTAATGTTTTATTACCAAAATGAAATCGTCCATATATAGAAATAGGGAACTGGTTTTAAGAAAAGGACTGAAAATATCATCAAACAAAGTTAAATTGTGACCTTGACCGTTGAAGTGGGATTCTGGGTGTAATGCGCGACACATAATCATATTATGTTGATAATTTGTAGCTAGTATTAACAAAATCCATCTATGCATGACAAAATTACAGTCCAAACACGAAATCTCAAACAGACTGAAAGTGTTGTCAAACAAAATCAAAGTGTGACCTTGACCTTTGAGGTAAGGGTATAGGTCTAACTCGCGACACGTCGTCATGTTATGTTGATCATTTGTGGCAATTATCAATAAAATCCATTTATGCATGACAAAGTTACTGGCCGGACACGAAATATTACACAGACTCAAAGTGTTGTCAAACAAACTCAAATTGTGACCTTGACCTTTGCGAACAGGTGTTGGTCTTACTCGCGACACGTCGTCATGTTATGTTGATCATTTGTAGCAAGTATTATTCAAATTTATCTATGCATGACAAAGTTACAGGCCGGACACGAAATTTCACACAGACACAAAGTTTTGTCAAACAAACTCAAATTGTGACCTTGACCATTGAGATACGAGAGTGGATCTTACTCGCGACACGTCGTCATGTTATGTTGATCATTTGCAAGTATCAACAAAATCTATCCATGCATGACAAAGTTACAGGCCGGACACGAAATACTTGACGGTAGGACGGACGCTGCGATTACTTTATGCCACCCCAAAAATGTTTTTGGGGGCATAAAAATGCAAAACGAATTTAGTTACCTGCCTACCAATATGAAAAACACTAGTTCAAAACTCAGCAAAAATACATTTTTTATTACTCTCGACACCTGGATTGATAGTTGGGCACACTGCTGACTGAGCTCAGCAAAAAATTAATTGATTCAGTACTTAGCATCCTTTTTATGCTATCGAGGGCTAACAGACAATCGATTAACGTAACCCCTCTTGCCTCCTGACAGGTTAATAAGTACTCAAGTACACCACGTTTCTGCAACTGATATCTTTCCCACTAGAATCAGCGTTAAGAGACGAATGATAATGGAACGCAATGTCGTATATCAATCATGGAGACTTTACTAGGTTTGGATTTTAACTCTCGACACCTGGATTGATAGTCAGACGCAATGCCGACTGAACTAATCTCATTCGATCCAAGATCCTCCATTTAAAGATAAAAAATCACATTAACTATGATTATTACCGCTGATGCTACTTCAAATTATTCTATTACTGCTGGGTCAGGCCCGGTAAGCTCAGTCGGAAACCCGTCTGACTATATGTCCAGGAGTCGTGAGTTTGAATGCCCGCCTATCCAGCAACAGTCTCTCTGATGATTTATATACATCATTACAGCTCATTGTCATTTGTCGGTCAATACTGAGTGAAGTGGTACAGTCAGAACTATGTTACTCAGAACTACTGCTACTACTACTACTACTACTACTACTACTACTAATACAGACCCTAAACTGCTCAAGTACCCAATAATTGCACTCCGTTTGCTCTCAGTTTGCACTCCGTTCGCGCTCCGTGCCCGTGCACTCGATTAAACGCGGTTAATTTAATGCACTCACAAACGCAAGTATTCGCTCACGAGCGCTGTATAACTGAGTGCTCTATTTAATACTCCTCTTAGAGTTCGCTTCGTTCAGCGTTCACTCAACGTTCAGTTCGCTCAGTTCGGTTTCCGGCCCATAACCAATCGCAACATCTTAACTCTTTAAAATGATTCTATATTGACTTTTTAAATTAATCTGTTCCAATGGAGTAATAAAATGTATCCATGGGATTTAATCAACGTAAATTAATTCATAATCCGATTGTTTGTCTTCATATTATGTCACCCGCTGGGCGAAAGGTTGAACTAGTATCGATAGTAGGCATGTTTAACGGAAGTGTCAATGTTTTGATATGTGATCAGTGGTCTGGGTGATCAAAGAATATCGCACGTTATACCGGCTTCTGTTATCAAGACCGACATGTGTTTGCGTCAGTATCTTCTTTGATATACCATAAGCCGTTTGTTACAGGAAAGCAATAAAGTTTGTCCACAAAATTTACATAATTTTTTATACATCATCAACATAAACTAAATATATTGTTATTAATAATTAAATTTAATTAATAATTCCATACTGTTGATACCTCGTTGGTCTTATAATAATCCATAAATCTGCTCAGTGTAAGCAGTGACTTAACAACATGTGGATATATCACTGGTTTTGTTAATGTTCAAACTAAAATAAGCTTTATAATCAATAATATGCACTGCATGGGTGATGAAAAAATTATTATGATCCGTGCAATGCAATTCGACATTATTATACATGAAATTTGAAAAATAATAATCTTGTAGTGTTTTTCTCGATTTGGGTCCTAATGTGGCTTCACTAAGCTTAAAAAAGATATTCTGATATTTTAAGTTTTTATAATTATTTTCGTTATCATTATGTATATACATATACTTGCAATGAACTTTTTCAGTGGGTTTCTCAAATTATTCTTTTACTGATAGTATGCTTTATGTTAATATATTATTTAAAATGACAAACAATATCAAACTTGTTTGAAACTACACCCACTGTGCTATACCGCTAATTATATGACACGCAGCAACACACCCATGGTGTTAATTACGTTATGTCACTTGCCAGTGAGAGCCGTGTCAATTAAGTTATATGCTAAAGCGGTGACTTATCTGTCTATTGACCACGGAAGATATGTATGATTTCATTTTGATAGTAATTCGTGCCAGATGGATGAATCTTAATGAGCCAACATTATGTGATTGAATAGAAAAGATAAAAAAGAAAAACTGCCAGCCAATTAACAACAAATAAAAAATCATTTAAGATATTGGTTATTCGAAGTTTCAGAATGCTTTAGTATGTAAATAGCATGATGTTATATCATTAAATTAACGAACCCAAAACCCCACACCAGTTCTGAATGAATGGTAGAAAGTGTGGCATACACATATTAAGGGATGTGTATTCAGGGCTTTCATTTTATCACTGCTGCCATAGCGATTTCGTATAAAAAACAGATCAGAATTGTTAATTTACAAAATAAAACAATCCTACAATTTTAAAACTAATAAAAATTAAAGGCATGTCTCTAAATAATTCCTTGTAAAAATGTAGTATTTTATTTGTATTATTTTTTACTTTCATTATTTGTTTTATTTTTTTAAATATTATTATCATTGGAGCTATTATTATAATATATATATTGGCTTATTGATTTGTCACAGCTTTTATATTGGATACGTGCGTACGTGCATCTGGTCAGTCGTTCACAATTAATATAACAATTTAATTACTATTATGAAGGCAGAGTTGCATGGCAATCATCAAAACAGATACCCATGGTGAGAACCACATGTGTCTTAATAAATAGTTACTTGGTGATTTATCGGTCCATTGATCACGAAGAACCCTGCCGGTGTGTAATTTTCATTTTGACAGTATTACCATTGACCAATTACAAATGTTTATGTTGTTGTTTGCCGACGATACAGTACTATTTTCATATTCAAAAGAGGGATTACAGAGAATGCTCACAAAATTATTTTATTATTGTGACAAGTGGGGTGCAACTGTAAATATAGCGAAAACTGTTGTTATGGTTTGTAAAAAAGGAAATAGACAAGAAAATTTTGAAGTATTCTATAATAATAATAAGCTAAAAAATGTAAACAAATTTACCTATTTAGGAGTTACCTTATCATCTAATGGTAGTTGTTACCAATCGCAAAAAGCATTGTCTGAACAAGCCTCAAGAGCACTATACTCATTAAATTCATTATATGATATTGTTTCACTAGAAATAGGAGACAAAATTAAAGTATTTGATTCCATGATTTTGCCAATTTTGAATTATGGATCGGAAGTATGGGGGTTCCATAAATCACCAGATGTTGAACGCATACATTTAAAATTTATGAAGCAATTGTTAAATGTAAGACAGCAAACGGCGAATGCTTCGATATATGGCGAGCTGGGTTGTGTTCCATTATATATTATAAGAAAGGTCAGAATAGTGAAATACTGGCACAAAATTATCAAAAATCTTGACTCCCTGGTACACAAAGTATTTAATTTACAGGATGAAAATGGTAATCATATAAACAGTTTTGCTAAAAATGTCAATCAACTGTTAGATTCATTAGGATTCTCATTTATTTGGAATTCTAATAACGTTACAAATGTACAACTAAATAACATTGTTCAATGTATTTATGATCAGTATTTACAGCAGTGGTTTGCTGACCTTAGAACGTCACCTCAACTTGAGACATATCAGATTATAAAGAGCAATTTCGTTTATGAAACTTATCTTTCAAGTGTTTAAAACAATAAATACAGAACTGCTTTAACCAGGCTTAGATGTTCTGCACACAATTTAATGATTGAGGAAGGAAGATAGAGAAACATTGAAAGCAACACAAGATTATGTACTAAGTGCAATATGAACTCGGTTGAAACAGAATACCATTTTGTATTAGTATGTCCATTTTATCGTGAACTAAGAATAAAAAACTTACCTAGATATTTTTGCCACTGGCCATCGATGACAAAATTTAAAAATCTGATGAATACGAAACATAAACAATTATTGAACAAAGTAGCAAAGTTTGTGTTTTTTGCTACAGAACAAAGGGGATGATAAAATATTAGCTGACACATGGACAGTAATGTACTTGTTAACAGTTATGTGATTAAATGTGATACGTATATAACAATCTGATAATATTGTAAATAACTTATTAACAATGCATATGTGTGCGCGTCTGGTTTCCTATTATGTAAATAACTAAATACCATAAAGAAAGTCTAAATTGCATGTTACAACACTGTGTAAAAACAGTTAGCAGAAATGTTCCGAGTATGAAAAGGTCAATTATTGCTGAGAAATCACATATTATTATCTTGTTGTCACAAGGTAAATCATACTATCCATAGATTAAAGTGTCATTTATTAATAATATGCTGCAGTTAATATAGTTACTTTTCGCAATGCGCTGAATAAAAATCATGGCATGTCAGACGATTCTTCGACTGTAAACAAGTAAATAACAGCCGATATCCCGTTGTCATCATTCATGCGTTGTATATTTCAGCAGCAATAACTACGAATGTTACTCTTACCAATACTGCTGGCAAACAACATTGATAAGACTTAAAAAATTCGATTATTATGTGACACTTTTTCACCCAATATAGGTGTAACCCCACCATTGATTTTTGTTCTTTATTCTATAGTAAATAATAAAAGTTTGAAGGCTTGTCATTCATAGAGGGTCCCAAATGAAAGAAGTGAAACCTACATTTTACTGTTTGTCAGCCTCTGCACTATCAAAATATGATGAGAAAAGTAGGGGTCATGTGTCATATAAGAGATTTTTTTTCTGCTCAGTGTGTACACTGGTGACAAAATGAAAGTAGACTTCCAAAATCATGAATTCATACCCCAATTTCCAAGCATCATTTTTTTTTCTAAATTCACAATTCAAACATGACAATGCTATCAAAATGTTCAAAATACATCAATAATGCCATTCAAATAAAAAATGAGCATTAAAATAAGGAAAATGCATTTTTAAAGAAGAAGAATTGAGGATTATTTATAACCGCCATTATGCGACTACCCCACGGAAGCACTTCCTTTTTGCAATGGTGGCACTATGCCTATAAGGAAACTCTTTTTTATTTAATTTCATAATTACCTCATTTTTACTAAGTACTACCAATTTGAAGTAATACTGCCAAGTTGCAGGCATTAAATACTGAAACTTTTGTCAAAATACCACTTTTTACATGATCATTACATACAGGCGCGAGATGTTGACCGACATGCAATTTTGTTGTGTTTGACTAATTTTACCAAAAAAAAATTTTTTCTTACCTAATTCCATTAAAATTTTTACACCAAAATAGTCTCATGATACACTGAAGACATTATCTTACCAAAATACATTATTCAATACAATGTACATGCTAAAGATTGCACATTTAAATCATCCAAAATAAAAAATCTTCAAAATTTTGTGATTTTTCATGAAATTTCAATGTAAATATGCACATATATGCTTTATTTGAGGCATACACTTGCCAAAATGTGTTTTTTTATGAAGCAAATGTCTCCAATTTGTCATTTAATACTATGAGAGTGTAAAAAAGAGGTTATTTTACCTACAGTTAACATTTTGGAAAATCACCCCCATTTCACTCAAGCCTCTCTTATAGGTGTAACCCCACCATTGATTTTTATTCTTTATTCTATAGTAAATAATAAAAGTTTGAAGGCTTGTCATTCATAGAGGGTCCCAAATGAAAGAAGTGAAACCTACATTTTACTGTTTGTCAACCTCTGCACTATCAAAATATGATGAGAAAAGTAGGGGTCATGTGTCATATAAGAGATTTTTTTTCTGCTCAGTGTGTACAATGGTGACAAAATGAAAGTAGACTTCCAAAATCATGAATTCATACCCCAATTTCCAAGCATCATTTTTTTTTCTAAATTCACAATTCAAACATGACAATGCTATCAAAATGTTCAAAATACATCAATAATGCCATTCAAATAAAAAAATGAGCATTAAAATAAGGAAAATGCATTTTTAAAGAAGAAGAATTGAGGATTATTTATAACCGCCATTATGCGACTACCCCACGGAAGCACTTCCTTTTTGCAATGGTGGCACTATGCCTATAGAACATCTTAGAATTCTGCAAGCATCTAATGGATATGGACTTCCGGTGATTAGGTATAATAATCGCCCTACAAAAATTATTATTGATTATTATCATCGTCATAATAAATTTGTCGTACTTTTTTCAATATTGATTGTAAGATATGAATTAGATTTTCTTTATAGAAATGTTTATATAAAGTAGTCTACTTATAAATACTGTAACAATTGTTATATCATGATTTTCCACAAAGTATTGTGTGGGGTGCGAGGTAGCTGTGTGCGTGAAGTGTGTGGTGTGCGAGGTAGCTGTGTGCGTGAAGTGTGTGGTGTGGGTGTGTGAGTTTATGGCTTTGTTGTTATATTCATTATTGTATTATCATGATAGCCATACATATGGCGATGAACATGTATATGTTTTTGCTAATACAATTTTGACTTGACTTGACTTGATTATAATTTGTGTCAGATGAATGAATCTTTATTTAACCCACGGCATGTGATTGGATAAGAAATATATAGTTAAAATCAATACTAAAATATGCAGATTTTTTATAATATTATTATTATTATCATCATTATTATTAATATCTATTATATATTTTATTATTATTTATTACTATTATTACTAATATTATTGTTATAATTGCTATATTACTTTATTATTATATTATTATTATATTATTATCTGAGTATTTTTTCTTCTTTATTATTGTTATTATTATTATTGTTGTTGTCATTTCTTACTTGTTGCCCCTTTCACAGCTTTTATAATGGCTTAATTGTTACGTGCACGTGATCAGGCGTATCGATTTTGTAGGAAATCGGGAAAACAATATATTTACTATTTTATAGGCAGTGAATACATGTTCTTTTTTGTTTATTTAAACCTTCCTCGTGATCAAAAGCTGTTCTTTAGTCAATATAAAATCACAACCTCAAAAAGGTCACCTAGAAATTTACGTTTACTAGTTTTTATTTCCTTTGTCTAATGTGTTATTTCGGTCTGTCGTGTTAATTTGGCATACATACATTTATTTTACATTAATTTAATTTAGCTTGATTGTGAAGTAAGCTCGGAGCTTATGCATATCGTTCTCGAGTGCATTCCCTTATTAGATCTGGTACTGAATTGTGTTTCGAGAGGTCGGGTAGAGCCTGGGTCAAACTCGCGACCTCTGCCGTCTGAAGCCAGCACCCTATCCGCTGTACTACTGACCCACTTTATATTTTAGAATACAATTAATTTATTACTATTATTTTAATGAGATGTGCACGAGTATAATGTTTCCACTTTAACTGCAATATAACAGTTTTACGTAGATTTGTTCACAACTAAGCACAAACTCAGTGTAACTATGTTTGGGGAAAATATAAAACTAAAGTCCAAAATAAATTGAAAATTGGTAAATTTTATTTTGCCGAAATACCCAAACAAATAGAATCATAATTATATAATTTTCTGCATATCTATGTTTTGTTTGATTCACGCATGCTTTGATAATTTTGTATTTGGAACAGTATACGCTTAAATCGAAATAAAGTACATGTATTGTATGTTCAATAACTAATTTATATCGAAATAACATGGCAAATAGTGAATTCATATTACATCGTTTCGAATTGTTATTTACACAATATATATAATTATTTATATTTTTGTTGCGCAAATCAAATCATGCTTAAACATGCAACTAAATTAGCCTTGAAACCGTAGATAACCATTGATGTGTCGTCTGTTGTATAATAGGTATTTTACACATTATTGTATTGATCAGCTAAATATTGATATTTATGTTATAATTGATAAATTGTTGACCAAAATAAGTTTTATCATGCGTTTTACAATAAAACATTTATATAAACTACATGGTTTGTATTTATGTGAAAGAAAATTTCTTTTTTATCTCTATTTTAAGTATCGACTTTATGATCAAATAATGAAAAAAGAGTGTATCCGAATGAACGAGTGCACTCAGTAGCGAACGAATAGTTCTGTTATCAGTTATCTTACTGTGTTAAGCGTATACTGCATATACTGCGCATCTGAGTGCACTCAGCGTATCTTAGTGCATTCAGCGTGTCTGAGTGCACTCGATATATTTCATCAGTTCAGGAGTGCGTTTATTATTCAAAATCCAGCGTTTGCTAATGATCCAGGTCCGCTCCGTCAGGGCTCAATCTGCGCTCAGTTCGCGCTCCGTCTGCGCTACGCTCGCGCTCCGCTTACGCTCTGAGTGTACTCCGTTTGCGTGCAATTGGGGTACTTGAGCGGTTTAGGGTCTGTACCACCCAACCAATACTACTACTATTACTCCTTTTACTACTACCATCAACCCGACTACTAATACTACAACTTATACCACCACAACTACTACTTCTACTGCTGCTGCTGCTTATACTACTACTACTACTACTACTACTACTACTACTACAACTATCACCACTACTGATTCTACTACTATTACTACTGCTACAACTGCTACTACTACTACTGCTTCTACTACTACTACTACTACTACTTCTACTACTACAACTACTACTACTACTGCTACTTCTACTAGTACTACTTCTGATACTACTACTACTACTGCTACTACTACTACTTCTACTAGTACTACTACTACTACTACTACTACTACTACTACTACTACTACTACTACTACCACTGCTGATATAACTACTTCTTCTACTACTACTACTACTTCTATTACTACTACTACTACAACCACCACCACCACTACTACTACTACTACTACTACTACTACTACTACTACTACTACTTCTACTACTACTACTACTACTACTACTTCTACTACTACTACAACTACAACTACTACTACCACAACTAACTTCTACTACTACTACAACTACAACTACTACTACCACAACTACTGATACTAATATTATTACTACTACTACTACCACAACAACCACTACTGATACTTCTACTATTACTACTACTGCCACTACTGATACTAGTGCTGCTGCTGCTGCTGCTGCTGCAACTTCACTACTGCTACTACTACTACTACTACTACTACTATTACTACTACACTCACCAATATCACCACCATCACTACTACTACTTCTAATACTATCTCCACCACTACTTCTGCTACTATTACTACAACCACCACCATTAAAACTTCTACTATTACTACTACTTCTACTACTAACCGCACTACCACTACTACTACTTCTACTATAACTACTACTACCAACACCGCCACTACTCATACTACCACCACCACTACCACCACCACTACTTCTATTACCACATCCACCACTACTACTACTATTATTACTAACACTACTACAACTACTACTACTACTACTACTACTACTTATATTACTACTACTACTACTACTACTACTACTACAACTACTACTACTACTACTACTAATACTACTACTACTAATAATACTACTACTACTAATACCACCCAACCAATACTACTACTTTTACTCCTTTTACTACTACCATCACCCCTACTAATAATACTACAACTTATTCCACCACAACTACTACTTCTACTACTACTACTACTGCTGCTGCTGCTAATACTACTACTAATACTACTACTACTACTGCTACTACTACTACAACTACCACCACTACTGATTCTACTACTATTACTTCTACTACTACTTCTACTACTACTTCTACTACTTCTACTTCTACTACTACTACTACTACTACTACTACTACTACTACTACTATTACTTCTACTAGTTCTACTTCTACTACTACTACTACTGCTACTACTACTACTACTACTACTACTACTACTACTACCACTACTGATATTACTTCTTCTTCAACTACTACTACTACTACTTCTATTACTACTACTACTACTACTACTATTACTACTACAACCACCACTACTGATACTACTACTACTACTACTACTACTTCTACTACTACTACTACTACTACTACTACTACTACTACTACTACTACAACTACTACTACCAAAACTTCTGATACTTATATTATTACTACTACTACTACCACAACAACCACTACTGATACTACTACTATTACTTCTACTGCCACTACTGCTACTACTGCTGCTGCTGCTGCAACTTCACTACTGCTACTCATACTACTACTACTAATACTACTACTACTACTACTACTACTACTACTACTACTACTACTACTACTACACTTACCAATAACACCACCATCACTACTACTACTTCTAATACTATCACCACCACTACTTCTACTACTATTACTACAACCACCACCATTAAAACTACTACTATTTCTACTACTACTATGACTACTGCTGCTACAGCTGCTAATAATAATACAACTTCTACTACTACTACTACTACTACTACTACTACTACTACTACTACTATGACTACTACTACTACTACTACTACTAATACTACTACTACTACTACTATTATTACTACTACTACTACTACTACCACTACTACTGATACTACTACTATTACTACTACCACTACTCCTCCTCCTCCTCCTCCTCCTTCTCCTCCTCCTCCTCCTACTACTACTACAACTACTATTATACTATTTTTACTACTACTACAACTACTGATACCACCACCACCTCCACCACTACTACCACAACTACCACTTCTACTACTATCACCACTTTCATCACTACTACTACTACTACTACATCTATTCCCACCACTGCTACTACAACTACTACTATTATCACCACCACTACTGATACTACTACTATAACCACCACCACAACCACCACCAACATTACTCCTACTACTACTACTACTACTACTTCTACTGCCACCACTTCTACTACTAATACTACTACTACTACTACTACTACTACTACAAACAACCACCACTTCTACTACTACTACTTATACTACCACCACTTCTACTGCTACTATTACCACCACCACCACCAATATCACCACCATCATCACTACTTCTTCTACTACTACAACCACTACCTACACTACCACTCCCACTACTACTACTACTACTACCACTACCACCACCACCACCATTACCACCAGCACTACTACTACAACTAATAATAATTCTACTGCTACTACTACTACTACTACTTCTGCCATCGCTACTATTACTACTACTACTTCTATTACTACTACTACTACTACTACTACTACCATAACCATATCACCACCGTCATTACTACTACTACTACTTCTAATACTACTACTACTACTACTTCTACTACTATTACTACTACTACTACTACCATCACCACCACCACCACCACCACCACCACTACTACTACTTCTACTACTACTACTACTACTACTACTACTACTACTACTACTACTACTACTACTACTGCTATTACCACTTCTACAACTACTACCATCACCATCGTAACTACTACTACTATTACTACTACTCCTACTACTACCACCACTACTACTACTAACACCATCACCACCATTACTACTACTAATACCACTAGCACTGCTACTACGACTACTACTACTACTACTACTACTACTACTACTACTACTACTACTACTACTACTACTGCTGCAACTATTACTACAACAACTAGTACTACTACTACTACTACTTTTATTACTACTGTTGTTACTATTACTACGACTACTACTACTGCTGCTGCTGCTAATGATAATGTTACTGCTGCTGCTATTGCTATTTCTGCCACTGAGTACACTACACGCAAGCACAAATATAAATGCTTCTTTTGTGTTTGCTTCTGTCACTCATACTTCTAGATTTAATGCACTTGTATGCACGCATATGCCTTCACGCGCATCCTGCTTATAGAAACGTTCAAACGCACATACGCTCCACTCACACACTGACGGACACACAAACGCACTTACACAAGCACCAACGCTGCACTCACATACAAACGCATACTCACATTCACTCACACACATACACATGCTCCTACTCTACTCGTAAACAAAATAATTGATCTATAAATAGTCTTCCAATTGGACCCTTTACCTTCCCATTGCGAACTTGTGTTTCCAATTGTAATTGACAGCTTGGAAATCGTTATTTCCCAATGGAAACTAATGCCAATTGGAATATAAGAATTCTAATTCGACAGGGTGGTTTTTTACTACTTTAACTCCATTTATCTCAGTATTTTACGAACTTTTTGAGTTGTTAATTACTAAAAGTGTTTGGAAAAAAACTTTCTCCAGAAATTCACTGTGTTGTGTTGTAATATGACACATGTATGCAGACAGGCAAAAGTGCAATGCAGATCGATGTCATTGAACATATACCAGAAGGAGCAGTCTGCCAGCTAACCTGGTGTTAGAATAACATTTACTGAATAGGGTAATAAGACACATGTATGCAGACAGGCAAAAGTGCCATGCAGACCGGTGTCATTGAACATATACCAGAAGGGGCAGTCTGCCAGGTAACCTGGTACCAAAATAACATTTACTGAATAGAGTAATATGACACATGTATGCAGACCGGCACAAGTGCTATGCAGACCGGTGTCATTACACATATTTCAGAAGAAGCAGTCTGTCAGGTAAATTGGTGGCATAATAACATTTACTGGGTGAGGACATATGTAACAGGTATGCTGACAGGCACCAGTGCCATGCAGATCGGTGTCATTCCAAATATATCAGAAGGAACAGTCTGTCAGGTAACCTGGTGTTAGAATAAAATTGACTGGGTGAGGAAATACGTTACATGTATACAGACAGGCACCAGTGCCATGTAGACGGGTATCATTATACATATACCAGAAGGAGCAGTTTGCCAGGTAACCTGGTGTCAGAATAACATTTACTGGTTGAGGTAATATGTTGCATGTATGCAGACAGGCACCAGTGCCATGCAGCCCGGTATCATTATACATATACCAGAAGGAGAAATCTGTCAGGTAACCTCGTGTTAGAATAACATTTACTGGGTGAGGAAATACGTTACATGTATGAAGACAGGCACCAGTGCCATGTAGACAGGTATCATTATACATATACCAGAAGGAGCAGTTTGCCAGGTAACATGATGTAAGAATAAAATTTACTGGATGGGATAATACGTTACATGTATGTAGACAGGCACCAGTGCCATGCAGACAGGTATCATTACACTTAATCCAGAAGGAGCAGACTGCCAGGAAACCTGGTGTCAGAATAACATTTACTTGGCAGGGTAAAACTTTACATGTATGCAGACAGGCACTACTGCCATGCAGACAGGTATCATTGCACATATACAAGAAAAAAACAGTCTGCCAGGTAACCTGGTGACAGAATAACATTTACTGGGTGAGGTTATATTAAACATGTATGCAGACTGGTACCAGTGCCATGCAGACCGGTACCATAACACATTTACAAGAATCAGCAGTCTGCCACGTAACGTGGTGTCAGAATAAGATCGATTGGGTGAGATAATACGTTACATGTATGCAGACTGGTGCCAGTACCATGCAGACAGGTATCATTACACATATACCAGAAGGAGCAGTGTGCCAGGTAACCTGCTGTCAGAATAACATTTACTGGGTGGGGTAATACGTAACATCTATGCAGAAAGGCACTAGTGCCATGCAGACAGGTATCATTGCACATATACAAGAAGCAGCAGTCTGCCAGGTAACCTGGTGTCAGAATAACATTTACTGGGTGAAGTTATATTTAAAATGTATGCAGACTGGTACCAGTACCATGCACACGGGTATCATTACACAAACACAAAGAAGGAGCAGTGTGCCAGGTAACCTGATGTCAGAATAACATTTACTGGGTGGGGTAATACGTTACATGTATGCAGACAGGCACTACTGCCATGCAGACAGGTATCGTCGCACATATACAAGAAGCAGCAGTAAGTCTGCCAGGTAACCTGGTGTTAGAATAACATTGACTCGGTGAGGTTATATTTAACATGTATGCAGACAGGCACCAGTGCCATGCAGACCGTTATCATTAAACATATACCAGAATCAGCAGACTGCCAGGTAAACTGATGTTGGAATATTATTTACTGGTGGGGTAATACGTTACATGTATGCAGGCAGAAACTAGTGCCATGCAGACCGGTATCATTACACATATACGAGAAGGAGCAGTCTGCCAGGTAACATGATGTCAGAATAACATTTACTGGGTGGGGTAATACGTTACATGTATGCAGACAGGCACTACTGCCATGCAGACAGGTATCGTTGCACATATACAAGAAGCAGCAGTCAGCCTGCCAGGTAACCTGGTGTTAGAATAACATTGACTCGGTGAGGTTATATCATTATACATATACCAGATGGAGCAGTCCGCCAGGTAACGTGGTGTTAGAATAATGATTACTGGGTGGGGTAATACGTTACATGTATGCAGACAAACACCAGTGCTATGAAGACCGATATCATTACACATATACCAGAAGTAGCAGTCTGCCAGGTAACCTGGTTTCAGGGTAACATTTACTGGATAGGGTAATACGTTACATGTATGCAAACAGACACATGTACCATGCACACCAGTATGAATACACATATACCAGAATGAGCAGTCTGCCAGGTAACCTGGTGTTAAAATAATATTTACTCGGTGTGGTTATACTTTACATGTATGCAGACAGGCACCAGTGCCATGCAGACAGGTATCATTATACATATACCAGAAGGAGCAGTCCGCCAGGTAACGTGGTGTTGGAATATTATTTACTGGTGGGGTAATACGTTACATGTATGCAGACAGGAACAAGTGCCATGCAGACCGGTATCATTACACATATACGAGAAGGAGATGTCTGCTAGGTAACATGGTGTCAGAATAATATTTACTCGGTGTGGTAATACTTCACATGTATGCAGACAGGCACCAGTGCCATGCAGACAGGTATCATTACACATATACCAGAAGGAGCAGTCCGCCAGGTAACGTGGTGTCAGAATAATGATTACTGGGTGGGGTAATACGTTACATGTATGCGGACTGGTAACAGTGCCATGCAAACCAGTGTCATTATACGATACACCTGAAGGAGCAGTCTGCTAGGTAACATGGTGTCAGAATAACATTTACTGGGTGAGATATACGTTACATGTATACAGACAGGTACCAGTTCCATGCAGACCAGTGTCACTGCACATATACCAAACGGAGCAGTCTGCAAGGTAACCTGATGTTGGAATAACATTAACTCTGTTGGGTAATACGTTACATCTATGCAGACAGGCCATAGTGCCATGCAGACCGATATCATTACACACATACCAGAAGGAGCAGTCTGCCAGGTAACATGGTGTCAGTATAACTTGACTGGATGTGGGTAATACACTACATGTATGCAGTCAGGTACCAGTGCGATGTAGACAGGTATCATTACACATATACCAGAAGGAGAAGTTTGCCACGTAACCTGGTGTCAGAATAACGTTTACTGTGTGAGATATACGTTACATGTATGCAGACAGGCACTAGTGCCATGCAGACCGGTGTCACTGCACATATACCAAACGGAGCAGTCTGCAAGGTAACCTGATGTTAGAATAACATTGACTCGGTGGGGTAATACGTTACATCTATGTAGACAGGCACTAGTGCCATGCAGACCGATATCATTACACATATACCAGAAGGAGCAGTCTGCCAGGTTACATGGTGTCAGTATAACTTGACTGGATGGGGTAATATTTTACATGTATGCAGACAGGTACCAGTGCAATGTAGACAGGTATCATTACACATATACCAGAAGGAGAAGTTTGCCAGGTAACCTGGTGTCTGAATAACATTTACTTGGTGGAGTAATACGTTACGTGTATGCAGACAGGCACTTGTGCCAAGTAGACCGGTATCATTACACATATACCAGAAGGAGCAGTCGTCCAGTCAACATAGTGTCAGAATAACATTGACTGGATAGGGTAATACTTTACATGTATGCAGTCAGGTACTAGTGCAATGTAGACAGGTATCATTATACATTTATCAGAAGGAGAAGTGTGTCTCGTAACCTGATGTCAGAATAACATTAATTGGGTGGGGTTATACATTACATATATGCAGACAGGCACAAGTGCCATGCAGACCGATATCATTACAAATATACCAGAAGGAGCAGTCTGCCAGGTAACATGGTGTCAGTATAACTTGTCTGGATGGGGGTAATACATTACATGTATGCAGACAGGTACCAGTGCAATGTAGACAGGTATCATTACACATATACCAGAAGGAGCAGATTGCCAGGTAACCTGGTGTCAGAATAACATTTACTGGGTGATGTAATACGTTACATGTATGTAGACAGACACCAGTGTCATGCATAACGGTATCATTGTACCTTATACCAGAAAGAGCAGTCTGCCAGGTAACCTGGTGTCAGAATAACATTTACTGGGTGAGGTAATACGTAACATGTATGCAGAGAGGCACTAGTGCCATGCAGACAGCTACCATTACACATATACCAGAAGGAGCCGTCTGTCATGTAACCTGGTGTCAGAATAACATTAATATAGTGGGGTTATACGTTACATGTATGCAGAAAGACACCAATGCCATGCAGATCAGTTTCATTACTGATATACCAGAATGACCAGCCTGCCAGGTAACCTGGTTTCAGGGTAATATTGACTGTGTGAGGTAATACGTTACATTTATGCAGACATGCACCAGTGCCATGAAGACCGGTATCATTACACATTTACCAGAAGAAGCAGTCTGCCTGGTAACCTGGTGTCAGAATAACATTTAATGGGTGAGGTAATATGTTATCTGTATGCAAACGGGCACCAGTGTCATGCAGAAAAGTATCATTACACATATACCAGAAGGAGCGGTCTGCCAGGTAACATGGTGCCAGAATAACATTTACTGGGTGAGCTAATACGTTACATGTTTGCAGACAGGCTCTAGTGCCATGCAGACCGGTATCATTACACATATACAAGAAGGAGCAGTCTGCCAGGTAACCTGGTGTCAGATTAACTTTTACTGGGTGAGGTAATACGTTTCATGTATGCAGACAGGCACTAATGCCATGCAGACCGGTATCATTACACATATACCAGAAGGAATAGTCTTCCAGGTAACGTGGAGTCAGAATAACATTTACTGGCTTGGGGTAATACGTTACATGTATGCAGACTGGTACCAGTGCAATGCAGACAGGTATCATTATACAATATACCAGAACGAGCAGTCTGTCAGAATAACATTTAATGGGTGGGGTAATATGTCATATGTATGCAAACGGGCACCAGTGTTATGCAGACCGGTATCATTACACATATACCAGAAGGAGCGGTCTGCCCGGTAACATGGTGCCAGAATAACGTTTACTGGGTGAGATAATACGTTACATATGTGCAGACAGGCACTAGTACCATGCAGACAGGTATCATTATACCTTATACCAGAAGGAGCCGTCTGCCCGGTAACCTGGTGTCAGGATAACATTTACTGGTAGGGATAATATGTTACAAGTTTGTATACACGCTCCAGTTACATGCAGATCAGTGTCATTATGCCATATACCAGAAGGAGCAGTCTGACAGTAACCTGGTGTTAGAGTAACATTTACTTGGTGGTCTAATACTCATGTACATGACTTGTACATTTGTGCCATTGTCATGCAGACCGGTGTCATTATACCATTTACCAGAAAGAGCATCTGTCAGATAACCTGGTGTGCGAATAGCATTTGATTGATTGGGAATTGTTACATGCCATTTGGTGCCAATATTATGCTTACTAGATGGTGTATTACGCCATGTAACCCAGCGTCAGTATAATAACTACTACATGGTGTATTAAGTCACGCAACCCTGTGTCAGTAAACTAACTATTAGATGGTGTATTGTGCCATGTAACCATTTATCAGTATAATATTTACTATTAAGTCATGTAACCCGGTGTTAGTATAATAAGTGCAAGATGGAGTATTATGTCATGTAACCTGTGTTAGTATAATAACTATTAGAAGGAGTATTTTCGCATGTAACCCGGTGCCAATATAATATCATGAAGCCCGGTGTTAGTGTAATTATTACTAAATGGTGTATAATGTCATGCAACTCCGTGTCAGTATAACACTTACTAAAGCTGTATAATGTCATGTAACCCAGTATCAGTGTAATAATTACTAGATGGTATATTATGTCATGTAACCCGGTATCAGTGTTATAATTACTAGATGGTGTATTATGTCATGTAACCCGGTGTCAGTGTAATAATTACTAGATGGTGTATTATGTCATGTAACCCGGTGTCAGTGTAATAATTACTAGATGGTGTATTATGTCATGTAACCCGGTGTCAGTGTAATAATTACTAGATGGTGTATTATGTCATGTAACCCGGTGTCAGTGTAATAATTACTAGATGGTGTATTATGTCATGTAACCCGGTGTCAGTGTAATAATTACTAGATGGTGTATTATGTCATGTAACCCGGTGTCAGTGTAATAATTACTAGATGGTGTATTATGTCATGTAACCCGGTGTCAGTGTAATAATTAATAGATGGTGTATTATGTCAGGTAACCCGGTGTCAGTGTAATAATTTCTAGATGGTATATTATGTCATGTAACCCGGTGTCAGTGTAATAATTACTATATGGTGTATTATGTCATGCAAACCCGTGTTAGTATCATAATTACTAGATGCTGTACTATGTCATGTAACCCCGTGTCTGTTTTATAATTACTAGATGGTGTATTATGTCATGTAACCTGGTGTTATTGTAATAATAACTAGATAGTGTGTAATGTCATGTTACCTGATGTCAGTGTAATAATTACTATATGGTGTATTATGTCATGCAAACCCGTGTTAGTATCATAATTACTAGATGCTGTACTATGTCATGTAACCCCGTGTCTGTATTATAATTACTAGATGGTGTATTATGTCATGTAACCTGGTGTTATTGTAATAATAACTAGATAGTGTGTAATGTCATGTTACCTGATGTCAGTGTAATAATTACTAGATAGTGTATTATGTCATGTAACCCCGTGTCAGTATTATAATTACTAGATGGTGTATAATGTCATGTAACCCCGTTTCTGTATTATAATTACTAGATGGTGTATTATGTCATGTAACCATGTGCCAGTATAATAATTACTAGATGGTGTATTATGTCATGTTACCCGGTGCCAGTATAATAATTACTAGAAGGAGTATTATGGCATGTAACCCCGTGTCAGTTTAACAATAACTAGATGGAGTATTATGACATGCAACCCGGTGTCAGTATAACAATTACTAAATGATGTATTATGTCATGTAATCATGTGTCAGTATAATAATTACTAGATGGAGTATTATATCATGTCAAATTGTGTATTATTTATCAGATGGTTTATTATGTCTTGTAATCCGGTGTCAGTATAATAATTACCAGATGGTGTAGTATGTCATGCAACCCCGTGATAGTATAATAATTACTAGATGGTGTATTATGTCATGTAACATTGTGTCAGTATTATGATTATTAGATGGTGTATTATGTCATGTAATCCGGTGTCAGTATAATAATTACTAGATGGTGTATTATGTCATGTAACCCGGTGTCAGTATAATAATTACTATATGATGCATTATGTCAAGCAACCCAGTCTTAGTATAACAATTGCTAGATTATGTATTATGACATTCAACCCCGTGTCAGTATAATAATTACTAGATGGTGTATTATGTCATGTAACCCGGTGTCAGTATAATAATTACTAGATGGTGTATTATGTCATGTAACACGGTGTCAGTATGATAAATACTATATGCTGCATTATGTCAAGCAAACCTGTCTTGGTATAATAATTACTAGATTATGTATTATGACATTCAACCCCGTTTCGGTATAAAAATTACTAGATGGACTGTTATGTCATGTAATCCTGTGTCAGTATAATAATTACTAGATGGTGTATAATGT
This sequence comes from Panopea generosa, assembly GCA_029582155.1. Taxonomy (NCBI): domain Eukaryota; kingdom Metazoa; phylum Mollusca; class Bivalvia; order Adapedonta; family Hiatellidae; genus Panopea; species Panopea generosa. The sequence goes on from CM055907.1 coordinate 18,453,258, forward strand.
CATGTAACCCGGTGTCAGTGTAATAATTACTAGATGGTGTATTATGTCATATAACCTTTGTGTCATTGTAATAAATACTAGATGGTGTATTATATCATGTAACCGTTGTGTCATTGTAATAATTACTAGATGGTGTATTATGTCATGTAACCTTTGTGTCATTGTAATAATTACTAGATGGTGTATTATGTCATGTAACCCGGTGTCAGTGAAATAATTACTAGATGGTGTATTATGTCATGTAACTCGGTGTCAGTGAAATAATTACTAGATGGTGTATAATGTTATGTAACCCGGTGTCAGTATTATAATAACTAGAGGTTGTATAATGTCATGTAATTCAGTGTCAATGTAAGAATGATTATATGGTGTATAATGTTATGTAACCCAGAGTCAGTGTAACAATTATGGATTGTGTATTGTGTCATGGAATCCCATGTTAGTATCATAATTACTAGATGGTGTATTTTGTCATGTATCACTATGACAGTTTAACAAATACTAGATTGTGCATTATGTAATGTAACCATGTGTCAGTATAATAGTTACTAGATGGAGTATTATGTCATGCAATCCCGTGTCAGTATAATAATTACTAGATGGAGTATTATGTCAAGTAATCATGTGTCAGTATAATAATTACTAGATGGAGTATTATGTCATGTAGTCCGGTCTCAGTATAATAATCACTAGATGACGTATTATGGCATGTAACCCAGTGTCAGTGTAATAATTACTAAATTGTGTATTATGTCATGGAATCCTGTGTTAGTTTAATAATTACTAGACGGTGTATTATGTCATGCAACCCTGTGTTAGTATAATAATTACTAGATGGTGTATTATGTCATGTATCACTATGCCAGTATAACAATTACTAGATTGTGTATTATGCCATGTTTCCCTGTATCAGTTCTTTATTTACTAGAGGGTGCATTATGTCATGTAATCCTGTGTCAGTATGATAATTACTAGATGGTGTATTAAGGCATGTAACCCGGTGTCGGTATAAAAATTACTAGATGGAGTATTATTCATGTAATCCTGTGTCAGTATAACAGTAACTAGATTGTGTATTATGCCATGTTTCCCTGTATCAGTTCTTTATTTACTAGAGGGTGCTTTATGTCATGTAATCCTGTGTCAGTATGATAATTACTAGATGGTGTATTAAGGCATGTAACCCGGTGTCGGTATAAAAATTACTAGATGGAGTATTATTCATGTAATCCTGTGTCAGTATAACAGTTACTATATTGTGTATTATGCCATGTAATCCTGTATCAGTACTGTACTTACAAGAGGGTGTATTATGTCATGTAATCATGTGTCAGTATAATAATTACTAGATGATATATTATGGCATATATCCCTTTGTCAGTATAATAATTATTAGATGGAGTATTATGTAATGTAATCATGTGTCAGTATAACAATTACTACATTGTGTATTATGACATGTAACCCTGTATCAGTATTGTACTTACTAGAGGGTGTATTATGTCATGTAATCATGTGTCAGTATAATAACTACTAGATGATGTATTATGGCATGTAATCCTTTGTCAGTATTATAATTACTAGATGGAGTATTATGTCATGTAATCATGTGTCAGTATAATAATTACTAGATGGAGTATTATATCATGTAATCATGTGTCAGTATAATATTTACTAGATGGTGTATTACGTCATGTAATCATGTGTCAGTATAATAATTACTAGATGGTTTATTATGTCATGTAATCATGTGCCAGTATAATAATTACTAGATGGAGTAGTATGTCATGTAATCATGTGTCAGTATAATAATCACTTGATGATGTATTATGTCGTGTAATCATGTTTCAGTCTAATAATTACAAGATGGAGTATTATGTCATGTAATCATGTGTCAGTATAATAATTACTATATGGTGTATTATGTCATGTAATCATGTGTCAGTATAATAATTACTAGATGGAGTATTATGTCATGTAATCATGTGTCAGTAAAATAATTACTAGATGGAGTATTATGTCATGTAATCATGTGTCAGTATAATAATTACTAGATGGTGTATTGTGTCATGTAATCATGTGTCAGTATAATAATTACTAGATGATGTATTATGTCATGTAATCCTTTGTCAGTATAATAATTACTAGATGGTGTATTACATGTATGTCATGTAATCATGTGTCAGTATAATGATTTCTAGATGATGTATTATGGCATGTAATCCTTTGTCAGTATAATTAGTACAAGAGGAAGTATTATGTCATGTAGTCCGGTCTCAGTATAATAAGTACAAGATGACGTATTATGTCATGTAGTCGGGTCTCAGTATAATAATTACTAGATGGAGTATTATGTCATGTTATCATGTGTCAGTATAATGATTACTAGATGATGTATTATGGCATGTAATCCTTTGTGAGTATAATAATTTCTAGATGGAGTATTATGTCATGTAATCATGTGTCAGTATAATGATTACTAGATGATGTATTATGGCATGTAATCCTTTGTGAGTATAATAATTACTAGATGGAGTATTATGTCATGTAATCATGTGTCAGTATAATGATTACTAGATGATGTATTATGGCATGTATTCGTTTGTCAGTATAATAATTACTAGATGGAGTATTATGTCATATAATCATGTGTCAGTATAATAATTACTAGATGGTGTATTATGTCATGTAATCATGTGTCAGTGTAGCAATTACTAGATAGTGTGTATTATGGCATGTAATCATGTGTCAGTATAACAATTACTAGATGGTATATTATGTCATGTAATCATGTGTCAGTATAATATTTATTTGATGGTGTATTATGGCATGTAATCATATGTCAGTATAATAAGTACAAGATGATGTATTATAGCATGTAGTCCGGTCTAAGTATAATAAGTACAAGATGATATATAATGTCATGTAGTCCGGTCTCAGTATAATAAGTACAAGATGACGTATTTTGCCATTTAGTCCGCTCTCAGTATAATAAGTGCAAGATGGAGTATTATGTCATTTAATCATGTGTCAGTATAATGATTACTAGATGATGTATTATGTCATGTAGTCATGTGTCAGTATAATAATTACTAGATGGCGTATTATGTCATGTAATCATGTGTCAGTATAATAATTACTAGATGATGTATTATGTCATGTAATCCCATGCCAGTATAATAATTACTAGAGGGTGTATTATGTCATGTAATCATGTGTCAGTATAATAATCACTAGATGATGTATTATGTCATGCAATCCTGTGTCAGTATAATAATTACTAGAGGGTGTATTATGCCATGTAATCATGTGTCATTATAACAATTACTAGATGGTGTATTATGTCAAGTAATCATGTGTCATTATGATAATTACTAGATGGAGTGTTATGTCATGTAATCATGTGTCAGTATAATAATTACTAGATGATGTATTATTGCATGCAATCATGTGTTAGTATAATAATTACTAGATGATGTATTATGGCATGTTATCATGTGTCAGTATAATAAGAACAAGATGATGTATTATGTCATGTAGTCCGGTCATAGTATAATAAGTACAAGATGACATATTATGTCATGTAGTTGGGTCTCAGTATCATAATTACTAGATGGAGTATTATGTCATGTAGTCCGGTCTCAGTATAATAAGTACAAGATTATGTATTATGTCATGTAGTCCAGTCTCAGTATAATAAGTACAAGATGACGTATTATGTCATGTAGACCGGTCTCAGTATAATAAGTACAACATGACGTATTATGTCATGGATTCCGGTCTTAGTATAATAATTACTAGATGGACTATTATGTTATTTAATCATGTGTCAGTATAATGATTACTAGATGATGTATTATGTCATGTTACCCCGTGTCAGTATAATAATAACTAGATGGTGTATTATGTCATGTAATCCTCTGTCAGTATAATAATTACTAGATCGAGTATTATGTCATGTAATCATGTGTCAGTAAAATAATTACTAGAGGGTGTATTATGTCATGTAATCATGTGTCAGTATAACAATTACTAGATTGTGTATTATGGCATGTAATCCTTTGTCAGTATAATAATGACTAGATGATGTATTATGTCATGTAATCCTCTGTTAGTTTAATAATTACTAAATGGTGTATTTTGTCATGTAACCCGTTGTCAGTGTGATAATTACTAGATGGTATATTATGTCATGTAGTCATGTGTCAGTTTAATACTTACTAGATGGAGTATTATGTCATGTAATCATGTGTCAGTATAATAATTACTAGATGGAGTATAATGTCATGTAATCATGTGTCAGTATAATAATTATTAGATGGAGTATTATGTCATGTAATCATGTGTCAGTATAATAATTACTAGATGGAGTATTATGTTATGTTATCATGTGTCAGTATAATAATTACTAGATGGAGTGTTATGTCATGTTATCATGTGTCAGTATAATAATTACTAGAGATTGTATTTTGTCATGTAACCCTATGTCAGTATAATAATTATTAGATGCTGTATTATGTCATGTAATCCTCTGTCAGTTTAATAATTACTAGATGATGTATTTTGTCATGTAACCCGTTGTCAGTGTGATAATTACTAGATGGTATAATATGTCATGTAACCCGGTGTCAATATAATAATTACTAGATTGTGTATTATGTCATGTAACTATGTGTCAGTATAATAATTATTAGATGCTGTATTATGTCATGTAATCTTCTGTCAGTATAGTAATATCTAGATGGTGTATTTTGTCATGCAACCCCGTGTAAGTATAATAATTACTAGATTGTGTATTATGTCATGTAACCATGTGTCAGTATAATAGTTACTAGAAGGAGTACTATGTCATGTAACCCTGTATCAGTATACTTATTACAAGATGAAGTATCATGTCATGTAATACGGTGTCAGTATAATAATCAATACACGGTGTATTATGGCAGGTAACCCAGTGTCAGTGTAATAATTACTAGATTGTATATTATGTCATGGAATCCCGTGTTAGTTTAATAATTACTAGCCGGTGTTTTATGTTATGCTACCCCGTGTTAGTATAATAATTACTAGATCTTGTATTATGTCATGTATTACTATGTCAGTATAACAATTACTAGATGGTGTATTATGTCATGTTACCCCGAGTCAGTATAATAATTACTTGATGGTATATTATGTCATGTAATCCTGTGTCGGTATAATAATTACTAGATGGTGTATTTTGTCATGTTACCTCGTGTCAGTATAATAATTACTAGATGGAGTATTATGTCATGTTTAATAATTACTATGTTGTAAATTTTTTCATGTAATCCTGTGTCAGTACTTTACTAACTAGATGGTATATTATGTCTTGTAGTTCTGTGTCAGTATAATAATTACTAGATTGTGTATTATGTCATGTAATCCTGTGTCAGTATAATAATAACTAGATGGTGTATTATGTCATGTAATCCTGTGTCAGGATAATAATAACTAGATGGTATATTATGTCAAGCAACCCCGTGTTAGTATAATAATTTCTAGATGGAGTATTATGTAATGTAATCATGTATCTGTATAATACTATTTAGATGGTTTATTATGGCATGTAAGCCTGTTTCAGTATTATAATTATTAGATGGAGTATTATGGCGTGTAACCCGGTGTCAGTGTAATATTTACTAGATGGTGTATTATGTCATGCAGCCCTGTGTTAGTATAATATTTACTAGATGGTGTATTATGTCATGCAACCTGTGTTAGTATAATAATCATTAGATGGAGTATTATGGCATGTAACCCGGTGTCAGTGTAATATTTACTAGATGATGTATAATGTCATGCAACCCTGTGTTAGTATAATAATTACTAAATGAAGTATTATGACATGCAACCCGGTGTCAGTGTAATATTTACTAGATAGTGTATAATGTCATGTAATCCGGTGTCAGTATAATAATCACTAGATGGAATATTATTACATGTAACCCGGTGTCAGTGTAATATTTTCTAGATGGTGTATAATGTCATGCAACCCCGTGTTAGTATAATAATTACTAGATGAAGTATTATGACACGCAAGCCGGTGTCAGTGTTATATTTACTAGATGGTGTATTATGTCATGCAAGCCCGTGTCAGTATAATAATTACTAGATGATGTATTTTGTCATGCAGTGTAATAATTACTAGATGGTGTATTATATCATGTAAACCGGTGTCAGTGTAATACTTACTAGATGGTGTATTATATCATGTAACTCGGTGTCATTGTAATAATTACTAGATGGTGTATTAATTCATGTAACTCGGTGTCAGTATAATAATTACTAGATGGTGTATTATATCATGTAACTCGGTGTCAGTGTATTAATTACTAGATGGTGTATTATATCATGTAAACCGGTGTCAGTGTTATAATAACTAGATGGTGTATTATGTCATGCAGCCCTGTGTTAGTATAATAATTACTAGATTGACCATTTGCCAGTTTCAATTGTCCATCTTCAACACAGTCCTCGAATGGGCTTTCATCCACTGACATAGTCATACATAAGGCTGAGACCTTGCTGTCTTCATATGCTTTTTCCTTCCGACTATCAGTCCTTCTCCAGTTATATTGTGACTGCTGTTTATTATCTTTTGAACCCTTCCAAGGTTCCTTAAACCCAACTGCAGCACCACTCGATTTTCATTTATCCTCTCTACAGTCTCGAGCTATGTGACCCTCTCTGTTACAAAGAAAACATATTTTCTTCCTGACCTCAGTACGCTGTCCAGTTGATGGTTTGAACGCCGGTACAGGGTTTAGTCGAAGCATATGTCTGTTCGCCGAAGCATTGCTCTTCGAGGATCGGTTTTATGTTATCGTGCCTCCATGTGCTTCGATATACTGCTCAGCCAGCTTGGTCACCTCTTGTCTGTCTTTTGGCATTCTTTCTTTCCGAAATAATGTCAGTTCTGGCGAACATGTTCGAACAAACTGTTCCAGAACTATCAAGTCTTTGATATCTTCAAACGAGGCTTCAATCTCGGCCATCTCAGCCCATCTACTAAAGTATCTATCTATTCTAGCCATGGACTGAAACACTGTTTCACCATAATCTGGCTTGCTTTCCCTAAACTTGAGTCGAAATCCTTCTTCTGGCAACTGGTTTCTTTGAAGTATTGCCTTTTTCAAAGTCTGATAATCACCAGAATGTTCAGGAGGCATACTTGTATATACTTCAAGTCCTTTCCCAGTTAACAATGAGCTCAAACTAACTGCCCATGTTTCTTCTTTCCAGCCTTGAGACTTCGCAAAGCGTTCGAAACGTTTTATGTACGCATTCATGTCATCGTTTTGCTCCTCAAACTTTGGGAGTTTCGGACGTAAACTTTTAGATCCACTCTCATGCGTAACACTGTCTTTAACTCCAGTTTCAGCCCTGAGCTTTAACAGTGCTATTTCACGTTCCTGCTCTTCACGCTTCAACATTGCCTGTTTTTCCATTTGTTCTGTTTCAAGCCACTTTTTCTTTTCGTCTCGAACATGGTGTTCCGTTTTTCTGCTCCATTTCCAACCGTCGTCTCTCATCTTCTCGTTTTTGCATTTCCTCCCGACCAATGTAATCTGACTCTTTCTTTTCTACAAATGCCATCAACTCTGAACCAGACAGTCCCATCCGCTCACCCATCGAAATCCATTTGCCATAGTCCATGACTATGTTTCAAACACAAAGTTAATATACTAAATAAACTTTGGTGAACACACGTGTTTCAAACACATGTTTAAAAACGTATAAAACAAGCTTCAGACTTCTAGCTTTTTAAACATCCTGAGAAATCTTCCGGACGAGCCCCCAAATTGTCAAAATGTTGGGTGAGTATCTTGAACTAAAACCGAGATCTGTAAGGCGACTGTGTCTGCACTGAATTAAGCTGTGAAACAGCCTAGCTTGAAACTATGTTAAAAAATTTTGTTCATACTATATAATATATAAATTTTTCTCAAGCTTCTCGCCTCATGATGAGTAAACTTCAAACAAAAATAATAATAAAATGATTCTCATATTTAGAAATCATACAGACAAATGATCATATCAGTCAATTAACTATACACAATATAATGTTTCAAACCCTGTAGAGTTGAACTAACTGTTGTTCAACACTATTTTAATAATGAGACCAGCTGTTCAGACAACGTGTTTGAGACTTGTTTCAAACTCAAACCAAAACTGTATGTCTGGGACACTGTTCATCAAGCATAAAAGTACACCTATATGTTTGAAGACTGTTTCAAACCTTAGTCTTCAAACTTAATTAAAGCGCATGAAACAGTTAATAATAACCAAATGAAATAGTATATCAAATTTTATTCATCTTAACATAACCATAGTTTTGAGTTGTATTTATCTACATGTATCATTCTCAAAAGGGAATGCATCTCATGCAAATATGTTTTTCCCCCGTTTAATATGAGGCAACCGATTGTTAATATAAATGTGTTTTACTTTTAAATGAAATCCTAGACCTTTAAAATATAATGTTGGGGCGTAATCACATGTTATAAACATCAGAATGATAACATCTAATACTTTCTTCAGCGAAGCGATCATTTTGTTAAGCGTAATGTAATAGAGTGGTATATGTCGCTTTCAACAAAACACCAATGATATAATATGAATGTACCTCAAGGCAGCGAATGTTTCCTTGTGAAGTTTTTCTTCATCACTTTAGAAGAACGTATCGCGTCGTAAACACATGGCATGATACTATTAACCTGCATTCTTATCTTGATATCAGGAAGCCCAATCCTAGTGCCAACCTCCCTTCCTCAAATGCATGTCTTTTTCCATTGGAGTTAAACCCCATTTTCAACCATTTCATGCCATATCCAGTATTATTGGCGGAAAAAGGCCTTACAGTGAATCTGAGTATAACCACCGCCTTTCCACAAGTAACCTGCAAACTTTCTCACATATAGTTTTTGGAGCGAACCGGACTCAACCCTGCGACCCTGGCGGTGAAAGTAAGTGATCTTGAAACGATGTCTTAGACTACTCGGCCACGGAGGACCCTCTCAAATGCATGTTTGTATACTAGGCTAAATGTTGTTTTTGACTAGATTTAAAGCGGCGTTACTATATTATATAATTATCTCATAAATAGAAACAACTTATTTTGATAAAATTTCATATACATTTATCAAAACATGTGACGCATTTGTCTATTACTACATAGCGGTACTAAACATCAATACGAATTTCGGCAGTTGCATAAAGAAATTAATACTTTTTTTGGCAATATAATATTTTTATTCACATTCTATATTTAATAGTGAACATAAGTCCACGTATTTTAACACACCACATATATGTCATGTGACCATATTTATGCATTATTTGTGCTTGTGTTATTATTGCGAAATTTCATGTTGAAAAATTGTTTTCTATTGTTTGGCTACAGAAATTTATTTTATACAATCTCAACTCCTCATAACTTTAAAGAAAAAATGTAACTAAAATATCCAAAAACATAAAAAAAAAATAAGTGATCGTCTCTAAGATTTCCCGCTTATATGATATATATATACGCAGCTATTTCAAGAAAAATCAGTTTATAAGCTTTTTCCATATGTTTTATTGCTTAATGGATACACACATTTTCAAACGAACAAAATAAACTACTCTTGAATCTATTGTATTAAGTCAGTCAGTAAAATATATATATTTCGCATTTCGATGATATTGGAGATGACTCCAATCACTTCCCTTAGACCGTGATAAAACATACAGGTATCGTTCCGCTCTGACACTAAGATCAAGTAGGCGTGACGTGTTATATGCCCTCGGGATATATCTATTCGTTTTGATAAGCAAGTTTTGGTGATTTTGATGTGTAGTATAAAAAAGAAATTAATGAATTTTACTTATTAATAAACGCTAAAATCATTTGATTAAATTTAATGTGCAAAATTATAACATAGATTAATGATTTTAATTACAATTTTAAATATACTTTGATAAAGTTGATTTTATTATCAGTCAACAGATAAATATTGACCACGACCCTCTGATCATGGGTTCGGTGCTATACCACAGGACCTCGCGCTCCACACGAATTTATTACGGTTATTAGATTATATAAACATATATTTGAAGAGATAGAATGACAATAAAACATAATGTAAATCAATCATCACAGAGACTGGTGCCGTCGGGGATTCGAATTCACGAGGGTCGATAGTCGGACGCATTACTGTCTGAGTTAACGGGACAAGTGCTATGATATTCAAATGATATCTTAAACTTCATGTTGTTGTTTTTTAAAATATAATTATTATGGTGTTTGAAACACACATCTTTATATTAGCGCATGTGTTTTTGATAAAGCCTAAAACGGTATTTGACCAAAATCCATTTTTAACAACTTCTTTAAAGTACCTCGTGTTATAATATCATAAGATTATATTGTTACAACAGATTAATATTTTTCGCATACCACTTTGATATACAGTAGAACTTCGTTGGCTTAAACGCGGATGGCTGGAACACCACACGTGGCTCGAACCACTTATCTGGTCCCGGCCGAAATACTATCTAAATTATATTATTCTACCTCCGATGGCTAGAACACCGAGTCGAACTAGAAATTAAGTCCAGCCATCATATTTACCTGTATTTTGACACTCTTCGTTCGAACTATTTTGTTCAGTCCCGTCGGGTTCGATCCATCGAAGTTCTACTGTATTCATCTTTTTATACTTGGAATAAGTTCTATCATTTCGATTTCATTCAACTATTTACAAGAGTTATGCACGTTTTTTCAACACAGGAACAAAAAAGTCGTAACATATGCTATGGTAATGTAACTTTACATAATAAGTATATATATTTTTCAGAAATAGTTTTAAGTGAAAATTGCAGCGTATTTTAGTAAGCTAATAAATGTGAATAGCTGATGTATTACGCAGTAAAGTACAAGGTTAATGTTGGTGATAATGGTTGTCTCTACCTGTAAACAAGTCAATTATGTTGAAAACCGCAAATATTTATTTTTTCCCCGTTTTATTAACTGTTTATAAAATTTGAATTTGTTATCAATTTATCTGAATATCAATGTTAAATCAAATAGCTAGTTTTAAACAACTGAACAACAAACTTGTGTTGAAATATAATTACATTCTATTACATTCTAGCAGCTTGTATTATAACCCCCAATAAAATTACAAGTGTTGCCTCAGGGGCAGGGGTAGGGGGTAATTAAGTTCATAAATGACACTGGCTTATCGCATTGTTTGAGACTTGAAACACGGACAGTGGGTTGGTGGTGGTGGGGGGGGGGGGGCTCTGTTTTTTTTGTACAAGGATTATTAGATTTGAATATTATTTCACTGATCTTAGGAAAACGTTAAAATTAAAATTCTGTAATATTTATAAACATTTTATATTGGATTATCTTAACTTACTTGTTTTAAAAGTTAATTACACGATATCTATGCGATGACTAAAAAACGAACATAAACATGCACTAAATGAAACATGTTAGCAGTTAAAATATTTATTTCGGATTATCAAACTTTAGGAAGTATTCTCAGTACCATTATATTTCTTTAAATAATTATATTTTCGTGCCGCAAAACACCATTCATTTCATAGGTATTATCTTTCTTTTCGTCTCATCTACACATCATATAACAAAACATAAATTATACATGAACGTTTAAACTTGTACATAGCCATTCTAAAAGAATTATAAGAGACATTTTAAAACATAAATTATGAATATCAATACAAAGCACATTTTTTGACATGATAAAGCTCCATGTAAAATACTGCTAATCTTTATACTAAAATCTGCAGTAAACTAAGTTTTTAATTAAAAAGATGAAGAAGAAAAAGAGTACTATTGCACATATTTAAAAATATCTTTAAATAAACGATTATCGTTTTTGATCAGATCATTTGAGAACTGATTAGCAATTATTAGTAATTCAAAACAATAATATGTTAATTATGCTGTATTAACATTATTATCAACCAATAACATTATTGAATCTCTTTATTCAATTAATATGCCTCGAGTAATGTATTATTGTTATCTAATCACTGGTTGTGATATTCAAGAATCAAGTGATATAAATAAATTGAGTATTCCAATTATACATACTCTTTAATCAATTTTCTTGCTATGTCCACTGAATTATTTCATAACAAAGACATTAAAACATAAATTTGTGCAAAAAAAATAAACCATTAAATAATGTTTTAGATTACAAAAGAAATGTACTTAAATTTGAAGCTTTTTGAAGGTTCTTTAGTTAAAATATGAAATAAAAAATAATCTACGCTTTAGACTATAAATAAAATACATAATAAACACACACACTTTAAACTCCACATAACTTTCAATATCACCATGTGTTTATAAACATTTCGGGACTGAAAAACATCTGCATTGCATATAGCCGGCTGATATAGCGACATACATGCTGTATTTAATTGGGTACAATAATACGATGTACATAAGGCACACAGAAAATAAATCCGAATTACATTTTATCTAATTTTCAAATCAAAATGAAAACAAGATGCAATTATCATATTTTTTTATATCTATATATCATCGTTAAGAGAATTTTATTTGCAATAAACGTATACGTTGTAATAGGTTGGCAAATAATCACAACTAAGGTTTATAAGACCTTAAAAGTGACCGAAAACGTGTTTTGAGTAATTTTTATATAGAACATATAAGGACCATATATGCTGTTATAAAACTAAAAAAGGAAGCAAGAAAACATTAACATATTTTAATTTTTATTTTATCATAATAAAGGTTATAATTTTAACTAAATGACTATACGTTGTAATAGGTTGGTAATTTTATATTGAAACAGTTATAACGATAAAATCAAATTTCTCCTATATGTTTCTATGTAAATCAAATATCACGGTTTAGCCAGGTAAGTGATAAAAACGGTCGATATTAAGGGTAACTTCTCTCGATAATCCAGTGAAATGTATGAAATAGTCCCACATGAAATGTTTTTTATTATTTTCATATTGGCTATAACAAATAAAAGTTGTAATAAGTATATGAATCTTGCTTTGTCAATACCATCTTGCAACCTTAAAAAGTCACCGGGTCGTGTCAAATATTTAAATTTAAGAGGTCGCGTCAAATATTTAATACTCGCTTACTTCTCCTGTGCATAACAGCAAGTTGTGCGTATGCGGTGTAGCATTTCAAAAAAGGCGGAATTATATTTTAAAAGGAATTAAATGAAACTTTAGAGTAAAATGTAAGTAAATATTTTGCTTATTGTTGTGATGTATTGATTAAACATAATGTTTTAAATAGATCGATATATCATATGCTTTGAATGTGACGTTATCTTTACTGATTCCGCTTCCCCCCCCCCCCCCCCCCCCCCCCTCGAAAAAAAGGCCTTCTAAAATGATTAACTTCCAGCAATGGATACTTTGTTTGACTAATGGCGCGTCTAATATTTTTGATAATTATAATTCAATTTGTTTAGCAATTTATTTAGTTTGTATGGATTTATTTGTGTTTTTCTTTCTTTTTTATATTTGGGTTAAATGGTCAATTTCATATTTTGCATTCTATTTTTAAATGTTTAGAGTTAAATATCTATTCGAATAGTCATAAAACAAAATCAAATGCCATTTAACGATACTTACTGTATTATTCAGATAATTTATTTAAGTTTGTCGTTTTTTTTGTTCCGGTTTTATAATTTATAGAACCCTAAACGACATTCATCAACATTGCCACATAAAAGTGTAATTATAAAACATGACACGCTCTACAATCCTTACGTCTGTTAAACCAGCCACTCATCCCTTCATCCGTCTCTCAGACAAATAATATATACTATAACCATCCATCCATCCATCCATCCATACATACATATATCCTACATTCATATAGTGTATGTTCTGACCAAACAAATTTGACAGACCTTATCTGCTGACTCACTCAATCACTCACTCACTCACTCACTTACTCAATCAATCAATCAATACATTAATCAATCAATTGATCAATCAATCACTGTCTTAACAACACAATCACAACGATTCACTCGGCTGCTGACTGAAGCGTTTGTTAAACCACACACATCCTCGAAACTTACCAAGCTACTTACTGAAACACTCATTAATGCTTCATATATCCTCTCACTTTCTCTCGTTCACTCTGTCAGTCTCTCTCTAACGTGACGCTAAATATTTAAACAAGCAGTCTTTTCCATTTGTTTATACAGTAAATCAATGGAAATGAAATGACATTTCTTTAATCATTAAATATTACATTTTTTCTCATTTAATCACTCATTCCCTAAAGTTCATGGAGTCATTTAATCCCACCACCCCTACACATACACACTCTCTCCCTCTCCTCTCTTTTTTTCTTCGCTCTCTTTCCGCCTTTTCTTTTTTCTCTCTCTCTCTCTCTCTCTCTCTATATATATAAATATATTTATATCATCTATCTTTTTCTCTATCTCTCTATCTCTATATGTGTGTTTTTTCTAACTCACCTCCCACATGAGATATGAATTTAAAATAAATAAGAAAACATTTATTCCCTCATATATTAATACCCAGCATTTATATTTTACATATGCCAAAGTTGATATGTCCATCTTAGCTTGTTGTTTCTGTTCAGGGCTACAATTTTAAAAATTGTTTTGATATCATACCAGTGTATTTGCATTGTGACTATAGTTAATGTATTCATTCGGCTTATTCTATTTGAAAACTGAGGGTATTAAAGACACGTTAAATACAAACTTAAAGGGAGTATATCACGATTTTTCAAAATTTTAAAATTGGCATAAAACCTTTTTCAAATAGACCATGCTTATATATACTTAGCTTAAAGATATCTACTTAAACATGCTAACAATTATATTGAAAATGGTTTTCCCAACTTGGGCTACACGCCTGGGTTTGACTAAAATAAATATTTATTGACGTATTACATGAGTCACGTTATTTCATTTTGCTTTCAATATTATCTGTTACATGTATACAGGTTTACATGTAGTAAATTTTTTTTCCATCTTAGAAGCAGTCCGATTGATGATGCGAATGTCGGCAAACAGTGTCTAAGTGTTGTCTATTTTTAGAACGAGAATTTTTTTTCAAATTTACCACACTATTCTAAATATTAATTGTGTCACGTTTTGGTGAATTTGACATACTATACTATTCGTATTATATTTATTAAAGATTATTAGACGCCTTTTATCCATTTTGATAATTATTTTAGTTTTTATGACATGTATAGTGTTTTATCCTTATATATTCCCTTTAAGGCGTAAAGGGGCATTCGTCCGTTTTAATAATTGTTCATTTACCACTATTTGTGACACTTTTTTAATCGTAAAATGCTCGTCATATTAAGACGATGTGCATAGCGCGATCTAGAGCAATATTGGTTCTGAATCGAGGTCGTACTGAGAGGATTACGTCTCACTCAAATGTTTTTAGCCATATTTTTAAGCGTTTGAAGGGTTCTTTTTCAAAAATAACACAAATATAAGTTGATATATTTACACGTTTATTTATGAAAAATGTGAATAATTTCTTAAAGAATTAAGTTATAGATAGTGGGATTTATATGTTGATTATCTGCATATGAAGTTATACCGTTATACGGGTAAATAATGAACATGAACGATATAACCATATAAATCCACGTTCCTTTAACTTTACAAAAATGTATTTCATTATATGCATGCAGTTGTCCCCTGATACACGGTGTATTTACCGCGGGAGCATCACTAGAAGCGGAACGTGTAGATTTGTAAAACGAAGATTTGCTTATTTCTTTAGGAAAAATAAACCGTTCAGAATTATCTGCAGTTAGTATTTAAATCCGAGCCATGCCATACGTCAATGATTCATAATATAGCTGTAGTAATTGCAAAATACTTGTGTGACCTAAAACGCAGACATGCTTGTTTATTTAGTTGCTTTCGCTGGCCTTGAATAAACTTTTATGCTCTTGATTTATGGGTATTTTTTCTGGAATAATATAAGACAATGTGTAAGATCTCCAAATGTATCCTTTATTGTATGTAGGTAGAAATGGTATGATACATGTTAATACATAATATTATTATATTAAGATTATGGATATATTACAACATACAAGTTATTCAATTGTTTACAGTATCCAGACGTGTAATTAACACAATAGTCTGTAACATTCAAAGATGCATGTATGCATGATTATATAATACCATCATAATGAGGGCCTCATGGAAGATTACTATTTTCCAATGAGTTTGCCCACATATAACACCTTAACAGTAATGATTTACACATCATTCCAATTACCCAATAAAAGCATAAATTGTAAAATTGAATTATACAGTTAATATTCCTTATTTAATAGAAGTTATGGGGTAACTCGCTTTTTTTTTATTTAATGTGAGAGGTGATTTAACACACATGTCAATTTGACCAAAATCATTTTCATAATCAACCGAACAAGTTTGTTGTTTATAATTCTACATGAAATGAAAATGCATTATCCAAATAAGTTTGTATTCGTTAAAACATTTCAAATCGTATTTTTATCGGAAAAGCGTTCGTACAATATAATAATTGAGTTAACAACGAAAAGACTGTTAACTCCAATAATATCATTAAAATATGATTTACCAAAAAATCTAATCATAAGTTGTCTTCAAAACCTAGCTATGTTAATAATAAAAATCTAAATATAGGTTGTCTTCGAAACCTAATTATGTTAATAATTTACTAATCTCAATAAAATAAACTCCAATAATAATGTTAAGGTATGATATACCAAAAAATCTAACTATGTGTTGTCTTGAAAAAAGTAGGTATGTTAATATTCATTAAAGAACAAAGTATTCATTCAAAAATAAGTAATAATATTTAACCATTGAAAATAAAGCCGAAGTGTCTAGAACATATTTTAGTAGCAGAGTTTCCGCACTGAGCAACATTATGTGTTGAATGATATATAATAGATAGTAAACTCTCAATTACAACATATCCGCATTTTAAACAATGTAATAAAACATATGTGAGAACAAGCATATTCAAAGCAAAATAGAAGTTTAAAAGAATAAAATGAAAAATGATAATTTCACATACCTGGAATAAATATAAGACAATGTGTAAGATCTCCAAACGTATCCTTTATTGTATGTAGGTAGAAATGGTATGATCTTTGAACATCATCGTCTTGTATTTTATACCGAAAACCCAGTTCAGGTGTGATAACCATTATGACAACAAGAATTTACTTAATTACAAATTGTATTGATAGCGTCTGCTTAACAGAGATTTTGGTCTCAAGTTAGCTGTGACACCTCTTTGTAAACAGGAAATACTTGGCTTATGTTGGCACCTTGGCTTGGCCAGGCAATTAACTTTCCATTAGTAAAATAGTTTAAGGTGACAAATATTATGTGACTGTGAACATCTGTGATTAAGTATGTTTTTAGAACTTAATTGAAGAATGTTACTTGGATAGTATAGACAAACAATGTTTTACTTCAACAAAAATACCCCTGCTTGCCTGCTATATGTTAAGTATTTACAGTAATCAATTAATACAACTTCTTCAATCAAATTGTTATCAGAGTTATTAATTTTTAAAAAATCTAACATTAAAGAAGGTAACAGAAGAGAAGAGACCAATATATTCTCTAAAACCCAAAACTACTATACATCACAAATAAATATATTGTAATTAATATTTTTATATGTATCTATATTTATTTTTTATATATTATATTATTTAATATAATTACGTAATATAATATAAAATTATTTAACTAAAATGTAGTGCATTATAAAACTTCAAGCAACCCTTTGATAGCTCAGTACAGTTAATCTTATCTGTAGAATACCTATTTATAATAAATTTACTTTAAAATTAATATAATAAATTTTATTTTACATCGTCTGTATTTATATTTTTGTGTGTTGTTTTAGTATTTGTTATTTTTCATGTCAGTTTTATAATTTAAATTTTAATATCAATTTGAATTGATAAAAAAACAAAAAAAACAACAAAAAGCAATATTTTATTTAAAAAACAACACCAAACATTACTCTTCGGCTTATTTATTCAAGTCCGGTAGTTTAGTCATTGATAATCGTACATATTTATTGACGTTCAAAGATTTCTATAATATTTGTCATTACCAATGTAACTAAATGTTTTCCCGTTTCTGTTTTGGTCTCCAATTTAAATCAAAGCTATTAAAGTACTGAAGGGGCGGAAGGTGTAAGATGTAAAAATGTCAGTTCTGTTTTTAATAGACAAGAAGACCAGTTTGCACCGTTACGAGTATTTCTAATACAGGGTACAAACTTTACATGCTCCGTGCACGGTTGACTCCTTTTCGTTGAATAATGCAGTGAAGTTAACTGAATGTGTTGCCTTTGGAAGTATATGTGTCTGCTATGTAACAAGCATGACAATAACTCTCAAATGTGTTCAACTCCGAGATGTGTGTCATTATGTGAAGTATGACAGTTCAACTAAAATATTTTGTGCAGTTCCAAGAAGCTCAACTCCATAGTATTTACAGAAGTGCAAAGCTTTGTATCAAATGTAAAATATCAAAGTGCTCTGGATCTAGCACATTACATTTTTTCAGCTTGTAGAAAAAACAAAAACTGAAAAAGTGTCTGTCAATACAAATGCTTTTAACCGAATATTTTAAATAAAAAATGTCATAACTCATTACACAGCTACAAACGACATATTGATAAAATACATAAACCCCTTTAAAAGTTATTGACCGGAAACCAATTGTTTTCCTCGGATGAACGAAACACGGACGAATGGCGAGAGCCTAAAAACAGACAGGATAAAGTGAAACTCAAAATAAATAAATTAAACGTTAGAGCAGTGTATATAATAAACGTGAACGATTTAAGCATATAAATCTATGTTCCTTTCACTTAACAAAAATGCATGTCACTATGCGCATGCAGCTGTAACCTGATACACGGTGTATTTTCGCTCAGTATGTGGAAACATGTACCCTATCGTAGACCATTAAAGGGTCACACGGCAGTTTGAATAATTGATTTAGGTTTAATTCTAAAATTAATTTATCAACATGATGTACATATGACATTATAATATCAACGTCTGTATGCAGATCATCAGGATATTTTTTTCCACAAATCTCTTTTTTTTCTTTCCTTCAGAAAAATAAATCATCCATCCATCCATCCATCCATCCATCCATCCATCCATCCATCCATCCATCTAGTGCACATCCTGGTTGACTTTTATTAATTTATAGTCCTTATTATACAGGGATGAGATGCATGCCCTTTATTTCGTTTCTATTAAAAAAGACGCATAACTTTGTTAAAGGCACGTCGCCGAATAATTATAATGTCTTTCAATTTCGTTAAGTATAAGATAAGAAACAGTCCAAAATAATATCAATTACATAAAATGTTTGCATATTTTTATACATATTTTCAAACCTTATAATAAATGTAAATCATTTCTAAATTAAATCAGACAGAAGTGTAGAAGAATATAGTTACACATGTAAAGATTGTTTTGATACATACATCTAAGTTAAAAAGATTTCAACATTGTCAAACAGTATCTAATATTGATATACCGTTATGACAATGAAGTATGTTGAAAACTGAGGTTTAAGTCGGTAAACGGAACAATAAAAGTCACCTATCTAAACTACATGTTGAGATATGATAAAAAAAGAACCTTATAAATTATGACGTTGTTTTTAAACAAGCTTAGACTGATCATAGTAACATAACGACACAATTGACATCAACTCCCCTTTCATACTTGTATAATAACGCCATATATTCAACTTAATGACGGATACATAATTTGTTACTTTCACGCGAATGTACACAAGACTTGTAACACAGGCGAATAACGTTGGTGTATTCTATAGCTATACACGAGGTGTATTATACGGAGGATACGGAAATACCCGATGTTTCACGATTGATTAGGCCTCATAAAGGACAACCCGGTGTCGTATAGTATTTTGACCCCCGTTGTAATATGACCCCGGGGTCACCTTACTGCTATAGTAAAATGACACCCCCCCGGCTATAGTAAATTGACCCCCCCCCCCTGATTTATCACCAATAAAATAACTTTCATCTTAGTTGAAGGACTAATTATTGTTTACGGAAACATCTCTTGATAAATAATTTAAAAAAAAAAAAATACACTAAAGAAAACACTCACATGTGTAAAACAAGACCATTATATTGTCTAGATATCTAGGTTTGCTCTATAGCAGTTATTATTGTTTGATTATACCTATATCCCTTTACTGGGAAACTGAAGTAATTTGATATTTATCCACATCATTATAATCATTAAAGAATAATAATTAGTGCGGTGGAAGTTGGGGGGTCACTTTACTATGACCGTTGTATAGTGACCCGGAACCCCTCTTCGTATTTTTTTTAATTTAACCGACTGTAATTTAGAATCACAAATGCTATAACAAATTATGGTCACATAACGCAATTATAATGTGATAGCAACTAAACATGGAGAGATGGGTGGGGGGAGGGGGTCACTATACAGCGGCCATAATAAAGTGACCCCACCCCTCCCACTCCCACCGCACTAATTATTTTTTAATGATTATAATGATGTGGATAAATATCAAATAATTTCACATTCCCAGTAAAGGGTTATAGGTATAATCAAACAATAATAACAGTTTCTGCTATATAGCATACCTAGATATCTAGACAATAGAATGGTCTTGTTTTACACATGTGAGTCTTTTCTTTGTGTATTTTTTTTTAATTATTTATCAAGAGATGCATCCATACACAATAATTAGTCCTTAAACTAAGATGAAAGTAACTTTATTGGTGATAAATCGTGGGGGGGGGGGGGGGGGGGGTCAATTTACTATAGGGGGATAGTAAAATGACCCCTGGATCGTTTTACCATATAGTAATTTGACCCCGGGGTCATTTTGTAGAGGGGTCATAATACTATACAACACCGGCATGAACTACAGTATCACCTCTTCATATCATACTTATTCTGGAGGGACCAAACCCAAATATATCGTCAAATGTCTTCTATTACCCCTTCTCAAAGAATTTGGTTAGTCTATTTCTGGGATCAAACAGACACTAGTATACATATAAGATTGCTGACCGCTCATTATACAAAGATCACACAAATTCCCAGGAATAACCTCTGCATAAAACATTCCTGCACTCTATCAAGGCAAAGGAAGAAATTATTTCTCACACAGTTACTTATGAACTTTCGGCCATTTTATCAACGTTTCAGCTTACGAGGCGTCAGGATAGAACGAATGTGACGTACGTTCAAATAATCACAACGTCAATTGGCGAAAAAAAAACCCATTTAATTTATATACATATAAAACAATGTAAACAAGTACTAATTATAATTATGTGCCGAGTTAATAATCGGATAATAAAATACATACATTTCTTATAGCAGAATATAAAAAAAAGAGTAGGAAACAACAATAGTTAATTCAGCAAATAAAGGTATATGCAATGGTCTTATTTTATATCAAAACGTATCATTTAATTTGAATCATAATTATGGATGCAGTTTCTTCAGTTAGATCCACTGAAGTCACAATTTTTCCTTGCATAAATGATTGATGTTGTTTTTTTACAATATCTATGGGCTACAATGAAAATCATTTAACTTCTACAGTTTTTATAGGGATGAGAAGCAACATTTGAAGAGAAGGTTGGGTATATGAAATTACATTTATAAATTATGTGACCGTTTATGCGGTCATGTTTTATAATTTGTCTCACATACTGAAAATTACGTCTTTTGACACGGTGTCTGCTTTTTGTAATAATTTTCATAATGTAATTCGCCTCGCCCTTAAAATGATTTAAATTACTAAATGCGATGCATTGATATCAAACGACAATTTAATATCTAACTACACTCCCTTTAATTTGCATATATACGCGCAGTTAATATTCTTTTTTTACATCGTCTGTATTAGTCATTTTTCTTATCAGTTTGATATTTTAGATTTTAATACCAATTTGAATTAATATTCCCACGCCCCCCAAAAAATATTATTAAAAAAAACAACAACCTTTTTATCTTTGGCTTATTTATTCAAATACGGTAGTTTAGTCATTGATAATCGTACATATCTATAGCCGTTCAATGATATCTATAATAATTGATATAATAACTCGGATATAAATATCACTCACTCAGTCACTCACTCACTCACTCACTCACTCACTCACTCACTCACTCACTCACTCACTCACTCACTCACTCACTCACTCACTCACTCACCCACCCATCCATCCACTCACTCACTCACTCACTCACTCACTCACTCACTCACTCACTCACTCACTCACTCACTCACTCACTCACTCACTCACTCACTCACTCGCTCGCACAACTCACTCACGCACGCACGCACGCACGCACGCACGCACGCACGCACGCACGCACTCACTCACTCACTCACTCACTCACTCACTCACTCACTCACTCACTCACTCACTTACTCACTCTCTCACTTTCTGGCCCAGCCACCCCCCTTCCCTTCCTCCCCCGTCCCTCAGTCAGCCTCACTCACTCACTCACTCACTCACTCACTCACTCACTCACTTACCCACTCACTTCAATATGAATTATTACGAAGTACATTTCCGCTAATTATCGGGAGGTTTGGTTTACACAATATGTTTGTGTTATCTACATATATAAAAATATACAGCGATACAGCGAGGTAGTGTAGAATCTACAAAAAAACATTTTATCGACACATCATAAACATATAACTTTTATGTAGAAAGATGAAGTACGTTCCTGATGTTTTAATGTAACTAACATATATATTATAGTCGAAAATTGATATTACAATCGATGTAGTTTTGAATACAATAATTGGGGAATCCATTAACACATATCCCATAAGGAAACACGTGAGATTATCAATACTGGTTATGTCCACCATTACTCCTAATGCACACATGTACGCGAAATGGCATGCATGTCTGCCATTTCTGTCTTAGAGCATCTGCGAGCTCTTGTTATGTAGGTGGTGATTGGTAACATTGATGAACATGTTGACCCATATCATCCCATATATGTTCCATTGGGATCGGGAGATTTACACTTGAACATTCTAAGGTGTCGTTATCCTGGCCGAATGTTGCAGGACAGGATGAAAATCATGAGTAATGGCGGACCATACCATTATGTTGCCTGTTCTAAGCTATCATGATTGTAAAGCTTTTCAGTACCTTCGATAAACTCGCATCCGACCATCTGTGTGAAAGAAATTAAATATGTTTTGTTAGTAATGACATTAGTCCGCCAGTTGAATTTGATGATTTGCACCCTATTCGAAAATTACTCTGTGTCGTCGTGTTAGAACAATACGTTGTTTTGACTAGCGACAATGAATACATGAATTATTTTAGACGCCTGCAAACAGTTTTCTGTTGAACAGGCCGCCCTTGGAGACACACATCTTGCACTGACGTTGACTGTGCAGTTACAAACGTCCTTAAAGATGACATTGACGTATGAAAATATATTGACGTTGTTCTGGGAGCATCAGGCTGTGGGCGATCTGAGACACCTCCCGCCGTTTATCCCGTCTAATTATTCGAACAATTGCTATCTAACCACGTTAAATTGCCTAGCAAAATTTCTTTGTAATTGATCTGCTTAGATAAGCGCTAAAATGCGAAGTTTTTCTTCAGTGTGTAGGCATGGCATTTTCAAATAGCTTTTAGCGCTGATTTATTTCTTTAATGAATTGTAGTAAATCGACTAGGCAACATAACCATGAATTAAACGGTTTGTCAAGTTTTAATCATGGGCTAATGTGTTCTTTATTCAGATTTAAGAATGATTACACATATTAAACATATGGGAGAGGCGTTTTAATGCCCGAGTATGTATATCCGTATATACGCCTTTAGTCATTACATGGGAAAACCCCACAAAATATGAGTTGGTGACTATCACTGAGTCTCCTTCACGAACCATAGTAAAAGTACTCCAGTAACATTGAAAATATTCAAGAATGTCTCATTCAAAGCTATTTCGACGTTATTCACTTTTAGCATATATAATGTAATTCATTCCAAGTCGCGGATTGCTCATTTATAACAGAATCCAGAGCGATACATTCCTTACTACTATTACTTATAAACAATTTGGAAAGCTTTATTGTAAACGAATAATGAATAAAAAAAATTCTACCTACAAAAGAACAACAATTTAAACTAATTTATCTCGGGTATTAAAACTTTGAAAGGAATAGTTGAGAAATTAATTATAACATTTTATTTTCACTATAATTGTGTCGGTGTGCGTGCGCATTCTTAACGACTATCGAAGCGTTCACGCGCATAAACATACTACTTAAATGTCTACAAATTTAACATTTCAAGGGAAACAACTCTTACGAAATGTATATAAAATAAAACTTGATTATACACCTTATTCTGAAAATACTACTGGTGTTGTCACACAATCAAATATGTAGAAGCGTATACATATAGTTTCCAGGCTTCGATTTAACGGTATAAGCCTAATTCTTCTGCATAAAGTGTACACCAGCGTCCGTCGGAACACCATATAGGTACATTCAATTTGGTAACAAACACATTGACTCAAGTGGTTGAAATTGAATGAACAGTTTTATACACCCGAATTAATTGTGTGTTTGGAGTTTTTAAATTTGTAGAACTGTTGATATTTGCGCTCAATAATTTATGAACTGTCTATAGCGGCGCCGATACATTACTGGTGGAGAGGTGGTGGTGGGGGTGGGAGTGCTGGTGGGGATGGGCTTCAGAATTACTGTGGGAGTCTGCCTTATCTCAAAGCCTGAGATTAAACTGAAAGGGACGATGAATAGGGTACGTCTCTGACGAACATCACGCATATGTATGCTGAAAGAAATATCTTTGTTATATGTTGTAAGCTATAATTCAATACCAAGATACTAAATTATCATATAATATACTATACGTTTGATATGACCAACACATTATAATAAATGAAACTCATATACATGTTTATGATCTTAAGTTGTGAAGTCTCGTATGATATGTATATCATAACCATATGAAGATCCTATTTGGAACGATTGCCTATATAAGGTGAAGTGAATGTAACTTGGCATACTTAGTATTTGGACTAAGTATGGATTCACTATCCAAATAACAACATTGACATTTAATTGTGTATTATTTGTTCTTAAATAACTCATTAATAAAAACATGCTGTTACCTTCTTACCATTGAATGATAACACTTAATAATGAAGCATATGCATATAAGCTATTGTAGTTTATTAAATAGGTATATTAAATGCATGACTACCATGATATTGTAAATAAACTAATGTTTAAACTAAACGTTACTATTCGAATTAGTAAACCGTATAAAACTGTACAATACGGTCTAAGTCAATTAAAACTATTACAGTCGGTACATGTGTACTAGTACTTTTAACTCTGCGAGTGTAAGAGAGAATTCGGATGTTGTATAATTTTGAATATTAACATACTGATTCTTATATTTAGAATATAAGATACTTATATTTTAATTCAATGGCATAATACTACTTAATTCAATAAGTCTAACTGATTAATAATCAAGCATTCTGTGAAAATAGATCAAACTGTCGTTTTATGTATATACTGTTGAAACCTAATTGATTGTAGCAATGAAAAGTGTGAAAACATATTGATTTTGGTGTACATTTTTACCATGTATTGTCTGCTATAACTTGTTTGCTTTCATGTTTTCTTTTGATGATTATGTATCTAAACCAAGCTTAAACCCCACAAAAATAAATTAAGGATAGTCCCTTTCTGGAAAGCTTATCAGTTAGATCGGAAAACCGTCAGGATTTTGTAAAATTCAATTTAATTGTGTGGCCTTCATATATATTTTGATATTATCCGAACACCGCTTTTTAAAGTGGGATTTTAGTGAATCAACTAAGATACTAAGATACAATACTGTGAATTTGATTATATTTATATATCTTTGAAACTATTTACTTAATAATATAAACTGTGTGATATTAAATAAAATTAAACTGGTAGAAGTCTTCTTCGATATATACTTTCAGAAACGATATTTCGATAAACTTTGGTCTTCATCTACTTCTACAACATTTACTCATTATTCAATAAACAACGCTCATTAAGTGAGCACGTCCGCCCACGTTCGTTACGTTAACGGCATGAAATCACCAATATTCGTTTAGCCTACGTAATAGCACGTTGTGTGTGTGTGTTTGTGTGACTCTCGGTGCAGCATGTGCATTGTACCACATATCAAGATATATATAATCCTCTTAACAGTAATTTTACTTGCAGTCAAATACTTCTGTGCTATACATGTCTTCATTTGTCCATGTGACGATATATAAATATATGGTATTCTTTAGATGTGATAATTCTGAATTTCATGAGATAAATTTAGATATTTATATTTTTAATACTATAATTAATTTTCTTTTAAATATTACAATTATCTTTTCAGACTAGAAACCCCATTGGAAATAAGCTATTTTATGTTGCTTTGATGGGTCACCAAAGGTTGTGAAATAATGCCTTTTTTCTTTTGTTATTAATATGGTTACTAACACGATATATATTATTGTCTGTTAATTTGTTTATTATTTAATATTTTATATGTTATTTCTACAAATTTGGATAGTACTCCTGAATATATTTGAATTTAACATTACAGGTACATCCATATTTCAACATGAGAGAACACATTGTCCTGTGGTTGGTGTGTGTGAGTGTGTGTGCAATGCTCCTTGGAAGAATTGCCGCTGTAGGTATGTTAAATCAAAAGGTATACTTGCTAACACTGGAAAATATTTAGAACAACGCTTTATATAAGTTATCATGTAACAAAGTCACAGCAAAGCACTATATATGAAGGACGTTCGAAATAATAAGTTTTTCTACAGAAAATATATTATTCCATGCAATAAAATACAAAAGACATCATCGAAAACTGTTATCTTTCTGCTACATGTACTAAAATGATTCTTACGCTTAAAAAAGTCCAATGTAATTTGGTT
Organism: Panopea generosa; assembly: GCA_029582155.1. Classification (NCBI taxonomy): domain Eukaryota; kingdom Metazoa; phylum Mollusca; class Bivalvia; order Adapedonta; family Hiatellidae; genus Panopea; species Panopea generosa. Next base: position 18,480,370 of record CM055907.1, read on the forward strand.
TTGAAATATGGTTCAAAATGGTTGTTACTTGATGCTGCAGATGAGTAGAACAGAAGCTGGCATATCATATAGTGAAATAGACATCGCTAGTGTTAAACAAGTGACTATTATGACTATTATAGGATTTCCATATGTATTTATGAGACATTTTAGGATGTTACTACACCCTCTTTAAAAGAACCCAAGCTGGTTTATTTACCAGTTAAAGTGCATTTTTATGTAGGAATTGTAGGGATGCATTCCTGCTACAAGAAAATATTATTGTTTTTACCTCAAAAATCCTTAAACTTATTTTATATTGAACAAAGAATTTTTTTTGGAATGGAGTTTAACGCAATTTTCAAAAAAAGTTCACGTTATATATGGCACATCCAGTTTCATTGGTGGAGGAAGACCTTAAACTAAGCCAGACTGAGGATAACCATCGTCCTTCCGCAAGTAACTGGAAACTCCCTCACATAGATTTTAGAGCGAGCTGGACTTGAACATAAAATCAGATATTGATGAATGTACTGATGGAACTCACAATTGCGATACAAATGCCGCATGTACAAATACAGAAGGCTCGTTTACATGTAGCTGTAATTCCGGGTATACTGGTGACGGATTGACCTGTACAGGTGAAATATTATTTCATACATTTTACATCTAATTTTCCTTTCAAATATCGTTAAATTGATGCTTTGTGGCAGTGTGAAATATGTATCACTGTTGAATTAAATGTTAACATCAAAGTTGTATATAATTCAATGTTGAAACTTATATTTAAGATAAATTCGCCATTTGCGAACGTATTTGTTACGTATAACAGGCGTGCTCGAATTTTGTGCGAAAATGATCTTCCACTACGAAAGGAAGGGTGCCGTGAGATAATATTGGCCCAAAGAGGTTTTGTTAACATATATTTGATCTTAATATAAATTGCGTTTTTCTGTGTCAACAGTCTCTAAAATAAAAGGTTCACAATGAAAGTCTTGATTTCGGATAGTCTTGATTTCGGATAGTCTTGATTTCGGATATCATATTCAATAAATGTAACAAATGTATCATTTTATCTAACTTGTACATACTGTTATTTGTAGATAGAACGTTTTTTTAATATTTGAATATAATCTGTATTTTCAGTTCGACGTAGATATACATAGATATATGCGAATAAAACATCTTCAGTCAACATTGGGTAATTGTCATCTTTTAAAAGTCACCTTTCATGCGAACGAGGCAGCATTGCGATACCGTTGCCATCACAGTCGAACTCTTCGCCTAGGAGGAACATTTAATTTGAGAAGGGGGTGAAGATTAAAGAGGTTTGTGCACAGCACACCCTGGATTTAAACTTACATTGTAAATACCGTACTTTTCCATAGAGTTGTGAATGTTAACTTCATAATGCTGTATGATGGAATTCGACCTGATGAAAACCTTATGAAGAAAATAACAGAAGATTGTGCTTAACCATGTTTACTCTGTATGATGGTATTCGACCTGATGAAAACCTTGCGAAGGCATGAAGAAAATAACAGAAGATTGTGCTTAGCCATGTTAACTCTGTATGTGGACACAATTGTGCAGCTTGAGCCACATAAGATATAACTGTAGACAATATTGTGCAGCCTGGGCCGAATAGGATATAAACTGTTAGCAGGGATTGCCCTGCCACAAAGCAGTTGTGTCAAGTTGTTTAAGAATAAAGATATATATCCTTTCTTTTATATTCTTAACATTTCATATATTTTGTAAACATGTCTGTAAATCCGAAATCAGACAATTCTGATTCTCTTGATGAAAATACAAATACTGATACAAATGTACGCGAGCAAACCAAGACGGAAAAGGGTAAGGCATATGAAATTACTTTGCATGAAAAAAGGTTTAAGGCAGCCATTTCCGCATGGCGTCGTCTTCATACTAAGGCCTTAGTTCTCATCACAGATGTTGAGGATGCACATGCAATTAGGTAACAAAGAGATTGACTTGAACGTTCTATGGTTGCATTAAATACTGTATTCCAGGGTTTAAAACTAATAAAACACGAAATATTAGATGAAACGGACAGATTTGACAGTGTTGAAGCCGAGCATCAACACATAATGCAACAAATAGCAGACTGTATTCGCGAAATCGTGAGTACAAAATCTGAAATAGGTTCGCGTGTCACAAATTTATCAATTCGTTCAGCTTCATCGCGTGCGTCAAGAAAATCTAATACTTCTATATTGTCAGAGGAAGCTGCCAAAACAGCAGCTCTAAAAGCAGAACTTAAATACATTGATATAGAATCAAAGACCAAGGCAGATTTGCAAAAAATTCAGACAATGAAAAACTAGAACGTCTCCAATATTTCTCAGATTGGCTTCGAGCGAAGAAAGCTTTAGCAGTGTGTCTTAGATTCATAACTAAGCTGCATGACCGTACTAAGGAAAAGCCTACTCAAGTACACTCTCTTGACTTTCTAAGATCCAATTCTCTTTCACGTTACCAACCTGTTACTGTGACAGAGATACTAAAGGCAGAGACTGTTATAATTAAACTTGTGCAAGCCGATAGCTTTGAGCATGAACTTAAGTCTTTGCGTATCAATGCAATAGTTGGTTTCCTTCTAACAGAAAAGAGCAGTCTAGTCACCACAACATATTAAAGAGCAGTTCCCAGATAAGCAAGTTAGATCCTTTTTTAGATGAGAGTGGCATATTGCATGTTTGAGGACGCATTCAGAAAGCAGATTTAGCAGACCTGATAAAGTTTCCAATAGTCTTGCCCAGAAAGTGCCATGTAACAGATCTTGTGATCCGCCACTTTCATGACAAGGTACAACATCAGGGTCGAGGCATAACAACAAACGAAATCTGTTCTAATGGGTTTTGGGTAATTGGTTGCAGTTCTGCGGTTTCAGCTCAAATTTCCAAATGTGTGATTTGTCGGAAAATTCGAGGTTCTTTTCTTGACCAAAAAATGGCAGATTTGCCAGCTGATAGGTTAGAACCATCACCGCCATTTGTCTATTGTGCAGTAGACTACTTTGGACCTTGGTATATCAAAGAAAGTCGCAAAGAACTGAAAATATATGGTGTGTTGTTTACCTGCCTGACTTGTAGAGCTATCCATGGGGAAAATTCCAATTCTCTTTATACCGACTCATTTATCAGTTGCTTGCGCCGATTCATAGCGCTTCGTTATAAGACAACTGAGATCAGATCGTGGTACACACTTTGTAGGTGCTGAGCGTGAACTTAAAGAGGCTGTAATGGAGCTTGACGATAATCGTATCAGGCAGTTTCTTTTGAAGGATAACTGTGACCTTTTTGAGTTCAAAATGAACGTTTCTTCTGCCAGTCATATGGGAGGCGTGTGGGAACGCCAAATACGATCATTTCCAAATGTCATGGCTTCTTTGTTGTACTGTCATGGTTCTCAGTTGGACAATGAGAGTCTTAGAACTTTCTTGCTAGAAGCAGCGGCTATTGTAAATAGTCGACCATTATCAGTAGAAGACTTAAATGACCCAATGTCTGGTCCACCCTTAAGTCCGAATGTTCTACTTACCATGAAATCAAAGGTCATTCTTCCACCTCCTGGTAATTTCCAAAAGGTGGATCTCTTTTCTGGCAAGCGCTGGCGTCGCAACCAACATCTTGTAAACGAATTTTGGGCGCGTTGGAGGGTAGAATTTCTTAAAAATTTGCAACTTAGACAAAAGTGGAAGTTCCCAAGCAGGAACATGTCTGTAGGCGATATTGTGCTTCTGAAGGAAGACAATTTACCAAGAAACGTTTGGCAACTGTGTCGCGTTGATCAGGTTATTACTGACGATGACGGTTTAGTGCGCAAAGTGAAAATCGCAGTAGGCGTAACTGATTTAGATGGAAAGGGAAGGCGTAAGGTTTCTGTAACATACCTTGAACGGCCAATTCACAAATTGGTACTTTTGATGGAGACCGAGGAAATACCCGTCGAGGAGACCAAACGCGTATAAACTGATAAAATTAGAGTGAACTAATTTGGGGAGCCATGTAATTGTAGTGGTCTTGTCGGTGCGTTAGATTTTGGGCCGAATCTGTCTTGATGCCAATCGTTAGTAGTTCATTCACGATTATCTCCCTTTGGTAAGATCCGCCATTTGCGAATGTATTTGTAACGTATAGCAGGCGTGCTCGAATTTTATGCGAAAATGATCTTCCACTACGAAAGGAAGGGTGCGTGAGATAATATTGGCCCAAAAGAGGTATTTGTTAACATATATTTGATCTTAATATAAATTGCGTTTTTCTATGTCTACAGTCTCTAAAATAAAAGGTTCACAATAATGAAAGTCTTGATTTCGGTAGTCTTGATTTCGGATAGTCTTGATTTCGGATATCATATTCAATAAATGTAACAAATGTATCATTTTATCTAACTTGTACATACTGTTATTTGTAGATAGAACGTTTCTTTAATATTTGAATATAATCTGTATTTTCAAGTTCGACGTAGATATACATAGATATATGCGAATAAAACATCTTCAGTCAACCTTGGGTAATTGTCATCTTTTAAAAGTCACCTTTCATGCTAACGAGGCAGCATTGCAATACCGTTGCCGTCACCTATATGTTAACATGAAAATTGTATATAATTCAATGTTGAAACTTATATGTAAGATAAATTATTCCAATGGGTTGCGCCCGTCAACAGTCTCCGTGATTATTGATATACGATATTATGTCTCATTATCATTCGTCTCTCACTGTTGATGCAAGTGGGATGGTTATCAGTTACTTGCGGAGATTGGGTGTGCTCGAGTACTGGTTAATCCCAGGAAACAGTGGTTAGGTTAACTGATAGTCTGTTAGACCTCGACGGCATAAAAATGACGCTTAATATTCAATCAATCAATCAATCAATCAATCAATCAATCAATCAATCAATCAATCAATCAATCCAATGGGTAGTTATTCATGTTCACCACTATAGTATTGATTTGAAAATTAGTACTGAGTCATAGTTATATTATAGTGACCAATATATCAAATCAAATTGATAACTACGATATAATTTAAAGTTTGTATGCATTATCTTTATAAACAGATATTGATGAATGTACTGATGGAACTCACAATTGCGATGCAAATGCCGCATGTATAAATACAGATGGCTCGTTTACATGTAGCTGTCATTCCGGGTATACTGGTGACGGAATGACCTGTACAGGTGAAATATAATTTCTTACATTTTACATCTAATTTTCCATTCAAATATCGTTAAATTGATGCTTTGCGGCAGTGTGAAATATGTATCATTGTTGAATTAAATGTTAACAACAAAATTGTATATAATTCAATATTGAAACTTATATTTAAGATAAATTATTCCAATGGTTAGTTATTCATGTTCACCACTATAGTATTGATTTGAAAATTAGTACTGAGTCATAGTAATATTATAGTGACCAGTATATCAAATCAAATTGATAACTACGATATCATTTAAAGTTTGTATACATTATCTTTATATAATCTTTACAATGTTAGTTATATATGTGTATAGAAACATGATAATACCTCAACGAAGATGATATATATTTTAAATAATAATGTTCGTGACATCTAATGATTTTTCTCTGTAATTTCGAGCACATAGGTACTCCGGTATATGATGTTATGTGGAGTGCAATAATATTTCAACGACATCAAGTCTCATAGTGGCTCCTGTATTATGCATACAAATTTCAAATCTATAAATAGGGTTTTTTGTGATGAATCGGGGTGGTGGTGGGTAAGAATTAAACTATGTGCGATCCGAAAGTTTATAGAGTAATGACTTTAGACAAAGGAACTCCACTGACCAATCAGCGATGAGCTAATCGGTCAGGCTTACAACAGAGCTAATTGCTTCAGTGTCGAGGGCCTTGCGATAAGAACTGATTCAGGTTTGCCACAGAGTTAAGCGTCTGTGTGAAAAGACTGCGATACAACTTGATAAATCGATACACGCGTCCATTAGCATGCATTATAAAACACGCTGTGATTTTCATAGCTATTATATATGTACAAAAACATGACAATACTTCCACGAAGATGACATATATTTGACTTAATAGTGTTCATGGTATCTATGTTACAAACAGATAATGATGAATGTACTGATGGAAGCAGCAATTGCGATGCAAATGCCGCATGTACAAATACAGAAGGCTCGTTTACATGTAGCTGTAATTCCGGGTATACTGGAGACGGAGTGACCTGTACAGGTGAAATATTATTTCATACATTTTACACCTAATTTTCCATTCAATTATCGTTAAATTGATGCTTTGCGACAGTTTAAAATATGTATTACTTTTGAATAAAATGTTAACATGAAAATTGTATATAATGCAATGTTGAAACTTCTATTTAAGATAAATTATTTCATGTTCACCACTATAGTATTGATTTGAAAAATAGTACCGAGTAATAGTAATATTATAGTGACCAGTATATCAAATCAAATTGATAGCTACGATATCAATTAATGTTTGTATACATTATCTTTATATAATCTTTACAATGTTAGTTATATATGTGTATAGAAACATGATAAAACCTCAACGAAGATGACATATATTTTAAATAATAATGTTTGTGACATGTAATGATTTTTTTCTGTAATTTCGAGCACAAAGGTACTCCGGTATATGGTGTTATGTGGAGTACTGTAATATTTCAGCGACATCAAGTCTCATAGTGGCTGCTGTATTATGCATATAAATTTCCAATATATAAATAGGGTTTTTTGTGATGCATCCGGGTGGTGGTGGGTAAGAATTAAACTATGTGCGATCCGAAAGTGTCTAGAGTAATGATTCAGAAAAGGATCTCCACTGACCAATCTGCGACGAGCTAATCGGTCAGGCTTACAACAGAGCTAATTGCTTAAGTGTCGTGGGGCTTGCGATAAGAACTGATTCAGGTTTGCCACAGAGTTAAGCGTCTGTGTGAAATGTCTGTGATACGACCTGATTAATCGATAAACGCGTCCCTTAGCTCGAATTATAAAACACGCTATGATTTTCATAGCTATTATATGTGTACAAAAACATGACAATACTTCCACGAAAATGACATATATTTGACTTAATGGTGTTCATGGTATCTATTTTAAAAACAGATAATGATGAATGTACTGATGGAAGCAGCAATTGCGATGCAAATGCCGCATGTACGAATACAGAAGGCTCATTTACATGTAACTGTAATTCCGGGTATACTGGCGACGGAATGACCTGTACAGGTGAAATATTATTTCATACATTTTACACCTAATTTTCCATTCAAATATCGTTAAATTGATGCTTTGCGGCAGTGTGAAATATGTATCACTGTTGAATTAAATGTTAACAACAAAATTGTATATAATTCAATGTTGAAACTTATATTTAAGATAAATTATTGCAATGTGTGGTTATTCATGTTCACCACTATAGTATTGATTTGAAAAATAGTACCGAGTAATAGTAATATTATAGTGACCAGTATATCAAATCAAATTGATAACTACGATATCATTTAATGTTTGTATACATTATCTTTATATAATCTTTACAATGTTAGTTATATATGTGTATAGAAACATGATAATACCTCAACGAAGATGACATATATTTTAAATAACAATGTTCGTGACATCTAATGATTTTTCTCTGTAATTTCGTGCACAAAGGTACTCCGGTATATGATGTTATGTGGAGTACTGTAAAATTTCAGCGACATCAAGTCTCATAGTGGCTCCTGTATTATGCATACACATTTCCAATATATAAATAGGGTTTTTTTTGTGATGTATCGGGGTGGTGGTGGGTAAGAATTAAACTATGTGCGATCTGAAAGTGTATAGAGTAATGATTCAGACAAAGGATATCCACTGACCAATCTGCGACGAGCTAATCGGTCAGGCTTACTACAGAGCTAATTGCTTAAGTGTCGAGGGGCTTGCAATAAGAACTGATTCAGGTTTGCCACAAAGTTAAGCGTCTGTGTGAAATGTCTGCGATACGACCTGATTAATCGATACATGCGTCCCTTAGCTCGTATTATAAAACACGCTATGATTTTCATAGCTATTATATGTGTACAAAAACATGACAATACTTCCACGAAAATGACATATATTTGACTTAATGGTGTTAATGGTATCTATGTTACAAACAGATAATGATGAATGTACTGATGGAAGCAGCAATTGCGATGCAAATGCCGCATGTACAAATACAGAAGGCTCGTTTACATGTAGCTGTAATTCCGGGTATACTGGCGACGGAATGACCTGTACAGGTGAAATATTATTTCTTACATTTAACATCTAATTTTCCATTCAAATATCGTTAAATTGAAGCTTTGCGGCAGTGTGAAATATGTATCACTGTTGAATTAAATGTTAACAACAAAATTGTATATAATTCAATGTTGAAACTTATATTTAAGATAAATTATTCCAATGGGTAGTTACCCATGTTCACCACTATAGTATTGATTTGAAAATTAGTACCGAGTCATAGTAAT